>OZ008345.1:3069677-3418550 GCA_963931975.1 Cataclysta lemnata
CGAAAGCCTGAAATAAGGGTAAGGTGGGCCAATCCGGGCATGCTGCCTAAAACAGACACTTTTGCTGTTTTAATTTTTATTTAACATACACTTACATACATAAATCACGCCTATATCCCCGAAGGGGTAGGCAGAGGTGAACTAGCACCCAGTGTTCGCCAATTATGTTAGGTTCCATGTAATAGGTGGCGAGCCTATTGCCATTTATCGGGCACAAAAGTCGCAGTACATTGCTATTGCTAGGTGGTATAAGAGGAACGCTGCTGCCCATTCCTCATAATTGATTTATCCTTAATCGCCTTGTACGACACCCACGGGCGAGATTTGGGGTGGTGACAATTGTATTCTACTCTGCCGTCACCACACGGCATTTTTATTTAACCATTGGTGGAAAGTTGAGATGGGGCAGTAAGGGCAGCTACCAAATCTCTAGCTGCCACGCCAAAATGGTCTTAGGAGACCTCACCCAACTTTTTGAGCGATGGCAATCGACATTCACATTTTTGATAGAATGTACAGTCAGCGAGAAAATCGTCAGAATTAACAAAAATTTTTTTTTGATGCCAATCGATACCATTCCCATAGAGAACTGAGGTTACAGTACTAGAACACCCACAAATCAAAGAAAACTTTTTCCATACATTTTAGTAGGGTAAGCCAAAGTGGAATTCTTTTAAGCATAAAGATCGTTCATTTTTAACGGGACAACTTCCATAAGGACATTAAAAATGGGAAAAATCGGTATTCTGACAAATAAAAAACCACTTAATACAATACAAAATCAAAAAATTAACTTCTAACTAATCTAAAATTTTCTTGAATAGATTTTTCTTGACTTTATTTGAAACCATTTCAACGTTCCAGAGAAGAACAAAAACTGAAATAAAACATCAGATATCGTCACTGTTCTAAATTAAAAATTAAAATTTTCTTCGTAGATTCTTTTTTAACTATTATGTCTCTTACGCACAAGCGGTTTTTCGCTTTCAAAATCTTTGGCTAATTGTGTCATTATCGTTGGACGGTCGTCCTATGTAGCAAAAAGTTTGAAGGTATCGTATTTAATGGTATTTTTATTTGCATAATACCAATTTTTCCCATTTTTAAAATCCACATGGAAGTTGTCCCGATAAAAATTAATGATCTTTATGCTTAAGAAAATTCCACTTTGCCTTACCCTACTAAAATGTATGGAAAAAGTTTTCTTTGATTTGTGGGTGTTCTAGTACTCTAACCTCAGTTGGTCTCAACGAGTGTTTTAATCCTCTATGGGAATGGGATCGATTGGCATCAAAAAAAAATTTTGTCAATTCTGACGATTTTCCATACACCAAAGGGGACAGATGGGAACTCCAATTACCACACGTCTCTTCAAGGCAGTATTCAATAAAGCTAACGGGTATGAATATTAGTTTTTAAACATGATATTATTACCATTTATACACAGTATGTCCAGCTTGGGCCTCCTTCCCCTAAATACTTTTTATACCTTGCCAGTCGAGTGAATTTGTGACAAGGATGGACCGCAATATACCAACTGGACATTCGTGAAATATAAAATTTTGCATTAATAACTTCTGCTTAAGCGAATTAGGTTGATTCCATGAATCTAACGGAAAAGGGGCGATTCCTAGAATGTTTGTTATTTTTTGTAAAAACATTCAAAACCATTTTGAAAGCCGATTTGGTCGGATAGGCAAATGGGCTGGCTAACGTTCCAGGAGTTCCGGGTTCAAATCCTGGTTGGGACAAATGTTTGTGTGATGATTATAAATTTTTTGTTCAGCGTTCACTTTGTTCGTGGCTTTTGGAAGCAAACTATTATCATGTTAAGGAAGAGTCAAGAATTATATTATTATACTATATATTCCTTCCTG
The DNA here is from genome assembly GCA_963931975.1 of Cataclysta lemnata. Classification (NCBI taxonomy): domain Eukaryota; kingdom Metazoa; phylum Arthropoda; class Insecta; order Lepidoptera; family Crambidae; genus Cataclysta; species Cataclysta lemnata. The sequence continues at coordinate 3,071,555 of OZ008345.1, forward strand.
CTTTTTCGGGCCAATATCCTATATACACAAAAGAAACCAAAACACTAGACTAAAATACAATGTACAACTTCCGCTCAGTCCCCTCTTGCTCGAAGATTTGCTAAAAAAGTTTTTGTTTGGTTTGTTTTATTTATTACTTACTTTATTTGGTTTATTCAAAGAAATAATTACATTAGACATTCGAGGCGCGAGTGTCACACAGTCAAAAGCTTCCAATATTTAACGCGTTCACTTACGCCAACCATTCCTAAAATTATCAAAAGATCTTTCTGAGAACATTATCATCATGACTTTAACTGTCTCACGCATAGGGCTGCGACCCCGCAGTCTCTTTCCTTCAATTTTGCCAGTAACCAGAGTTTCTCGAGGTTACCTCCGAGAAACCTTGCTTAGTTTACGCAATGGCAGGTCACAGCGCTATCACGCTTCTCTCGTCCTAGTTATAACAATAGCTAAGTACGTTGTGTAGCTTCAAAACTTGACGATAAAACTGTCTGCCAATAGCAGCTGTCGGGAATTTCGGCACCCCTGTCTCAACGTACCTATACCTAGTCTGTTCATGTAATTTGGCCCGTAATTCCGTATTATTATAAATTTGATCACGAAAATCGGAATTCGTAAAGTTTTCTGATAATGGTGCCTATTTTCATGGACCGTGAAATCGACGCCTTTATCCTGCGATTGGCTTGGGACGGTATTTTAGTGACAAATTGGCTTAAGTGAAGAATTCTAATATCTCCCTAGTAAATAGTTGTTAACAAATCGGGCTGATAGATAAAAACGGTACAGTAATGGCGGTTCCTCATGGAGAATATAAATTTATAAAGGAAAATAAGTCATAAAAAATTCTATTTAGCCAACAAGAGACGCGATATTGCGGATTGCGGAGGATGCGGGTTCGAATCCCGTATCGGAGGGCCTAGCCAAGTGGCTTATCTATTAATTTATCGAAAATCGCCTTACTGCTCAGAGAATAAAGCCTAAGCTCGCCACAAACAGGACACAGAACTTTGTCAAATCGTAGAATGATCCACTATCGCTAGACAAATGTACCTGTTAGCTACCGTCATCTCTTAGTTAGGTTTAGCTGCGGCATTTAATTAATGATAGCCTCTACGGAACCCGAGTACATTTGTCCGATAGAAAATACACAATGGCCGCTTTGTTTTGCACTAGTTTCTGAAATACAATTCCCAATGATTGTGTTTCAAACGTAACTACATCATTGGCTATTGGTTGCCTGATGAAGCACGTTGGAGTGACGTATTCTACTTACAGATTGTGTTTGGTGGGAGAGAGGAATTGTTCTGGTTTTATATGGGTAGATGTTTAGGCTTAGGTTGCGGCTTTAAATTAAGATAAGGATTAAATAAAAGAGAGATAGACTGAAAGAAAGAACTAAAATGTTTATACATACATACATACTTAAATCACGCCTACATCCCCAAAGGGGTAGGAAGATGTAAATTGACACCCAGGTTTCTCCAATTATGTTAGGTCCCATGCAATAGGTAGCTAGCCTATTGCTGCTTCCTAATCACTGTTTTAAACCTTAGTCGCCTTTTACGCCACCCGCAGGAGAGATTTGGGGTGGTGACAATATAATTGTATTCTGCTCTGCCATCACCACACCGCATGCTTATACACGTTATTTTTAATGAAGTTTACCCTTGAACCTTATTATCCCTGCTTATTATGTTACGAATTTCGGTTTATTTATATGTATTGTATCTGATTTTACGCAAATAAGATTAATACCTGTTGGCGACAGACACAGGCAGCTATTTTGATGTTCTTTGTATTTTATATTTTATTTGTTATTGTTCCTATTATATGTCTGACGTTTGTCATTGTCATTTAGACTACGGTAGAAAATAGTGGAAAATAAACGTTGTAGCATTAAATTGCGTGTTCGTCCTTTACAATACCGGTCCTGCGCTATAGTGTTCTTCTTCCACGTCCCTTCTTAACGGAACAGATAAAGAGGCTAACGGGAATATCCGTTATATTCGATAGCGGGTAAACTACCTAAAACAAGCACACACGAGAGTGCCCGTTTTAGGCAGTTAACCCGCTTTGTGCTGACTCACCTTACTAGCGTTCTAGGGTCATTAACCTCTAGAAGAGTGTGAAAGCACTTCTCTCCATTAAAGATATTATTTATCATTCATCCTGATAACCTTATCCTGATAATCTATCACCCCTCAACTTTTCCATCACTGGCGCTTTTTTAAACGTCCACTCTCTTGCACTCTTCTTCTACTCTCTCTTCCACATACGCCGTAGTGTTATCGAAGGGATTTGTGAAGAGCTTGGAACGAATACGGGACAATGACGAAACAACACAATTAAATTGTTTTAGCGAGTAGTAGGTACACTGCAAAGAACTTCATGAAATTAATACCCACTCCAATTTCAAATTACAATAATTTATCAACGGAATCCGTCAAAAGTAACACGATATACCGATTCCGCTATGAGATATTTCATCAATTTCCACTCTTGGATAATTAAAAGCTTTCATTATTCAGCCGCCGTGTCGGGCTAAAAACAATTTTCAATCTTCGCTGGATAGGGTACTATTTGGCTTGAGAGGATTCACTATTAAAAACGAATTTGTATAAAGTTTAAAGAAATAAATCCCCAAATTTTCAGTATAAAATAGGGTAATGTTAGACTTTATTTTCTTATGTACAAATTATTTTCATGATATGAATTTCAAATTAGATGTAATTTGATTGTACGGCACTTTAGACTAATAGAAAATTGTCAAATATCTTCAATCGATTGTCAATCTTATATAGCCTGACGTGCTGTCATAGTGCTATTGGCTGTATGTACAAAATATAGCCCTGTGTATTTGAGAATGTAATAAACAAAAGTAAGTACTGTAAAGAACACAGACCTTAAACATATTTTTTGGTTAAATCTACTAAGTAAGTTGTGATGATGTAATTAGTTTTTTGGCCGCCAACAGTGTGTAAAATTGGACGACACGATATCTAATTGGTGTCATCTGTCTGCTGGTGTGCCTCAAGGGGGAGTACTTTCCCCTTTATTGTTTTCGATTTTTATTAATAGAATATCCACAGTCTTATCCTCTTCTTTCCATCTACACGCTGACGATTTGCAGATCTATAGGCATTCGGGATTATCTGAGATTACTAAGTGCATTTCCGCTTTAAACAAAGACTTAGCGGCAATTCAATCGTCGGCTAAATCGTTTGGTTTACTTGTAAACCCAGTAAATTCACAAGCCATGGTTGTAGCAAGCAGTAGACTACGTAACCGACTTGAATGTAATTCGTTGCCATCACTTATCTATGACGGCACCGCTAATACTTACACCGATAAGGTCAAAAATCTTGGCATAATCATGGACTGCACAATGTCTTGCGTTCCTCTAGTCAACGATGTCAGCAGGCGTATGCACTTTTCATATCTTCTCTCAAGAGGCTTCAATACTTCCTCCCTTTCAAAACCAAAATTATGCTTGCGCAAGCTCTCCTCCTACCTCTTCTCGACTACGCTGATATTTGTTATCTGAATGTAACTGAAAAACTGCTCAACAAGCTTGAACGGTTGCAGAATCTTGCCATTCGGTCATCTTTGGTCTGCTCATCTTTTTGTCTCATCATTTTGTCATCTTTGGTCCGATCACGTATCCGCTTTTCGCGCTGAACTCAAATGGCTTATGACCACCGTAATGTGCACATCCTTTCCTCTCTGTACAAAATCCTGCACGATCCTAATGCCCCGTCGTACCTCCTTTCCCGTTTCCAGCGTTGTCCACCACCCACACATTCTAGACGCCCATGGGTTACTAAAACTCTTGAACTCCCTAAGGGCAACACCAACTTTCTCGTAAACACATTCTCCTTTCGTGCTGCACACCTTTGGAACAGGCTCCCAACTGTCATCCAAGATAGTCCGTCTATCACTTGTTTTAAAACCAGACTTAAGAAGCACTACTTCTCTCAAGTTGTCTCATAATATTTACAGGGTTATCATCTCATATATATTTAACCTAATTATGTGTATATGTTATTATGTATTTATATGTATTATTTTATTTATATATTTATATTATAAATATGAATTAATATATAAAATATTTGTATATTATTATCATATTTATTGTTTGTGTGTTTATGTGCTTAATCTTAAGTAAGTATATTTATGTTTGCCTTGCATTTTGTTAGTTACCCGCATAACTATATCACCAACATTCATGGGTTGACTGGAAGAGATCTCTTTTAGAGATAAGTCCGCCCTTGCAAACAGTAAACTAACTATAGGTTATTATGTATTTTTCAAGGGCAATAAAGAGTATATATTAGTTAATTTTACTCTACCGCTCAATAATTACTTCTAATTGGCACCGGTACGGCATAATTTTAAAATAAACCCACTTTAACAAAATGACCTAGACGTCAGTGCTAGACGAATATTAATTAATTATTAAAGTATCTCGGCAAGTTTTTTAAGCAAGGTTTTAGTATTTCAAATGTGTGTTGCTCATTCAATCTCTTCTTCTTCTTCTCCCTGCCCTGTTCCCAGTGTATCTGGGGTCAGCGCAGTATGTTTCCTCTTCCATTCATATCAGTCAGACGTCATCAAGCCATCCACTCCCTTTTGATTCATATCATCCATCACACCGTAAAGGTGCTAGTGACGAATTACATTTATACATTCATATAGAAAAGAGACGGAACGGACCATGTCGAGAGACCGATGAACGGAGAGAGTGATTGGAATGACAACTTTTCAATCCATACTGCTCAAGGTTTTGGCTTAGGTTTTACAGCCGGCCGCCTGCCTGACACTAACCCTTTTTGGGTACGCTGTTGTTGGTGGTTTTCCCTCCACCATTCGGGTGCCCCAAGGTGCTTATTGGTCTACACCGGGCAATCTCCCTTAGTCGACTTTTACGACACCCATGGGATGAGTCGGGGCTAGCCTATTCTACCTTATTTTTTCGCTCCCAGGCCAGCATAGAAGACTAATTCTCATTCAATCTATATTAATATTATAAAGCTGAAGAGTTTGTTTGATTGGTTGGTTGGTTAAACGCGCTAATCTCAGAAACTACTGGTTCAAATTGATTGAATCATTTATTTGGGAAGGCTATAGGCTATAATATTAAAGCGAACGAAGCCGCGGGCGACCACAAGTTATCTGATAAAAGACATAGAGCAAGGAACTTAATTGATAGCAATGCTAACCAACCCGTGAACTAAAATGCTTTATTTCAAATGCATGTTGCTCATTCAATACTCTTTATACAGCCTCACTTGAAACATTGTCGTAAGTTTCATTACGAAGCTAAAGCAAGCGATGTCACCGTGTCGACTGAGTCTAACTGCCGCACTCAGAGACGTCAAATAACTTTAATTGGTACCTTATGTGAAAAAAATTCAATTAAATCTAGACCATAGACCCGGCAAGAATAGCGACTAGTTTTGAATTGTAATTGTTTGAAATTAAGTACTCATTATCGTTATTTGACGTCTCTAAGTCAGCAGTAAGTCACGTTTCTATCTCTTTTGCAGCATACCGTGGTCCGTACGTTATTACATTTTTTTTATTTGTCAGCGTCGGTCGTCTTAGGAAAAATTCGGCATAAACTCCCAATGGTGTAGTTGCAAACATCTGTCGCTAAGGAACTGTGGCAATTACACCGGGAGACATCTGCGGCCGGTTTGTATGCAATAAAGTGGACAGCCACGATTTAAGACGCGCTTGTAAAGGAAATACGAATCTATTATTCGTGTAGGAGGTGCCATTTTCAGTGGAAGAACTGCAACATACATATAGAATAACTGCAACGTATATACACATACATAAATCACGACATTTTCCCCGAGGTGTATTAGCAGTTAGCACCCACAGTTTGCCAGCTTGTTTCAGGTTCCATGTAATAGGGGGCGAGCCTTTTGCCATTCACCGGGAACTCGGGGATTGTGCACCAGGAACGCTGATATCCATTTCTCGTTATATTATAATGTGTATCACGAGTTGTCAATACATTTTGCAGTTTACTTCTTATGTGTTTAGATTGCGAAAATTGATCGAAGAACAATTATGATTTTAATTCAGTGTAACTCACTGGGATATATTTACAATTATTTCCATCTCTTATGGACACTAATATTAACCTAAACAAGCAGAAAAAAAGTCAAAGATGAGATACGAAATTTGAAAATGAAGCGTCTGCAAAAAGTGAAAACAAAATCAGATCACTCACTTTTACATCCATTAATTTCCTCGCCACTAAGTTAACAGAGTGATTACACGTTTTCGCTTAAAGCAACCGAGTCGCCCACGGTTTGCCGCCAAATTGATTTCTTTGACGAAAACAAAAGACAATTTTCATTTAGCGCCATTTTTTTGGGAAAACTACGTCTCATTACAGGGGCGGCTGAATGAAGATTTCGGCTTACTTAAGAAAATTCGGAACGAACCATCAATCAGCCGCTGAACATAAAATGGCGTAGTCACAGCTCGAGTCATAGCTCATCCATTAATTCGTTGTTCCGTCAGCCTCCTCTAATTAATAAATAAAGCCAGAAAAAAGCGCCGACGCCGCGGCTTAATTAAAGTGCAGCGATTAAAATTCCCTTTGCTGGTTTATTAAAAAGTTTCAGGCCACTTAAAGTGTCGCCGTTAAGACAACTCGCCCCCCGGTAATTGGGCGGGTCTCCGGCTGTACGGCTTCCTTGGCGGATGAGGTGGCATTTTCAAGTTGCGCTTACTCTGTGGTGGTTGTCAAAGTGGGGAAATTGAATCTTTATGGTTGTGGTGCCAACTAAGAAATTTGCCTACCGGTTAAATATGCGGTGTTGTGGATATGTCGCAACCAACTAGCTTCATTAGCCGTTCAATCAACAGCCTAGCCTCTTTTATAATTTTATTTTTATAACGGCGATTCTACTTACCAAATTTGTTTGGTTTCAGACTCTCTTAAGTACCTTATCATTCCCTATGTTCTCAATTTTTGTCACTCTGGATATCCACTTCAATATTATCAAAGATCAAAGGTGATAATCTTAAAATATAGTATTCGACGCATAGTAAACATTGACTGGAATCGAATAGCTGTTTTTATTATTTGATTTAGCTTCACATAAATGTTGATCACTATATCTTTACGATTCAGTCGACGCATGCTCGTAATAATATTAGTTTTGTGACTGTCACGCTATCGTTGTACGAATACATTCGATAGAATTAGAAATGAAAAAGAATTGGTCAATTGCAGCTTTTGAAGTAACTAACGGGATACAACATTATTGTTTTTCAATACATTGTACTTTTCTTCTTCTTCTGGCCCTGTTCCCAGTTTATCTGGGGTCGGCCCGGTATGTTTCCTCTTCCATTTCATCGGTCAGACGTCATCAAGCCAGTCACCCTTTTGATTCACATCACCAATCACACCGGAAATGTACTAGTTCAATAGTAGATTAATGAATGTATAGAAAAGAGACGAAAAAGACCGATGAATGGAGAGTGATCTGGATATGACAACATTCCAATCCATACTGCTTTAGGTTTTGTCTTAAGTTTTATAGCCTTCCTGACACCAACCCTCGTTGGGGTATTAATTCACATCTTTCTCCACTTTATTTTACATACGAGGATAAATAGGCATGATTTATGTATGTATGTATGTAAAAGAGAGTGGAGAAAGATCACATTTCATACTGCGCCGACACCAAATAGGTATAGGGCAGAGTGATGGTGATTGTATTCTGTTTTGATTCACAGTTCAAGCGAACCCAGACGCACCATAAATACTAGCAGGTTTATTTGAAGCCTCTCTCAACAAATTTGCATTAATAGAGAGCTAATATACCGGTCATGCCATGCCATAATAGAGGTTCTAAAATACTGTGATTTGGCTTCAAGCCATTCTAATAGCGTTGACCGACGCGACCGACGGTGTGATTGCCTATCGCGACCATTCGTTGACACCAGTAATTGCTGTCACAAAACGGTTTTATTGCTGGCAAACTGCATTTTATTTACGTTCAAACACGTCCTAGTATCGGCACCAACCATCAGCCCCTTAGCACGGGATTCCTCGGGAACTCCTCGATTCCTCGGGAACTCCTCGGGAAAAAGAAAATATTTTCCTCTCCTCTAACTCCCATTTAATCCCGGGACAGAACGCGGTGGAGAGAGATTTTGTCCACGTGCCTTGCTAGGCCTACAGGGACCATGGACGACTTCAGGTCTAAGCTGTAATTATCGTCACCAGCGACTGACATCTAAATTAAATAGGTGTTCTCGATTGTAACCTGCAATGCCAATCAATGCAAACATAAATGACACGTATACCTCCGAAAGGGAAGGCAGATGTAAAAATTACACCCATTTTTGTCAATTAAGCCAGGTCCAATAAAATAGGGTACACAAATCGCAGTATATTGCTAGGTGGTATAAGAGGAATGCTGCTGCCCATTAGCTCTGTACAACGACACCCTCGGGAGAGATGGGGTTGGTGACAATATTGTATCCTGCTCTGTGGTGACACACGGGAAATCCCAATCAACCCAGGGGGCCTACCGCCTAACTCGATTGCTAAAGCAAAAGCTATAGTTTATGACGTCATGCTGTCATTTCGCACCAAATATACCTAAACTATTAGCGATAGCTTTGAACGAATGATAACCGAATGATTTTGTATGAATTTGGCACAACATCCGTGCCGCCTAAAAATTCAGGATGGCTGCTATAGCCGTAAGCAGTGCATTGATTTAAAGCTATCATTAGCACTCTTTAATGGCTAAGCCCTATAAAAGCCAATAACTAGATGTAGCTGTATTATTATAAATAAGTATTATTATTTTATTGAACTGCCAGAAAGTATTAAGAGTAAAAATATAACGAACGATTAAAGTGAATATGGCGGTGAATGGCAATCGGCTCGCCCCTGTTACATGGGACCTGAAATAAGCTGGCGAAATGTTTGTGTTTAAGCATTGCCTATCCCTTAGGGGATAAAAGCGTGATCTATGTACGCACATTGGTCTTGATAAAAATTAAAATAGAAAACTATTTAACAATTTGGAAGAGGCAACATTGTTGTTGCTTATCCAATTACGTGCAGTTGATTTACTTCCGAGATCAAAACACACGAACTCCCAGACCACTAAGGCTCTCCGTAATGCACCTTACGCTTATGAACATAAATGTCACGGTAAGCTTAAAGGCAATATTCTTGATATTATGGGACACAAAATTCAGACTCCTGTTGTGTTGCCGGCACATTCTCAGCGTGAAGCTTCCCGCTTTAGCGAGGTGTAATTTCGTGTCTGTTGCATACTCAGATATAAACCAAGTTTACCTACCTCAGAGATACAGAATTTTGTAATATATTGAATATTGTATGTGGAATATTTATAGGTGAAAAAAAGTTTATAATCGATTTTTGCAATGAAGTCCAAGTAGCACCATGGCCTTTAAAAATGATAATAAGTAAAAAAGAAAAAAAATAATATTACAAGAAAAAAAATATTCAGAGTTTTCTTAGATACTTTGTAGTATTTAACGGTCAAAGATTTACAGACTTTTGTACTGTTGATCGATGCGAAAGGCTACTGAAACAAAATACCTACATTTATATTTGAATTCAAAAGTCATAATTAAATAATTCACGCCTTTCTAGAGAAGATTTTAATACTGTCAATATCATTACCACCAGGCCGAAGTTAGAACGTCTTCACACTTCGCTTTCCATACCGATCGAAGAGTATATCATTTAAGAGCTTTCTTGGCAACAACTTATTAGGCTGCTAAGTTCCATTCGGAAATTGATTAAACAACCCAAAGATACAAAAAAAACCAAAAGCACTGCATCTGCAATTCAAAAACAAGTATTTGACTCAAATCGTGACTCTGACAAGGTTGTTAACAGAGTGAAATGAAAACTAATTTAAAAATTCAATTTCTCGAGTTGGCTCACGTTAAAATACCAATTTTTCAAGAAAGCAATTTCGTAAACTTTGCAAAGTTACAAGCTAATGATTGCGGTGAATCTTGGACGTTATAAAGAAAAAAATAATAGTAAGACAATGTTTACATTTGGAGTTTCGGAACGAAAAGAGAAATAATTCGGCTCAATTGTGAATAAAGACCAAAAATAATCAGACTCCAAGTGAGTTCAAAAGAAAAATCGTGGCAGAAGTAAAGATCTTAATTATACTTTTTGATCATTCTGTTCCCCATTGTTTGTGCAGATGAAAAACGGCTCTTAAATATTTATAGGCGAAATTCCGAGTACCTATTTTAGATAAACTGTCGAATAAATGTTTATTTTGGTATTTAAAACAAAAAGTTATATTAGGTTAATGAAATCTTTCATAAACTTAATATAACTCATTTCGCATATAAAGCGAGGAATAACATTGTTGACTTTATTGTCTGTTATTTTCAGAATAAATCCTCCTCATAGTTTACGAACGGACGGTGCAGCTTTCCGCGCTATACAGGGCGTCCCACGGCCATGCCACACGGAGGGAAAGTATATTAAATATTGAACGTAGGATATGCTTTAATAAATATTGAACGTAGGATAGGATATTGCTTTCACAGATTTTTTAATCGCCTATCTCAACCGGGATTCGAACCCGCCAAATGTGATAGAAAAATTACTTGTATTTTATAATAGCGTTTAAAAGGGCTACTCATAAGCATTATTTTTTCCTTAATAACCTAGCATATTAAATGAAACTAAGATCATAAAATTTTTCATTTTATTTAAAATTTTGTTCAGGGAAATTTTCTCTGACTTGGCCATGCTTCCAACAATTAACATTATCATTTCAAAGACCTACCCACCTGAGATACAAGATATCCGTGGTGTAAGTTCATGATAATAATAAAGCGATACATGAAGTGTAGTAGGTACAACAGTGTGCAGGAGTTACAAAATGAACTTAGACGTATTATTTCAAACATCCACCATGCAAAAATAAGTAAATCGACAGGGAGAGAAATTATCAAAAGAGTGAGAATTTGTATACAACAGAACGGATCACATTTTGAGCATTTAATAAATTAATTTTTTTTTTAAATAAAATGAAAAATTTCATGATCTTAGTTTCATTTAATATGCTAGGTTATTTAAGAAAAAATAATGCTTATGAGTAGCCCTTTTAAACGCTATTATAAAATACATGTAATTTTTCTATCACATTTGGCGGGTTCGATTCCCGGTTGAGATAGGCGATTTTTTAAAAATCTGTGAATGCGGTTCTACTTATTATTAAAAATATAACGATGTCTTCTTTTAGTAAAATATCCTACGTTCAATATTTAATATACTTTCCCTCCGTGTGGCATGACCGTGGGACGCCCTGTATATTGGGGAAGTCTTTGAACTGCGCTAAGAGCTAATTGTTTTCTCGTCAATGTTTTGCTGCCGCACTCAGAGATGTCAATTAACTTTAATGAATATTAATGATGACGTGTGGTGACGGTAGAGTAGAATACAATTGTCACCATCCCAAATCTCTCCCGTGGAGGTCGTACAAGGCGACTAAGGATAAATCAGTGATGCGAAATGGGCAGCAGCGTTCCTCCGCTCCTGGCAATGTACTGCGACTTTTGTGCCCGATAAATGGCAAAAGGCTCGCCACCTATTATGGGACTTAACTTAACTGGCGAAACGCGGGTGCTAGTTCACCTCTGATTAACCCTTTCTTCTTTAAAATTAATTGCTGCACTCAGAGACGTCAATTAACTTTAATGAGTATTTAATGTCAAAAATTTTCATTTTAGTCTAGACCACAGACCAGGCAAGAATAGCGACTAGTTTTGAATTGTCATTTTTTGACGTTAAGTACTCATTAACGTTATTTGACGTCTCTGAGTGCGGCAGTTAGTACTCATTAAAGTCTCTGAGTGCGGAAGTTAGTCTCCCAGTGACAACGGCCGCTGTAAAATAATTGAAACCTTGGGATAATAAACAAAATGTTCAACATCACAAATACGCACAAGTAAAATCCGTTAAGTGGTTTAATTCCAATAGAAAGTGCTAGTAAGAATATAAGAGTACTTATTGTTTTAGCTGTACAAAAATATCAATAGTAGGGCACAAGGCCTCGACATGATTGCAATCAAAACTCAACTCTCTCGCAACTACACTCGAGAAACAACGTCCGTGTGAAACAACGTGAAATTCATTTAACTCCAAAGTTACAACGGGTTCGCTTCCAGACGATGCAAAATAAGTTAACGTTTACTCGCAGAAACATAATACATAGATAATTTCTAAGTCGAATAAACTTTTCAACTTTTAACTTTGAAGCTACTCGCTGTTCTCAAATTCACAAAGGTACTGTTTCGAAGAGGCTGTGTGCTCATTGGAAAACGATTTTAATGCCACCCGTATAAGGTGTCTTTCGGTGTGCGCTCAATTTCTTGCCTATTGGAAGTAGTCTTCCACACGAGAGCGACTGGGGAGCCGTGAAAGTTAAAAAACAAGCAGCCTCTGTATTTCCGCACCAGTGGCAGCAAACTCAAAAATCTCTCATCCTTTGATTCTGGAGTTTTTGGCTTTGTGTTAATAAACATATCATTTGGTACGCAAGCCGAGCTTTCAATGCCTTGAAAGATTGAAACGTTGTCGTGTATTGTTCGTTCAGTGCCAGCCGTGAAGGTCAGTGTTGAATTTTTATGTTTTCCTTGTGCGATAGTGTTGCGAATTCTTAGGCAACCTATTAAAAAAACACTATGAGATTTGAAGTTTGATTTCAATTCTTGGTGTATTTTTGGTGTTGATAATAATAGGTACTTAAAAGTGTTCTTTATTGAAAAAATACAATAATTCTAATTATTAATATCTTACCAAGAAACTTACTGAACTTATTAACTTAGTTATCTAATTGACTGCCGACTACTCAAAGACATCAATTAACGTTAATGAGTATTTAATGTCAAAAAGTGACAATTCGATGCTATTTTCGCCGCTATTTTTTAATTGAGATTTTAGCTAGATAAACATCTTGACAATACATAAGAATTCTAAAAACATGCTATTTAAACCACCATGACTATAGAACAAGAACAGTCTGTCATTATCATAACAATTTACAAAATTAGTATTATATTATTAGAAATAATGTTGAATTGCTCAACGCAAAATTTACTGCTACCAAATAAAACACATTTTTTTACTGAAGAGGACTTTAGCAATTAACGTTTATTTTTTGGAACATCCACCCCCGTACTTCAATCAGAATGGTTCACACAACAGAAAAAACCACAACACCCTACCTTCTCATTATCATTTCAAACAATGAGGACGCCTCATAAAAATAGGCTGTATCAACAGCTTTAATGTAACAAACAAGAACTCTCATTAAAATTCAATTCTTTTGTATTGCGTTTGTTTGTTGTTTTAGAGGCGTGTAGTATATTGTTATTTTTGTGGACAACATAATTCGGAAACAATGCGACTGTCGATAGTACTTACATGTCATTGGATTTTGTGCCTTGATATTATTGCGGTCTGAACAGGTTACAATTATTTTATACTATTTGAATAATTTCGCTGTGTCCTGTTTAATTATTGTTTATGAAACGAATAATTTCGTATTGAAAACTACGCCTACATTATCCATACCTACATAATTATAACATAAATTAAAATAATTGGTTTGTTTAATATTTTATAATATACTTCAGAAGATATACCTACATAAAAGTGCAGTTGAAATTAGAAGCCCTATTCGTCGTGCAGTTCATTCGTTCATTTGTTTTTCGTTTCTTTAGGAATTTGAGACAAATGCAGGTACAATTGCTAGATTACCTGGACTTGGCTGCATCCTCTGTGAACCATTCTTAAAAGCTTCCCTTGAAACAAATTGCTCAAAAGTATTTGAAATGATAATTCTGTGTTCAAAACTAAAGAGAACATTTAAGAATGTAATTCTGGGAATACTAGCGCTGCCTCCTGAAGATGCAACTGGAGCAAATTCCTTTAGAAGTAACTTTTTAGCCTGTAACTTTGGGGAACTATGCTAATCGGGAGGTGAATTTGTAACTCTAACGGCAGTCCTGTTAGTGTCAACTAAGTGATTCGTTTTATAGCGGAGACTGATCTTCGAAAAAGTCATTTCCAGAAATGTGGCAAATTTCTACACTGCTATCACTGCTATGGTACCCGTTGGCTTACAACAGCAAGTCTAGTCTATAGGTTAGAGAAATTTCGGCAAGTTAGACTTAAGACTATAATTTTTCGAACTCCTTCTGACCTATTTTTATTTGAAATGACGCCAGAAATTGAAAAACTGAGAATTTGTTTGTCGCAATATTCTGCTCCTTTTATATTATTAGCACTCTTTTCAAAAGCAGAGGGTTTGGCTCGCGCAGTTTTCACAAGAGAACTTACCTAACCTGCAGCTTGGTAACTACATATTAGAATGCATGTTTCCTTAGGCGCTTTCTATTCTGAGTGTTATAACACTCAGATTGTCTCAATAGCTTGAGCTCATTGAGGGGAATTTTCGCAGTGACGAGTAAACATGGAAATGCATTGGTCGCTTAAAAAGTTTCTATTTTGATTTTCTATCCGGACCGCTCAGCTCGCTATGTATTCTGAGCTTTATGCATGTAACAACAGCTGTAGTCGGTCTGTGGTGGTGCTACCGCAACGGAGTGTTAAGTACCTAACGTTTGCGCCATATGCAGCACACATGCCATATCAAATACATCTGTGCCGAATTCTTCAGCCATTATGCTGTTAGCTCGTACCTATCTTCGAAACATTATTTTATGTTAGAAATTGCAGTGCTTAACGGAGTCACTGTAGATTATTTAGACACTTTTATTTTTACAAACATCTAAATGGTGTGGTAACATAAACTTAACCTGAAATAAGCTAGCGAAATGCAAGTTTTAAATTACACCCCTGCCCCTTATACTAAAAAGACATGATTTTGTGTATGTATGTCTCCATTAGTTTTCACTGTAGGTAAAGAGGTGGGTATGGTACATTTTTCATACAGCCAAGGATGAAAATATCAATTTTCAGATGTTCTCTCGAGGAAGCAGTCAAAAAGGCTAACGGGAATATTATGTCCGTGTAGAAAAAGAATTTTACAAACGCGAAAAAAACGGACATGTCCGTTTAGGACTACTTTCCCCTAAGCTGTTGTAATATTTACAATAATTCGTTGACCATGCACTGTGCGTTAACATTGATAATTAAAGTAGTAGCATGAGAAATATAACCTGTTTTGGTTTCCTTATAAGAAACACAGTGATCCGATAAAGGGATCTTGAGGAACCGACATGACTCAAATTAGTGAACTCGAGTGGCGGGCGGTTGATCGATAACGGGTAGACTCGAGTGGTTCGTATTCGTCCTTGTCCATCGTACGTGAACGAACATGATTGTCTAATACCTATCTAGTATCGATTTATCTCGTGTGCTGGACGTGATGAGGTGTTCCGCGCTGTTGATTTGTCTCGACGGTTCTCTCATTTAAGAGCAGCCAGAGCGTAGTCAGTCTGCCCGTGACCACGGCTACATAATCAAGGGAGTTAATTAAGCATCTAAATCGCAGTATATTAAATTTAATTATCTAAATCGCTTGGCGGTGCAATATGAACTTAATCGCCTTGTAAAACACCGTGGTGCTGATATTTTTGTATTCTGGTCGCTGTTATCAAACTTCATTTCATAAGAGTAAAAATATTTCTATTCGATTTTAATTTTAACATTATATAAATGTTAGAAAAATTAGTACAAAGATTGACAACATGAAGTGTAAAGGTTAGAAGAATTTCGGCAAGTTAATAAGTGTCTTGTGGTGGCCGAGCGGTCAGGCACCTGCCCGGATAGCAGCGGACGTGGGTTCGATTCCCGCCTCAAGATCAAAATTTTTCGAAATTCTTTTTCTAACCACCAAAATCTTTGTAAAAATATTTCTGTTATTAAAGAAAACCATTAAGACAAAATTCATTACTTAAATATTTAAGAAAAAGGACTAAAACAATGTTGTTATTTATTGCTGATGTTTATCAATATTACACTCCAAACCAAATAAAGATTAAAAGAAGGGTCTTAAAATGACATACGAGGATTTATCTTTACTGCTTTACAGGATTTCTCTGTGCGCAACGATATTAAATTTCTGATTTTAATTATGCACATAGCTGAAACTGGCGCAAGACTATTTCGTTTGAGACTGAGATTACTACGGAAACGAACATAAGAGTTAAATCCGTGTGGCAACAATCTCGCGCGAACATTATTGCTGTGGGCCTAGAACTATGCCTTGTGGTACGCCAGGTCAACGCGGATGAACAGAGATATTTAGCTTAGACGTTTAATGAAATTACCTCACCATCAAGCGGTACAGCGCTGCATAAGCCTCAATTATGCTCAAATACCTGAAATAATCTACTGTCGGCATATTTTTTCATATAGCCTAGCAATTGACCTGGATTTTAACCAGCTAGACGTTTCCGAGTAAAAAAATAATTAACGACTTTGTTAATTTTAATATATTCGGACGATGTTTATTTTTTATTTTAAAATTTTTAACTACAGCAAACAAAAATATAGATTACAATCAACTGAAAGTAACTCCATTAGAGCCTTTTAGCATACAATACATTTATTAACGTTGATAATCAATTGGTAAAAAATACAGCTTTATATTTCATACCGCGTCCGTAATGTTGATGTGAATTTGTTTTGTATTTTATATTGTTACAATAATCGCACACCTAGATCTAAACAGAGTCAACTCAAAAAAATACTATTTTCAGAAAACGCGAAAAATTGATTAACGTGTCCCTGTGGACTGCAGGAGTTTTCTGAATAGATATAATATGCTTTTCAAATCGAATAGTCAATTTATTTTAAAATCTGTTTAATTGGTCGATAGGTAGTGATTTAAGGAATGCGGTGGTGAGCATAAGTCAAAATCGTAATTTTTTGAGTTAGCTCCTTTTAGATCTGGGTGTATGGTGAACGGTATCTTAGATCTATCTAATCTGCCTTCAAATCATCCTCGATTTTATAATGATTTCATAGCATCTACGAACATGAATTATTTGGCATAAGATGCAATGAAATTGTTAACATTATTCTCCTTTGTAAGGAGATGTGCAGAAACCATTATATTGCTGTTTACCTGAACAAACTAACTCTTTCTCTCGTGTGATGCATGTAACAATTTATAATAGTGGTCAAATATACAACTGATTGTTTACCGTTTAATCCGCAAACAATCAACACGTACAAATTAATATCTCGAAGATCTTTAAGAAATTGAAAAAGACATCTAAATTATTTAAAATATTTCCAGTGTGAATTAAAATGTATTCAAGGTTTTGTCGCAATTTCCGATTTGAAATTTATGCTCACTAATCTCCAATGACCGGAGGTTGCTTTCGATACAATCCGACCTCCATCAATCGATTATAATCCAGGTCGAACTGATTTTTTCCTTGCAAAAAGAAACCCATTAGGTTTAATGGACAACTTTAAGTCAACTGATCAACCGACAGTCAATTACGTAATTACCATCCTATCTGTTAAGCCTTCGTAAATTGGGAGAAAGGAGATCCAAATAATGGATTTTAAAAGCTAATAAATCTCCGATCGTGTTTTATTGTATCGGGGTACGGGAGCGGTGGGAGTGTAAAGTGTTATCAGAGATCCGTGAGGGTGAATTACGACCCATCGTATCTGCTGCCCAAAAGAAAATAAGATCATACGGAGCGAAATTAAAAAAGGACCAACAGCAAGACGTTATTTACGTTACGTGATAACGTTCATTTTACCAGAGGAAGCAGTTTCTTTATATTTTTGGAGCTGTAGACGAATCGAAGAGTTCGAAAGGACAGTTATAGACGAATCCAGAAGTGTGGGTGCGGTTATTCATTTGTAAAATAAATCTGTTGGTCAGTCGTATAATCCGTCTGTATAGATCTGTCGTTACTTGGAGGAAATGTTTCCTCTTACATTCATATCGGTTAGACGTATTGAGTCATGCACTCCCTATCAATATGTATCATCCATCACGTCGGAGCAGTGCTAACTATGAATAAATGTTAAGAAAAGTTACGGAAAGGACCATGTACAGATAGAGTGATTGGGATGAGAACATTTCAGTCTATACTGCTAAGGGTTTTCACTTTCAATCTTCTTTGGGTACTTCTCGCTACTAGTATTGTCAAGAAAGCACTGTTTTAACTTCACAAAAGGAGGATGTTCTAAATTTGTCTGTATTTTTTTTAATATCAAACCTTTTCTTAATACAGACACCACTTCATCAAAAGCATTAACGCGTTGGTACAGTAACTGTGTGAACAAACTTCCCCGGCCCTATTTTCATTCAATTAAAACTGAATGCAAAGTCTAATGAGCATTAGAATTTTAAATTCAGGGCAAATAAATCAGACTTACATTTATTTAGGCTAATCTTTGCGCAGTAAACAATTGTTTGGACCCTGTGAATAGTTAAAAGGAATTAAGCCAAACTTTTTATTGCAAAGTTTGTGTTTTATGAACACTCGAAATAAGGTTGGAATTGGTTGACAGGGGCAAACAATTATACTAATTGTTGTAGCATTTATAAAACATTAGTGTAAATAAAAAATCACATTACGATTATATCACACGTACAGGTAAAGGGAGCTCTATAGAAAATATTGTTTATTTTAGCAAAAAACCTATACATATTATTATATTGATATCTATATACATACATACATACATGTGACGCCTTTCTCCCACTGGTGTAGGCAGAGATCACTTCTTTTCACTTACTTCTTTCGCTTCATACAATCTCTTCATGCATGCCCGTCGGTTTCGCGTACTCTTGACCTGGCCCTTTTAATATTTATTTGACCTGTAATATGACAATACGCTCGTTCTATTTCGAGGGACCTAGTAATTGGCCAAACATGGATATTAATCCACCTCCTACAACTTCGGAGATAATTAATGTATGAAAATTTATAGGTTCCTGGCATGGAAAATACAATGGGCTAAGTATGAACATAAATGACCTGCCACACTCTGAGACGTCATTTAACTTTAATAGTACCTACTTAATGCCAAAAAATCATTAAAATCTAGACCATAGACCCGGCAAGAATTGGCAAGAATAGCAACTAGTTTTGTATTGTCATTTTTTGACATTAAGTATGGAAATCATTATCCTTAATTGACATCTCTGAGTGTGGCAGATAGACCCCCGAATACAGAAACGCTACTCATATTTTGAGCATTGCTTATAAAGTTAAGTGGACAATTAAATACCTGTCAGAATTTGTATGGAAAAACGTCAATTTTGATAATACTTAAATGTTAAGCAGGACTCCAACTTTGAGTAGCGTTTCTATATTCGGGGGAGAGTTGTCACAAACAAATGAAAGGACAGCGTTCTTTACGGTGTTAATAGAATATCTTTTTAACGAATATAAGGCAATTTTAAAGTTACCTGGGGATATTAATGTTGTTATATAATTTCCGGACGCGAAATATTGCCTTAAGAGCAGTGCACATCTGCGGCCGCTACGCTAATAATTATTTATTCCAGGTGCTTAGCACTCCATTTCGGGGAGCATCTCTTTGGGTTTTATGATTTTTTTAAGCATGTTCCTGCGTAAGCTGGGGGGGGGGGGGGTGAGCGGTGAAGCAAGAAATTCCCGCCATAAATTACGTCACTTCTTGGGCTGTTCCGTGTTTAAGGCGATAACTTAAAACTTTGCACGTAAAACATTTGAAAAAAATTGATATGACGTAATAATATTGAGGTGCCTTATTGCCTTTTGATTGCAACGCGCTACTTTTACTGACAAAGTAAGTATAACTTAAATTATGTAACTTCAAATATGTATAAATTAACTTTTGCGTCGTCGCCATTATACTCCTTGCCTTGCTACCTGGTGACTACCAGTATAGGAAACAACAAAGAAACAGCTTACAGGAAAGCAATAAGTTTTTCAGACCACCATAATTTGCACAATTGGAAACTGTACCAGCTATTATTCATTATTATTTATTATTGTCCAATCATGACCCATAATACGCTTTCTATGCAAAATATGAGATGATATTGCCATCTTGTTATGATCCCCCTTTCCATTTCATTCATTTCCATCAGCATTTTATGCTTCGCGGACATAACTCGCTTGCTTGCGGAGCCGTATTGATGGAGATAAATGGTCGTGATTTATGATTCAACATAAGGTTTCAAAGGAAATGTAACGGTACCTGAAAATATAGGCTTCAAACTTGCAGAGGAAACTATAGTAGTGGAAATTGGAGATCAAGTCTCACATGAACTCCCCTCTTTCTCACATAATCTTTCACACTATCCATCCTTCGCTGCTTCGGTCTTTCTCTCAGTCTAGGTCCATGTACATACATCCACACTTAACATAACATTAGTTACGTAATATAACTCCAAAGCCTGTGAAAACATTATTAACCTTAAGATAATGAGCAATAACCCTACGAAATAGACGTAACTGTTCATGAGTTTAATGAAGACCCGAAGCTAGTTATAGGATATTTTATGACTCCAAGTTTTAATTAATGCAAAATACTAGAGCGATAATGAGATCATTCTCTGTTGATGGGAAGCAAACCAACAACTTGATTGCTTTGGGATTTAATTAAGTGCTGATTGCTTATAATGTCCCCTGAGCTCAAGCAATTTATGTGGGTACAATGAATTAATAAATTATTAGCTGTAAATAGTTAGGCAGCGAGTTGCTGCACTACTTTCTACATAGTAAGGAGTGGTGAGTATATTTTTAAGGAAATTACTCAATTACAAAAAATACACCTTGATATCTCAGATCGGATTAGTATAATTATCATAATTAATCTTATTTATTACTGATCTTCATGTTTTGTCAGACTAAAGTTTAGGTGAGCGTGATGCCTGCGTTTTACTAGCTTATTAGGTTTCATCATTTGTACCAACATAAACTGTACACTAAGGTAGAAGACGGCAGAGAAGAATAGTATAATAATAATTGTCACCACTCTTACCTCTCTCTTCTAGTTCTTCTAGTAATTTACTGCTGTTAAAGTTTCCGTTGAATGGCAATTGGTTCGTCTCGAATAAGCTGCCGTAATGTGGGTGTTTATGCCTCTTTGTCTGCTTTGGGATAAAATGGCGTGATTTATCTATGTTTATTCGCAGTGTCATTGTAATTATATTATGTTACACCGGGGAATCTGGTGCCTATTCCTCGTTGGACGGACGGTTAAGTGGAATAATCAGATCGCTGGCTAACGGCCTAGAAGGGGTTCGAATCTTGGCAGGGACATTATAATTATGTTTGTGTGATGAACATATCTTATTTTGTTTTAGAGTCATGCTTGTTTATAGGTTAGACTCCCATAGACAGCTAGAAGTTATGGAATCTATGATTTTCTAAAAATAGATTTCAGTGAATCTTTTTGTCCTTTGGCGAACCATGATAGGACACAACCTTTCATGGCTTACAGTTCTATTTTTGATTGCCACTTATCCTTACACTGAATACCAATGGATCAATATTAGGTTAAAGAAACAAATGCTTTTTAATCCTTGTACTTATCGAAATAGAATCTACTTTGCGTCTACACAAATGGGCATCAATGGAGATTAAACATATTAGATTCCGTTATTTGTACATGTTCGACAGACCAAATCCTTCTCGGGACATTGAGTACGTTATTTATAGTAGTATTAAACTTACACATTTTAGCCCAAGGCAAAATGTATCCTGACAATAAAATTGTAGAACGTAGGTCTTATTGGTTAAAAGAAAACATTCTTTCTGATTTGATAGTTACTTTAAGATTCGATTGTTTTATGGGTTTCGAAGGAATAATGCAATAAAATGTCCATGTGTCGATGGTCAGATACTAGGAACAAAAATATTTTATTGCCTAATAACTTTTTTAATTCAAAAGCTGTTTAGATGGTGTCTTCGACAAAACTACTCGAAAATGAGTCCGCTTGTACTTAAAAATGCAAACAAAAATGTATAATTACTGAATACGGAAACAGTGACCATAACTCTTTTGTAAATTTGGTTATTTGTCCCTTGCAAATGCCACACATAAATTTTAACTGTGTCTCGTAATAGTAAGCAACTATGTACAGCACATTGTTAGAAAGAGACAGACGAGGATCTTACTTGCTTGTTCTGTATCAAACCGCAGGAGCCAGTAAACAGCAAATAAAGCCATTGTAATAAATAAAAGACGTTAAACCAGATATACTATGAGCATAAACATTATTACCTCCTCCCGTTTTATGATATGAATGACTATGACCATTAAAAAGTTACTTTGCGTACATCACAACGTGTTACGTTTTGCATTTTAACTATACGCGTTGACATTTATAAGGTAATGGCTATCGGGGGTGTTTTTCTTGGAAATTGGTTTCGAAATCTTGCTATGTCTATGTTGGAACGGATACACCGATATGATAAAATAAGTATTAAACTATTCGATTTTAATTTTAACATTATATAAATGTTAGAAAAATTAGTACAAAGATTTTGGTGGTTAGAAAAAGAATTTCGAAAAATTATGATCTTGAGGCGGGAATTATTTCTAAAGTATTATTATTTCTAGTAGTTTCTAAAATTTATAGAATGTTCAAATGAAAAACAAAATTAGTAATAAGTTAGTGCTTTATTCGTAAAGGCCTGTGAATAATTGTGTAGTGAATGCAGAGCTGAATACAATTTTAACAGACTTTTGATTTGAGTTGATACAAATTGCCACCCCTATCCCGTCATGAGGTACAATCGACTAAATACTGCGAATAGTAATGGGCAGCAGCGTCCTCATAATACCACCTAGCAATATACTGCGATGTACTTGCCCGATAGATGGCATTAGGCTTTCCACCAATTACATGGGACCTAACCTAATTGGCGAAACGTGGTTGTTAAGTTCTCTCTGCCTACCCCTTCGGGGATAAAGGAGTGATTTATGTATGACGTAGTAGTAGTACTAAATACTACTAAGTTGTAACTACCAAACATGTACCAACTGCTTACGCCGTTGTATTTCGTAATATATTTGTATTTATTAATCGTTCACGTCAACATTTGAGGTGGCTGTATGTCACCTATCCGGTCGCCAGCATTCCTTCCGAATCCTGACAACCCCGCGCCGCGCCCCTCCCCGCGGCCCCTGCACGGATCTTCCTGTTATTCTCCCGCGAAAACACAAAATTAACTTCTTCTTCTACCAACATCTCATCGCACCGCTTTGCTTCGTTGCTACTCAAGACATAGGTGTCTTGAGTAGCAACGAAGCCACCGCATTTCAAGTCGTATCCCTGTATCCTGGTCTAAGGAGGAGGAGATTGCTGCTTAAAGGTTACTGCATATTAGCTACTTCATTTTGTTGATTGTGAACGCTAAATATCCGCCGCCAAAATCAAAAAATACACAATAGCATCCGCCTCGCATCATCAACAACTATATTGTACACTTGGTAAGCAAAGTATATAAGTGTTTGATTTGATGTATGCATTTAAATTTAGAATTGCGACATTCATTAACGTAGATTACAATAGAACCAGTTATGTCCACCTAAACTGCTAAGGGGCTGGTCGAGGCTTGTTCACTCAAGGAGCAGTTAACATAATTGATTGAATTGCACCGGGCATTCATTGGCGCGGAAAGATACCGTGTCATTGTGCTAGCTGACAATGTATAGTGTGGACCAGCTTATCTTATATAGGTGGACGCACAGGATAACTATCATGTGTCTGTCTTGTCCTTAATATTTATTTATTTAGGGACAGGTACATGTACAAATTACAATCTAAATTATTAACTAACAATCTTACAAAGCATATAGACTGGATTGTAACCCAAATGAGTGTACACAGTATGCATAGCAATTGTTGAAAATTCACGGATCACACTATCTACACAGAAAAGTTAATACAAAAACTTAGGAAATAATAAAAAACATAGATACATAAATCTTGCCTAGTGTTGATAAACAAATAGTGTAGATTCACCTCTGCCTACAGGGCATAATCCCGGAGGGGTAAGGAGAGGTGAATTAACACACATGTTTCGCCAATTATGTTAGGTCCCATGTAATATAGGGCGAGCTTATTCCCATGTAGAGGGGAACGTAAGTCGCCGTACATTGCTAGGTGATGTAAGATGAGGGTTGAAGACAATTGTATTCTGCTCTGCCGTCACAACACAGACCGGAATAATAAAAGCGGATTAATGAATATTTCGATATAGGGCATTATTAGAGTTGTTGTTAGTAATTCTAGCATTCCTAACTGGTTGACTGAGAATACCTAGTGCAATTAAGTATGCCTTTTGTAATTTTATATTATATACAATGACTTTTGCGACAGCCCTGAGGTGATTCAGGGTTTGCATATTCTACGTTAGTTTTTCGCTCCCACGTCAGCATGGAAGACATTAATTTGATATACCACATTGAGGGGACCACTCCTTCATATTCTGTTAACGAAATTGAATAATGCTGTTCCTACACTATTACTTTATTTATTAAGGCGAATAAAACAGTTTTTTGAACCAAGACTAAATATATCGGGTGTATAATATTTCATATAATAACAAAAATTCTAATGATTACTTGACACACATAAATCATACATACATAAATCACGCCTATATCCCCGAAGGGGTAGGCAGAGGTGAACTAGCACCCACGTTTCGCCAATTATGTCAGGTCCCATGTAATAGGTGGCGAGCCTATTGCCATTTATCGGGCACAAAAGTCGCAGTACATTGCTGGGTGGTATAAGAGGAACGCTGCTGCCCATTCCTCATGACTGATTTATCCTTAGTCGCCTTGTAAGACACCCACGGGAGAGATTTGGGACGACGACAATTGTATTATACTCTGCCGTCACCACACGGCATATTAAAATTACTTGACCTAATATCATTTTACCCAATCTTATTAAACAAAATGATCAATTGATCTAACGTATTATTGCTTTATATTTCCTTTTACCTGATTTTATAATCGCGTAGGCGCAGATGGAATCGCCCCTCACCGCCTACGCGAAATTAGTAAAAATGACAATTAAATGAAGGGAACGTTACATAAAAAGAACATTATTAATAGTGAAAATTCTGTAACAAACGTATTAAATGTTGTTAACGTAAACAACAGTTACATAAAATATAATTTTTGATAAAATGAAATTAGATTATTTTTCTTTATAGTTTATGAAAATTCTATCATTTGAACGTTATTTCGATTGATTTTCGTTCCGTTATTTTATTTGAGATTATTATCTGTTATTAAATATCAAACATGACTCACCCAAATATATCGCCCCTGAAAAAGATATCGCGAAAAAGGAAGAACTGCCCGTGGAGTGTATGCGAATTGCGAATAAAGCCGTCGTCCGCACAAGAAAACTTCTTGTCCATAATTCGCTTGCGAATAAGGAAAATATGTAATTAATTGCCTCTTTTAAGTACACTTAGCGAGTTTTTGAATTTGGGCTAATTAATTACGTGGTCGAAAAAGGGGCATTCAATAGCCCATGCTACAGAGGATGAGCCTCTTAAATTAGGCTTCGCTTATTTAATTACAGACCCTTCGATATATTGGATTTCCCTATTTGGAAGTACGAAATTGGGTCCGAACATTTTTTACGTGGGCGTTGTTTATTATCTGTGGCCCTAGCGCGAACTCTTCGAAGATTCGAATCGTAATCGTATCGAGAAAGCACTCTGAAACCAAAATAAAAAATTCTAAATATTAAATCGGAAAGTTGTCAATATTTCTGAGGAAATATATTTATAATGTTTTCTTATATTTGCACGAGCACTACACATTTGAAATAAAACAACTTTTACGGATAAGACTCGCGTATAATTTGGTGTTTTGGCATATTAATTATTTAACCCGACGTTTCGATCACTTTACAGTGGCCGTGGACACGGGGGCCAGTCCCCCAGTGACCACGTGACAAATTATACGCGAGTCTTATCCGTAAAAGTTGTTTTATTTGAAATATATTTAATTATTATTAACATATGAACGCATACTTAAAATCTTAAATTGTTGTAATAAGTAATTAGCTTATGAATTATACAAATATTTATTATTATCAAAAAAAGTTTATTTTGTTTTCATCATCTATTAAAGATGATTTTATTTAAATTAAAATAATTTAATGCATAGTAAATATGACTGTGTGTATAATGTCAATATTAATTTGATATAATTACCGAAGGAATATTAATAATTTTCGATTTAAAATTTAGAATTTCTTTTGTTTTCTCGATACGACTACGATTCGAATCTTTGAAAAGGCCGCGCTTGGGGCACCGGTATCGTAGAACTACCGAGCAAAGGGCCTTGCGTAATTTTTGCAGACGTTCCGGTATTTTTAGGGGCTTCCACCAATTATTGATAAACGAATTGACGCCGCGAGGGTCCTCTTTGATGTCTATTTATTATTCGATGATTGGATTTGGATTCGATGAAATGTAAGCTGTAGTTCCAAAGTCACGAGTCTTGTCACGTTGTCACGCTGCCACGCATTCTTCTGTATTTGTGTCTGACTTTTAAGCTTGGACATCGTAGCAATGTCAGATTTTAATGTTGATCTTGGTGTTAGTTGTACGGTACAGTGTTTTATGGTACGTTATCTCGCAGGTATTTTGTGTCGTCAGCTTATGCTGTTGTATGCTGAAGGACTACTCGTGAAATGACAACTCGTTTAATAACTTTACTATAAAAGCACTACTTACTGGCATTCGTCGGCAGGCAGCTGCGGCACGCTCGCTTCGCTCGCCTGGCTGTTCGTTGGTTCATGTACTAACCTAACCTAATACCTACGTTGTCATTTAGCCTTCGGCATATTATTTAACAGCGATTGTTTCTAAGCTAATAACGCCGTATGTAAACGCCGGAATCACACAAAATGCCTATAACACATGCATTACATACGAAATCGTAAGAAGTATGTAAGGATCGAAGCAAGAGGAAAAAAGGGTGATCTCTGCCTATCTATGGCAGAAAGGTTTGTAAATTACATACTAAAATCATACCTATTCTGTTCCCTGTAGACAGGTAAATGAACACCCACATTTCGTCAACTATTTGAAATACAATTATTATTAATTATAAATATCACTATTGCACTACGTACATATTTCTTGGTGGCATTGGCATACCATGAACGCTATTTTATGCCATACACACCCCCACTCATCATCATCACCAGCCCTTTTAATGTCCCCACTGCTGGGGCCTTCCATATACACATACATACATAAATCACGCCTATATTCCCGAAGGGAAGGGGCCTATATTTCGTAGGCACAGGTGAACTAGCACCCACGTTTCGCCAATTGTCAGGTCCCATGTAATAGGTGGCGAGCCTATTTCCATTTATCGGGCACAAAAGTCACAGTACTTTACTGGGTGATATCAGAGAAACGCTGCTGCCCTTTCCTTATCACTGATTTATCCTTAGTCGCCTCGTACGACACCCACGGGAGAGATTTGGGGTGGTGACAATTGTATTCTACTCTGCCGTCACCACACGGCATGTATGTATAAGCATGTATGTAATTTAATTATCATTCACAGCTAAATGAAGAAGACAGCTATCCGAATTAGACCGCTACAACATATTCGGCTAGCCATGAATCATAATCTACGTAACAGCGCGCTCTGGGAGGCATGCAATATTAAATTCAATTTACTTGTCTTGATTAGCTCGGTGGTCATAATGGCGCTTTATTATGTGCAAGCTGGGAAGGTGTTGCATTCTGTCCGTGATTGGGGCGAGTTAACAGCTCCTGAATGGGAAGCACTTTGAATGCTTGGTTACAAGACGGCGAACTAATTATGGTTAGCACACTGGCTTTTGGGATTACGTTCCTTAATTAAAATACTATCTGCCGCACTCAGAGACGCCAAATAACGTTAATGAGTACTCAATGTCAAAATATTACAGTTCAAAACTATTCACTATTCTAGCCATAGGGTCCAAATTTAAATGAAATTTTTTGACATTAAGTACTCATTAAAGTTAATTGACGTCTCTGAGTGCGGCAGCTCGTCTGAGGTAATTAATAATGGTATATTTTAGCCGCGTGGTGACGCCAGAGCGGAATGCAATTGTCAACACACCCTATCTCTTCCGCAGGTGTCGTACATGGCGATCGTACAAAAACTGAGGGTTAAGACAGCGATGAATAGGGTAAGGTGACCCAAAGTGGGTAATAGTGGGTATACTACAAAAACAGATACTCTAGGTTTATAAAATCATTACCAAGATGGATATATTCCCACTAGCCTATTATTGGTATGACAATACTCATGCTTTAATATATTATTAATGATGATAACTTTAAAGATATTACGTGCATACATACATACATAAATCACGCCTATATCCACGAAGGGGTAGGCAGAGGTGAACTAGCACCCACGTCTCGCCAATTATGCTAGGTCCCATGTAATAGGTGGCGAGCCTGCCATTTATCGGGCACAAAAGTCGCAGTACATTGCAAGGTGGTAGGTATAAGAGGAACGCTGCTGCCCATTCCTCATCACTGATTTATCCTTAGTCGCCTTATACGACACCCACGGGAGAGATTTGGGATGGTGACAATTGTATTCTACTCTGCCGTCACCACACGGCTGATTGACACGGTAGTATTTTAAATAAATATATTGAGATATACCATTAGCTAAAAGTGGCTGTTGATACATTTCTGCTTACATACATACATACATACATAAATCACGCCTATTTCCCCGAAGGGGTAGGCAGAGGTGAACTAGCACCCGCGTTTCGCCAAATATGCTAGGTCCCATGTAATAGGTGGCGAGCCTATTGCCATTTATCGGGCACAAAAGTCGCAGTACATTGCAAGGTGGTAGGTATAAGAGGAACGCTGCTGCCCATTCCTCATCACTGATTTATCCTAAGTCGCCTTGTACGACCCCCACGGGAGAGATTTGGGGTGGTGACAATTGTATTCTACTCTGCCGTCACCACACGGCTCTTTCTGCTTACATTAGCAACGAATATACGTTGCTAAGGGTGTATTTTTTATTTACATTCTAAAGCGTCATATTTATATTCTTTGTATAGTTGCGTATTTCTCTTCTCTTGTTCTTTATTCTCTTATGATCAATCCCCGAGTATTCGTGACAAATCGATGATACAGAGAGATTTACTTAAGGATTTACTAGAGGATTTACTTTCAACAGTACCTAGATCTAGCACGGGACGTGGACAACATCTCCTAGGGGAAAAGAAAATGTTTTCCTCTCGCTCTAACTCCAACTAAATCCCGAGACAAAACACTGTCAAGTGGTGGAGAGAAATTTTGTCCACATCCATTTCTAGGCCTACAGACAGGAACCAACGAAGTTCTCATTGTGTGGTCGGATTGTGATGCTCGACATTTAGTAGACGGAACAAATTACTAAAAGGTTGTTGTTAAATAATATATTTTAATTAAAATTGTAAATAAGGGTCACGCGGTACGTACGTACGTAGTTTGTAAAGTAAAACAGGAGTCGAGACAGCTGAAAAACAGGCCTAATTAATTCGGTCGGTTATTTAATTACTCTCAATTTACACAGTCGTGGGATTTCTGTCGCGGGAAAAAACACGGTGATTCCGGTGAGCATTGCTTTGATGTGTTCGTGTTTCTCGTCTCGCTTTGTGGGTAGTTCAAAAAACTATATTTTCTCAAGCATAAATAGCTTGGATCACAAAATAAATGCACTTCTTACTCAACTGCAGCGACGTTGAGGAACTTCCTTAATAATTAACTTCAATATTGTGCTCTAACAGATACACAAGATTATACGGAACCTCAGCCGTTATATTGAATTTTTGTAAAATGTAGGCTAGTCGACTTTAGAAATTCTAATAAACTTATTTATTACTAGGCAGTTTTTGTTTACCATTATCAACTCCAAGAGTAGGTAATCGAAACAGACAGGCATGCTTCATGCATCACATTAATGAGCGAAAGAATGTGTGTAAGGATCGCAGCAAGTGGAAAGAAGTGATCTCAGCCTAACCCTGTGACAGAAAGCCGTACTCCATGTAATAAATATATTTAAATGAGCCACATACGACCCCTAGGACGTAGAAGTGGCAAACGCAAATTTTCTTAGAGCACAACGGCATTATTCACTCATACCCCGTTCTGTAGCTAACACGGCGCTGCATCAGCACCTCGAAGGTAATGAACCAATCACGGCTTGTTGTTTTACTAGTGCCTTGCTTGGGCCAGTCCTATTCTCGCATCGGGAATGCAAGACGCTCGCATCGTG
This sequence comes from Cataclysta lemnata, assembly GCA_963931975.1. Lineage (NCBI taxonomy): Eukaryota > Metazoa > Arthropoda > Insecta > Lepidoptera > Crambidae > Cataclysta > Cataclysta lemnata. The sequence goes on from OZ008345.1 coordinate 3,101,880, forward strand.
AATCCCAGACGGACTCAATTAAACGCGCTGAATACGAAATGAACGAATGAGCTCTTCTCTTCACTCAAGATCTCCTTGAATAGAAAGCATTTACAGAGCCCGCTCTTCCTGTTTTTGATAAATGAAGCTTTTCATGTTTGCATTGAAGCGCATTCTGAAGATAAGTCATGCCGATTTGTCCCTAATGCCGTTTAATGACGGCAAAGCATAATACAATTGTCACCACCCCCTTCTCTCCCGTGGGTGTCGTACAAGACGACTAAGGGACGACTAAGACAGCAATGAGCAGCAGCATTCTGCCATTTCTGTGCCCGGTAGATGTCAATAGGCTCGCCACCTATTACATGGAATCTGACTTATTGGCGAAAAGTGGGTGTTAATTCACCTCCAACCTATATCCCCCTAGGGATAGGTCCTTCTGGGAATAATCGTGATTTATGGATGTATGTATGTTTTTATCCACGGAGGCTTCTACAACATTTCGCTTACTATTTTAAGTTCTATGTAACGAGGCCAATTGCAGTCTATCAGGCATCTAAATTGCAATATATTGCTAGATGGTATGACAACAAAGCTGCAGCCCATTTCAGATTACTTTTTGAACCCTTAGCCGCCTTGTACGACTCCCGTGGGAGAGATTGAGGATGGTGTCTATTGTATTCTGCTCTGCCGTCCCCATGCAGCTTTCGAACCCTGATATTAGTGTATTTTTTGTTTTTTAGTCATGGTTATTTTAGTCTATTTCTAGTCGCATAATAAAAAAATGCTGTAACTACTTCATTTTGGGCTAGGTAATAATATGTGTGAATGGAAAAATATTTACATATTAGTTTTATTTTTATTTATTTATTACGTCAATATACGAGAATGCTTAAAATTAATTCACGTACTTACGTAGGAATCAGTGTTTAAAATTCATTATTTACGGCGTTACAAAACCAATTTTGCAGTAGTAAATTTCTCGCTTTAAGCGGAACGGTGCACTTGGCAACGCAATCACCATGGGGCAGGTAATAAATTCATTCCAATGTAAATAATAATTTATTTTGTTAAAAAGCAGTCGCGCGGGTAATGCCGGCGAATATATTTTATTAATTCCCGCCGTTTAGCGGGTATTCCATCGTTAGCTTTTGAAATATAATTAAAGTTTTCATACATACATGGGTACATTATACTAGGTGTCACGATAGATGGCAATAGGCTCGACATCTATTACATGGCACCGAAAATAATTGGCGAAATGTAGCTGTTAAATCACCTCTACCTACCCCTTATCGGAGAAAGACGGGATTTATACAAGGTGTAAAATAAATGTGCAGTAATATTTATAGGGTTATTCAGGCCATCAAACTGAACAACCTTCACTACGGGACCAATATAAAAATCTAAGATTTTTTTTTTGTGATTTTGTTGTAGGTCTCATAGTTACAGTTGTTCATTTTAAGGGCCTCTAAATATTACTGCACATTTATTTTACGCCTTGTATAAATCTCGTCTTTCTCCCACAAGACCCCTTGTGGTAGAGGTGATTAAACAGCTACATTTCGCCTATTATTTTCGGTGCCATGTTATAGGTGTCGAGCCTATTGCCATCAAACGGGCACATAAATCGCAGTACATTTCTAGGTTGTAGATAGGAATGCTGCTGCCCTTTACACATCGCTGTATTTAAATGTAGGCGCCTTAGGCGACACCCACGGGAGAGATGGGGGTGGTGACAATTGTATTCTGCTCTGCCGTCACCACACGGCTAATAATGATAGATAATGTTTGTAATAATCAAAGAATTATTAAACGCAAAACTAATCAACAATCCCAAAAGGTATTTCTGTATTCTATTTATTTCGGGGCGAAATTGTATTTATTGCGGCCACATTAATTATCTTCAGTTCGCTACCCTGAACGTACTCTGAGCAGTATTACGGAGTACTTGCCCCCATTCCATGGGCTTAGATTCAATAGAGTCTCAGCGTTGTGCGTAAATATAATTTTGTTTGATCCAACTTCCGCCTAAATGTTAATAGGAATAGGAATGTTTTTATGGTTATTAACTCGATCATGCAAAAAGTTATTAAGATGGAACTCAAAGAAGATGAAAAGGTTCTTTTGATTTGTAAGCCACGAGGTAACCAACACATAAAACAAGCGATTAAAAGATAACCGTCATTTTTTGACAGTTCTTCCATACGATAAAATGACAAAAACCGACGGTGAAATAATAATCGCCTACAAAAGTGTTGGCGAACTCAAGTATAGCCACTTTTTCAGACAGTCATGTCGAAATAATTATTTGCCAGTAATGTGTCGTAATTTTCGTAGTTATTTACAAGATAGGACAATATTCAATTTCATCGAAAATGGCATCTAGGTAATAAGGACTTTAAATAAGCCTGTAGGTACTCGTTATTACCAAAAAGAAGGCAAATGTCCAACATTGGAAGGTTTGAATGAAAAATAGTAACTAAAAAATTCGGTCACCTCAGTCAGGTCACCTCAGGATGGTCAAAGGCATCGAGGTCGACCTAGAAAGAGGTTGAGAGACGATCTGGAGGCGTACTGCAAGACATGGACGGGATTGGCTCGGGATCGCTCGAGATGGAGGGCTGCGGGGGAGGCCTTTGCCCAGCAGTGGGATCTTATAGGTTAATAAAAAAAAATCGGTACAAAAAAATGTATATAAGATACCAAACTTATAACGCTTGGCATGACCTGAAAACATGAAGTTTTCTACGGATGTCTAGTGAAAACGGATAGGTACTGTCTGTGTGAGATTTAAAAAATGCTCTCCATATGCAGCATAAAACGAAATAAGGCACAAAGAACATTCACGCATACACTTTCTTTCTTTAACACCATGCGCTTATTCAAAATAATAATTTTAATAATTCCTTTCTTCTTTTCTTTGCGTGTCTGACGGTGAAGTGGTGTTGCTTGGTGCTAGTGATGAATGAATGTATAGAAAAGAGACCGAAAGTGCCATGCCGAGAGACCGATGAACGTAGAGATTGATTGGGACAATATTCCAATTCATACTGCTCAAGGTTTTGGCTTAGGTTTTATAGCCACCAACCCTCTTTGAGTAATTGAGAAAAGGCAGAGTATAAATACACAAACAAAGGGAGACAAAATGGCACAAACAATAAACATTTAAATTAAAACGAATCCTTATTTCGTAATCATATCAGAACATGTGGCGTCAGACTGTTAATGTACTTGGTAAATGGAACCCTAAATGGATTCTGTATGGCCTCTCCAAAAGAAAGCTGATACCTCGGGGAGGCATCATGTTAATGCTATGATCAAATTCGAATGTGTGGATGTATCTCTTCGGCAGGCTTCGAAGTCTCTTTTCAGTATAAGGTGAATTAATATAATATACACATACATCTATTAATCACTCGTCTTTACTTCCCCAAAGGACGGTAGCCTTTGGGGAATTATCCCAAGGGGTTATTCGTTCATATGTTCCCCAGGAGGCCATTGGAAAAATAACATATTTATTTTCTGATAATAAGAATGATAATAATTACTATATAATTTCGTGAATTAACACCCACATTTCACCTAACAATTTCGGTCGCATGAAATGGGGAGCGAACTTATTGCCATTTACAGGACACTTTTAAGCGGTATTGCTAGGTGGTAACGCTGCTGCCCATTCCTCTTTATATATTTACACCCACGATAGAATTTTTATTGAAATGTACACTATTTGATTTTAATTTTAACGTTATATAAATGTTAGAAAAATTAGTACAAAGATTTTGGTGGTTAGAAAAAGAATTTCTTTCTTCTTTCTTCTTTCGATATATTATGATTTCCCGCCTCAAGATCATAATTTTTCGAAATTCTTTTTCTAACCACCAAAATCTTTGAAATGTACACATCATATTACCACTGTCTCAATATTTTTAAATCGTCTTTGCGCTTTACGTCGTCTTCCGTTAAAGTAGACAATCGATTGCAGATAATTGACAGTTTTGCACAGTCTGTGGACTGTACTTACCACCTAATTACTTTTGTATTACTTAAATTTTTTATTTAAAAATTGAATAATTTCTAGAAAAAAATTACAATAAATTAAAGGAATGGCATAGGCAGCCGCCGCTGCACGCGGGTTCGATTCCCTCAACAACGTTATAATTTTTCAAACTTGTTCTGACCCATTTTTCTTTGCGTTTCTTTCGATGACGACTTTTACGCAGCAGTCGGCACGGAGCAACGGCAACGAGCTTCTTTCGTCGACGACTTTTCGTCATAGTCGGTACGTAGCAACGGCACCGGCGAGCAAAAGTTAACATACTGCTCGCCGAGTTTTCAGTGTACGTCAAAGCTTGTCTCTCCGCCGGCAACGTGCAACTCTAATCAGCGAGATACCCGCGCAAATGGCGTCGCCAAGCCTCGTGCCTCGTTCTAAATTACAAGCAAACTTGTCCTGTTTTGCTCCAAAACCTATTTGTCTGTTCGCATTGAATGAACTTAGCGAAATCCTTTATGTAACCCCGCTGATAAAACCAGTGTTGAGTTCCGCGAAATGTGTGTTGAATATTACAGCTCGGCATTCGGGAGAAAGTGATTTGTTTGTACAGCGCACGTACCTATGTACGTACATGTATCGGAATAATTTAAAAGCGATCCGTCTGATCTTCATAAGCCGGATGAGTAGGCAAATAAATAAGATTAACAATAAAGACGCTCACTCGCAATCCTTCCTGTAATAATATTATCATCTTTGATGATGTTTGGATTTTTGTGATTACGTTAAAGGATTCCAGCCGTGTGGTGACGGCAGAGTAGAATATAATTGTCACCACCCCAAGTCTCTCCCGTGGGTGTCGTACAAGGCGACTAAGGATAAATCAGCGATGAGGAATGGGATTTTGAATTTTGTGCCCGATAAATGGCAATAGGCTCGCCACCTATTACATGGGACCTAACATAATTGGCGAAGCGTGGGTGCTAGTTCACCTCTGCCTACCCCTTCGGGGATATAGGCGTGATTTATGTATGTTTGTATGTATGTGTTAAAGGATTCAGATGACACGTGGAATAAAGATGGAGTCAGTCCAGTTTTTCCGAATATCGTCATTCGTCATTCTTTTGATTCATATCATCCATCATGCCGGAAAGGATGATGAGGATGATGAGTGATGAGCGAATGTATAGAAAAGAGCCTCATGTTGAGAGACCTATGAACGGAGAGAGTGATGAGGATGACAACAGTCCAATCCATACTGCTCAAGGTTTAGGCGTAGGTTTGACAGGTTTAGGCATAGGTTTTGCCTGCCTAAATACAACCCTTTTTAGGTACGCTATTGTTGGTGGTTTTCCCGTGACCATTCGGGTGCTCCAAAGTGCTTATTGGTCTACCTACACCGTGCAATTTCCCTTGGTCTAATTTTTCGACAGTCGGGGCTGACACTATCTACGTATTTTTTTCGCACTCAGACTGGCATAAGGAGAGGCTTGTCCGTACACCTATTCAAATAATAAATAATTTTAATCTATTTTAATTTCAAACACATTACCGTCGTCGAAACAAATATTACCGCCTCAAATGATGCTCCCTTTGACGTCACAGCCCTTATAAAACCAACGTTCATAATAAAGTATTATTCTTAATACAAAAAATACGCAACAGCCCTCCATAACCCCTGTGCGACAGTAATTGCTAGGAAACAGCGCCATATAATAATGAAGAACAAACTCATTCACAACCAATATTCCCTCAGAAGTTCCTGTAACGGTGGAAATTCTATGACATAAAACAAAAATACCATCTTGCCGCTCGCTCCGGGGAAACTTGCAGGGATTCCGAGATTTCGTATAATACGTAATAAGCCGATACTCGTGTTGATATTAACTTATAAGATTAGCGGCCCATGTGTCGCCCGGTCACAATATTGCCCGCTCAACTTTTCGCATTGTTATTACTGTCTGAGGTGGAAGGAGCAATGTGTGAATTATCAGATGCTGTTGGCGCGAAAATTGTTTCATAACCGCTGCGGAACGATTCTGCTCACTGTGATTCTTAAAATAATTACCGCCTCCTCAATTTGATTAGTATTCTAGTGGGATAGGCGCACAGTGCCGTGTGGTGACGGCAGAGTAGAATACAATTGTCACCACCCTTAATCTCTCCCGTGGATAAATGGCAAAAGGCTACATGGGACCTAATATTATTGGCCAAACGTGGGTGCTAATTCACCTCTGCCTACCCCTTCGGGGATTTATGTATGATAGAACATGCTAGAAGAAGAAGAATAACGTACATACATACTTAAGTGATGACTGCATCACTGATAAGCCTTGTGGTGGCGGACATGACGATGACCACTTTTGTCACCGCCACTGCCTCTCTCGTGTGTGCCCACACAAGGCGCATAAGAGTTATAAAATATAGCGAGGAATATGCAGCAGCGTCCCTGGTGCACTATTTAGCAAATCACGATTCAAGTTCCCAGTGAATGGCAATAAAGACTCTTCCATAACACCTAAGTCTTTTTAACCTAACTACAATAGAGACGCTGCTGTCCATTCCTTATAACTGTCTTAACCCTTAGTCGCTTTGTACGTCGACACGCTGAGCAGAGATTTAGGGTGGTAAAACTTGTATTATGATCCATCACCACACGGTGAATGTTAAAATTCAAACAAATTCCATAAAATAATTATGTACAAATAACTCACGAGCGATAAAAGGGTTAAGTGCAACGTAACGTGTCAATATAGTAAAATTATAATGTGTTAGAGACTTTAACGAACTAGTCGTGAACACCGCAAGCATCTATCAATTATGTACATAATAATTCTAAAGTTCAGCTCAGAACTATCTCAAGATCTCGTGGAAGCTCTCCGCAGACTTGCCGATGGCATCAAGGTGTTTCACGCGAAATTTATGTGACATACAACTATGCATGTCGACTTGGGGAATTTATGTTCACGCGGATAGTTAACTGATTAATTCTCGACCTAACACAATTTGTGGCTTGTAACGATTGTACGGTCTACAGTGAAATGGAATGAAAATCTGATGGATAGAGATAATTATGGTTAGAAAAAAATCGGAAAATTAATACTGTCTGTCCGGAATGCAGAGGACGTGGGTTCGTTTCCCGCATCAAGTCTAACATTTTTTTAAACATTTTCTAACAACAATTTTATTTATTTTCTAATTTTATACATACATACATAAATCACGCCTATATCACACCTAATTTTATAACATTTATATAATGTTAAAGTGTTCTGTTATAGTTATATTGTTCAAATGAAAATCAAAATTATAATTTGTTGGAACTCAAATTGGTTTTAGTAGCGACAGAGAAACTATTTAATTCATATTGTCTTCACTTTATAGGACATACAGGAGCCTCAAATAATGAAACCCAGTAAATTTTGAACTTTATATTAGAAAAATTAAAATAACATGATACAGCGACAAAACCCAAATGCAAAGAGAATTAAAGGTACAAATTGTAGGTACTCGTAATCACAATTACGCACGTCATGACAACGTAAAATGTCTTGTAGCAGGAACGCGGCACCGTTGCGTAGAACACATACTTTGCTATCATATTTAGCAAGGCGTAAACATCTTCCCCCGCGTTGAAAGGCAACTTTCAATGGTGTCTTCATTAGTGGGCAGAGGGCATAGCCGAGTAAAGGGTCTCCTTATAACACCCTTTGTAGTGTTTACGTCAGCCACTCGATCAATCCCGTCTGGTCCTGGATACAATTGGATTACCCGTCCCATTCGCCAATTCAAAGGGTGTGCATTATCCTCATGCACGAAAACCATATCGCCTACGTTGAGTTTTGCAGTGTTGGTACGCCATTTTGTCCTTTGCTGCAGCTCGGATATATATTCCTTCTGCCACCTCTTCCAGAAATGCTGTCGGATCCTCTCGATACGCTCGTAACGTTGCAGGTTAGTTTCCTTGTCATTTTGTAGGTTTGGAGATGGCAGGGCAGTCAGTGGCCTCCCGATAAGAAAGTGCCCTGGAGAGAGATACAGGAAGTCGTCGGGAGAGGAAGATAGTGGGCATAAAGGACGGCTATTTAGAATTGCCTCCACCTGAGCAAATAACGTCGAAATTTCTTCAAACGTCAAATGACTAAGCCCTATTACGCGTCTTAAATGAAATTTCGCGGATTTAACTCCGGCTTCCCAAATACCACCAAAGTGAGGAGCGTAGGCAGGTGTGAACTTAAATTTGATTTTTTCTTGGTTTGCAAAATCCGATAATGGCTCCTCGTTATTTTTCACAAAATTATTTATCTCTTTTGAAGCCGCGACGAAATTACGACCGTTGTCGCAGAATATCTCCGCTGGTTTTCCACGCCGCGCGATAAAACGTCGAAGTGTCATTACGAATGCGTTCTTGGAGAGGTCACTTACCGCCTCTAGATGAAGGCATTTGTATCTTAAACATATAAACAAACAAAGGTAACATTTTATTAGTTGGCTTCCCCTACCCTTACGGTTAACTATATAAAATGGACCTGCAAAGTCTATGCCAACCGACAGGAAGGGAAAATCAGCCGTGACCCTCTGGGACGGTAGATTTCCCATTTTAGGGCATAAAGTTTTACCACGAACACGTCGGCATATAACACATTTATTAACAGTACGACGAGCTAATTGCCTGCCCCCTACCGGCCAAATATCTTCCCTAACAATAGCCAATAGCAGCTGCGGACCGGCGTGCATATTTTTGATGTGCGCATTTTCAAAATAAAGTTTGGTAAGGTGATGAGCCGAATGCAACAGTGTAGGATGCCTTTTTTTATATGAGTAATTAGAGCAATCCAGCCGACCACCCACTCTCATAACCTTACATTCGTCTAAAAAAGGGGACAAAGACAAAAGCTTTGACGAACTATTTATTTGCTTATTTTTTGACAACACATTGTATTCTGTTGGAAACATTTGTTTTTGTGCAATAATAGATAACGATATAAAAGACGCCTCAAATTCTTCTAGTGATAAATTATTAATATATTTTTTATTTGTTTTCTTTGAATTATTTATAAATCTTTTAACGTACGCAAAAGTTCTTATCAATCTATTGAATTTCGAAAATTTTTCAAAATCGATTATAGGTTCACAGTAAACAACAGAATTACATTTAACTTCAGGTAAGTATAAACAATTGTTTTCTTTAGGATTAAGTATAGGCCATTCCCTTTCACCTAGAGACAAAAAAGCTGGACCTGACCACCATAACTTCAACGTTAACAGATCACTTATCTCAACGCCTCTAGAGATAATATCTGCAGGATTAACAGAGGTAGGTACATACCGCCACGATAAAGGTGAGGTTTTTTCTTGTATTTCATTTATTCTATTGGCGACAAAAGTTTTTAATTTAGATATGTTACTATTAATCCACGCTATGACTATACTGGAGTCGCACCAGTGAAGGATACGAGTAGGTTTATACCGCAGCGAGTCGACAACCGCTTCACAAAGACGGGCAGCAAGCAGGGCAGCACACAGCTCTAACCGCGGCATGGTTACGGGCCTTATTGGCGCGACTTTAGATTTTGAACACAGTAAATTAACCTTTATGTTATTGTAAACGTCTATAGACCGCAAATAAATGCATGCACCATAAGCCTTTTGTGAGGCATCACTAAACGAATGTATTTCTATGATTTTAGGCTTCTCACAAAGAACTAACCTTGGTATATGAAATGTTGCAAGATATTGGAAGTTATTTGCGAATTTACACCATTCTTCTCTAATATTCTGTGGTACTGGTTGATCCCAATCCAGCTTATATTCCCATAATCTTTGGATAATCATTTTAGGAATTATAATACTGGGGCTAAGAAGACCAAGCGGATCAAAAATTTTAAAAGAATTTGATAATATATGCCTTTTTGTTATTTTGGTATGATCAAAAGGAAAATCTTTAATTGGAAAATTTAGTGTATCAGTTGATGGATTCCACCCAAGCCCAAGTGTGCTCGACGATTCACTTATAGTCAAATTATCACAGCTCACAACATTATTTTTGAACAGAATTGGTGAGTTACTCTTAAATTTTCTTAAAATAAAACAACCGTCACTTAGACACTTAACTATAGATTTATAAATATATTGTAGCTGGACCTCATCGTCACAGCCAGTTATCAGGTCGTCAACGTAAAAGTCTTTTTTTATAATAGTTTTTATCAACTCATCTTGATGATCCTCCCCCAGCTGCCAGAGGCAACGCGTACTCAAATAACTCGCACTTGCGGTCCCGTAAGTGAGAGTATTGAGCCTTAATGTTTTGATAGGCTCCGACTCACTCTCTCTCCATAATACAAGTTGCAGATTGCGATCGTTTTCGTCAACTTGAACTTGACGATACATTTTTTCAATGTCGCCACTTAAAATATACTTATGCTGTCTGCTTCTTATTAGTATGGAGAAGAGCGAGTCTTGAATAGCTGGGCCTACCATCAATATATCATTTAGCGCAAAGCCAGATGTGGAGGGAGCTGAGCCGTCGAAGACTACACGGAGCTTGGTGGATTCGCTAGTTTCTTTTAGAACCGCATGATGGCATAAAAAATAAGAGTTGTGCGGTTTAATATTTACAGACTCAGAAAGGTGATTAAGCTGCGCGTACTCTTGTATGAATTTAGAGTATTCTAGCTTTAGAGAAGGGTTGCGTGTAAATCGTTTTTCTAAAGCTAGTAGTCTTTTCTTGGCACGATTATACGAATCTCCTAGGCAATCTGGGCTATCCTTTAGTGGTAGCCTAACACAAAATCTACCCGTACTTAATCGAAACGTATTTGATATGAAATGATTTTCACAATCACGCTCACTTTTACTGAGAATGAGCTTTTTTGGAAGCTCCTCGAGTTCCCAGAACTTTGGAAGTATTTCGTCGATTTCATTTTTTGTTGAATTAAGAGATGCATGATTGCAATGAATTTTATATTTTGGTAATATATTAGAATATAGTGGCCCTGAAATCAACCAGCCCAGCTCAGAGCTTCTTAATTTTGGAAGGCTTGTTCCCAAGGAGCATTGTTCGTTTCCCAGTATGTCCCAGAAAACGTCAGCGCCGAAGAGAATATCAATAGAAGCAGGCTGATTGAAAACAGGATCAGCCAAAATTATATGTTTAGGCACATGAATATTTTGTATATTTATAGGAGCTTTAGGAATCTCGCTTGTAATTTTATTTAGTACATAAAATGATAAAGTTAGGTTAAATGAACTATTCAATGAATTGATTTTAGCAGTACAACTCTCAACAACGTCATTTGAACAAACGTTGCCAATACCAATAACTCGTAGCGCGTTTATTGGCTTTGATTTTAATTGCAACTTATTTTTTAAAGATTTACTAATAAAAGAGGACTGGCTACCACAATCCAACAACGCGCGGACCTTTTCACATTTATTTGTACAAGGGTTAATTACGTTTATTATTGCTGTGGACAATAATATTTGTGAATGTTGCTGATTAGAGAAATTACTAACTATTTCATCGCAAGTCGTAATGTTGCTATGCGTATCTGTTGTTGGATCGTGAAGCATAGTGTTGTGCCTTTGTTTACATTCTCGGCAAGGACCCATGCGACAGTCACTAGCATGGTGCCCTTGTCGCAAACAATTTTGACATAATTTGTATTTTGATACATCAGCCAGTCTTTCTTTAAGATCTTTAGATTTAAACGTTAAGCAATCATAAATTTTATGATTGTTATTACATATTACGCATAGGTAGGTAGTACGATTATTAAATTTATTATTAGTGGTAGCAAAAGACTTGACAAAATTAGTTCGATTTTGATTATAAAAGTGTTGATTTTTTGTTTTATTTAAGTTATTATTTGACGATGAGTTTCCAATCATTGGTGACATGACCTTTGAACTGTCGTTTTTGTTACGATGTAAAGATTCAAGAACGTCAGCTCTGTCTGTTAAAAATTTATGAAACTGAGTTAGGGTTGGAACATCATCGATGGTGTTTCGATGTTCCTCCCATTTAATTAACGTTTGGTTATCCAATTTTGATGATAACATATAAATCAAAAGAGTATCCCAATAGTCTGTCGGTTGGCCTAGGCTAGATAAGGCTCTTAGATTTTTAGTAACATGGTCTATGAGAAACCGCAGCGACCTATCAGACTCACGAACGATTGCCTGTATGTTAAAAAGCGACTTGAGGTGGTGGTTAATTAGCGATCGCTTGTTATTATAGCGTTCGCAAATAATTTTCCACGCTTCAGAGTAATTCGCAGATGACACTTCGAGGTTAGATATTATTCGAGCCGCATCGCCTTCTAAATATGATATGAGATAGTGAAATTTATGAATAGGTGAGATGCGGCCATTGTTATGAATAAGGCTCTCAAATGTATCGCGAAACTCCAACCAGCGGAAATAAGCCCCGTCAAATTTTGCGATTTGTATTTGCGGCAATTTGAATCCCGTTTCTTGATGATCATGAAAACACTGAGATTGCTCCTTAATACTGTCAGAGTATTTCTCAATAAGCGTTTTAGCTGTAGCAATATTAATAATAATTTCACACTCAATATTTTCCCTCTCATCAATCTCAAGATCCATATTTCCGCTATTCAAAACTTCAATTTCGCTTTGTAGTTCCTCAAATTTATTTGATAACCCCTCAAACCGCGAAATTTTCAGACCCAACTCTGCCAATTCAACATTGTTGAGTTGTTCCTTTTCTGTTATTTGAGTTAAATAATTTTTAAACTTCGTAATTTGGCCTTTTATAGAACTACGTTTTAATATTAATTCCTTTAAACGATTTTTACTGCTATACAGGCTATCGGACCCCTTATCAGTCATTTTGCAAAACTAGAAAGTGTATTTTTAAACGCTTAACCTAATTAAAACCGTGAATAGTAGCCAAAATAAACAACAAATTTATGCTCACGTTCCTCGCTTTGGTGATTGCTCCGGGCGCGAAGCAAGCAACCGGTTCTGGGCCCAGTGCAAGCCGGCCGAGTAGATGCCTTATTGCGTAACACGCGCCGGCCGTATGATCCCTGGAATAATTCGGCGAGAAAATTAAAGTACTGATTTTAATTATGATGCAAAGCTACAATTACAGTTACAATCGGAGTGGACGAACGAAATAGAAAATTTATTATATAATTAATATCAACACTACGAAATTAAATATTTTAATTAATTAGTATTTGCGCAATTAGGTATGTTAATTAGATAATAAACCTTGCGGTAAATCTTTTGGATGTTCACCTATTTTGATTTAAATTAACGTAATGAAATATCAAAGTAGTTAACTTAGTAGGTGTTTAGAAAAAAAAAACAATCTTGATTAAATTTGCAAATTTTATGAAAATAAATTAGGAAAACACAACGAACCTATTATAGACTAGGATTAGCTGCTTAATTAAACAAGATTTGCCCAATTTTGGAGGCAATTCTAAGGTAGGAAAATTGGTATGTGTGGCAAGGGCAAAAGAAGGGCAGGCACTTATCTTTCGTCAGGAGGCGATGCACGGCGTGAGCTTAAGTTACTCCACTGTCCGGTCACAACACGTCTTCTGGATTATATTTTGGTTGATGCAGGATTAGTACATAATTTGGATTATGTATCAAGACCACTTCGATGTCCGCCACTGGTGCTTCTTAGATGCAGGTTTTCTTAGTTTATTTTGTTCCCCTCATGGGCCACCATAATATGTCTTCACTTTATAGGACATACAGGAGCCTCAAATAATGAAACCCAGTAAATTTTGAACTTTATATTAGAAAAATTAAAATAACATGATACAGCGACAAAACCCAAATGCAAAGAGAATTAAAGGTACAAATTGTAGGTACTCGTAATCACAATTACGCACGTCATGACAACGTAAAATGTCTTGTAGCAGGAACGCGGCACCGTTGCGTAGAACACATACTTTGCTATCATATTTAGCAAGGCGTAAACACATATCATCATTTTACACGTCATCAATGTTTCAAATTGTTTGTTTCAAATTTTATTTATTGATACTTACATTGTAAATAACGAACATTCGATATACCCATAATTCAATTAATGGTCAACTAATATCTTATTGAATATTCAAACACACAAATCCGAAGCTAGTAGGTGTTCACGTCCTGTCCTTAATATTTAAAAGGAAGGCTATAATAATAATTATTCCAGCTATTACATACATACATTGTCATAATTCACCTATATATTCCCGAAGGGGCAGGCAGAGGAGAAGTAACACTACTCGTTTTTCGCCAATTAGATCCCATGTAATAGGTGGCGAGCCTATTGCCATCCATCGGGCACGGAAATCGCAGTACATTGCTAGTTAGGCTAAAAGGAACGCTGTTACTCATTGCTGTTTTAACCCTTAGTCGCCTTGTACGACACCCGCGGGGTAGATGTGGGACGATTGTATTCTGCGCTGCCGTCAGCACACGGCGTTCTGCCCCCGTATATGTAAGCCGATTTCAGTTGCTTCGGTCTACCCGTCTCTCTCATTCATTGAGAATTATAGCAAAGTGTGAGAGTGTCCAAAGACCAAAGCAACAGAAATCGGCTTACACAATACGGGGTCTACTTGCTATAATAAAAAGCAGCACTGGTACACAGCATAGGAAAATACGCATGTATGGGAGGGAAAGGCCTGAGAACGAAGACCTCAACACTGCAGACTGAAAGCGGTTAATTACTCACGCCGCGGCGTAATTGAGAAAACCCAAACAATCCCCCAATTGGTACCGACACGCGTGATAATATCAGCCGAACTAAATTTACACCTAACGTTATTACCACTAATATCAGCCTGCAAACAATAAGGTGTAGGTACCTGCAATATTAACATTGGGTATAACACATTTAACCCTTCCCGCTGGGTCGGGCGGCCAAATTAGATTCGTTGAGTTATATACCGCCTTATTGGCGCAGACTAGCTTGGACCGAGTTGATTAATGTTCCATAGTTTCTGTGTTGTTATCTCCCACCTAGATACAGTGTCGGGTTGGCGAACAGTGTTTTAACACTCGCCTAATTCTTGTTAGCTCGGCGGCTCTGTAAAAATTGCTTAGCTGGTTTGAAAGTTAACAAATTAGCTCTTTCATTGGGTTGGGTAGCGTTTTGGATTGGACCCGCGGAAATTGAGTTTCAACAATGCCAAACTAGCAACAAAAACAGGCATTATAACTATGCTAATGAGTTCCAGTATCGGGTCCTACTTCCGTCGAGCGTCGAGGCAATTTGTTTGTCAGTTTGGTTACATTTTACAAGCACTGCAATTGTGCAAGGAGCTCACTAGCGCAATGTCATAGCGCATTCAGCCCGCGATTAGGTAAACTAAGCAATATTTGCTGAGGCAAGTCGTTGGAGGGATGACCGAAAATTTATGATCTCGAGTTCCTCCGAAGGCACGTTAAGCCGTTGCTTCCAGCTGCATATGCAGTAGTTAATTAACCCACCACCCCACACTGGGTCAGTGTGGTGGGTATGACACATTCTCCCGATATAAATCCATAGCGAAGGTCTGCGCACCAGCAGCGGGGATAGTAAAAAGGCTGGTGATGATGATGATGATGCAATTGTACAATTTTTTTATATTTTTTACCTACATCATCATCGTTATATCGCTCTTGTCACATATAATTTGTGGTCAAATTGTACGTTTTGTTCGAAATTAAATATTTACCGCAAAGCTTATATGTATTCTCTCTACATAGCTGCTATGTTTCGTCCAACTTTTCAGAAACCGGGGCGAATGACCCAAAATGACATTCCACCTTCATTAGTACGTAGATAGAACAGCTGATCCATAATTCTGTGTGGGGGATCGAATTTAAAATTGAAATTCTGTACTTGTTTTCTCGCGAAAATGTTATCAAAATCATAGACGGGCATTCCTCTTTCAGCTCGACCTCTTTGGAATAATATGCTTAAATGTAAAACGGACAGAGAGTAGAGGTAGTAGGTAGAGCCATCCTAGTAAGCTGGCCCTGCACAGAGTGGATTGCATATTATTCGATTTTAATTTTAACATTATATAAATGTTAGAAAAATTAGTACAAAGATTTTGGGGTTAGAAAAAGAATTTCGAAAAATTATGATCTTGAGGCGGGAATCTACATTTCTACATTGCGAGGGTACCCGTTGGCTTACAACGTGATGTGTAAAGATTAGAAGAATTTCGGCAAGTTAATTAGTGTCTTGGGTGGCCGAGCGGTCAGGCACCTGCCCGGATAGCAGCGGACGCGGGTTCGATTCCCGCCTCAAGATCATAATTTTTCGAAATTCTTTTTCTAACCCCAAAATCTTTGGATTGCATATGTTTTCTTTTATTTTCTTTTGTCATAAAATACAACGATGTGCCAGCAATATACTGCGATTCATGTGCCCGATAGATGGCAATAGGCTCGCCACCCATTACATGGGACCCAACTTAATTGGCGAAAAGTGGGTCTTTAATTCACCTCTGTATAACTGCTGGAGAAAATTAACCTATTAGAATGAGAGAAACACTACGTAAAACGGTTCAGACTTGGCAAACTTACCAGCTTAAACAGGCTGCTCGTTAACAGCTAGTTATATAGAAACTATGGAATATGATATGGAATTGAAGTAAGACAGTCACGTTTGAAACCCAAGCAAAGACTAGAATGCGCTCGTAATACCTTTAAAAGGTTTGCTTGGGAATTTAATATTTACTATTTAAAATGAATGCTGCCTCATGCATAGTCAATGGCTGTGTTGAGACTGTGCAGGGTGTCTATGCAACTATATACTTGCGATGCGGAGAATCTCTATCTGCTTGTATGTGGATGGGATAAAGGTGCGTTTCTTCCTGGGTCATTTCGTTCAATCAACAACCTTTTACCTTTACAAGTTCTATAATAGCACAAACTACAATTCGTTGGTTCATATACAACCTAACGTAACTAACTTACTAACCCATCTCGGTAAATAGTAAGATTTTTGCTTGGCTGGCTGCTACATTTATTCAGGCCGTTAGTTGAACGGCGCAGTTTAGTAAAGAGTTGTTGATTGAACGGCTAATTAAGCTAGTTTACTGCGGCATAATATGTAATATACATACATAAATCACGCCTATATCCCCGAAGGGGTAGGCAGAGGTGAACTAGCACCCACATTTCGCCAATTATGTTGGGTCCCATGTAATAGGTGGCGAGCCTATTGCCATTTATCGGGCACAAAATTCGCAGTACATTGCTATTGCTAGGGGGTATATGCTAGTGGGAACGCTGCTGCCCATTCCTCATAATTGATTTGGATTTGGGGTGGTGACAATTGTATTCTACTCTGCCGTCACCACACGGCAATATGTAATATGTCTCTGTAAAATTGTAAATAAAGATAGATTATAATCTAACTCGCGAGATTCTGAGCTGTATAAAAATTGTGATCTGCGACAATTTATCTCTTTTTAAACAACTTTCCGGCACTCACCGGCCGCTGCCGCGCCAGGCTCGCTTCGTTTACTAAGCTCCTGCTGTTCATTGGTTTATGTGCAAACCTAACCTAACTTAAACTATCGAGAAGTATTGTGTTAAATTGTAAGCAGTATGTATGTTGCGGTTCACAATCTTTCGACATCGCGCAATATCGCGAGATAAATTACATTTCTAACGGTATTTACAATTTTACAGTGACACAATTATAGCTAAAAAACTTATCCGATGCAAATCATTACCTAAATAAATCGCTATGTACGTCTTGAGCGCCCCTTAAGTATTTAACAGACTTTACAAAAGGAGCCTTTATTTATACCAAAACGACTAATCTTATCGGATAGTCAACACCAAACATCAAAATACGATTTGAAGTCCTGTAACAAAACACCAACATTTCAATTTGCACGGCCCAAAATTACCGTTGGCCGTTTCTTCCAAAATAAGAATATTTTGCTTTCCGAAACTTTCAACGACTGAAATAATGCTAAATGGAACTTTTATTTTATCATACTCCCGGCGGCCACTGGTGTTTTACGGTGCTAATGCATAACATTAACACGTTATAATGGAAAATGGCCTGAAGAGGTTTCGGCTGGGAAGTAGGAAAATATAGTTTTGTGTTCCGCGGCGAATGCTACGGGCGTTTCGGGAGTGCATTTCGTGTAAGATTGTGTTATGGGTTTGTTCTTCGTTATGAGTTTTGCTAAGTGGTATCGGATGACGGGGAAGAGCGCTTTACTAACCAGGCCTACTCTAAAACTCCGAACGAACGAACTCACATCTATCCGTCTTTCTCACGCCACTGCGTGCTAAAATAAGAGCGACAAAGACGCAGCGACTCGATCGAACGAAATAAACTTCCAGAGTAACGTCTCTGATCAATGGCGGCAGGTTCAGGCTACAATATGACATGACCAACAAATGTCACAAAAATTAGGGCCAAAATTTACAACTGCCTTACAAGACCAGGGGTCATATACAAGTGGCCAATGTATTCGAACGCATAGGAAAGTAGCTAGACTAGCTTTTACCTGCGACCCAAGCCGCCTGTAAGAGCTACTCCTTGTACAATTCAACTTTTTTTGTGCTTTTGTTTTTGTGCTGTTTTATGCGAAAAATGGACGTGTTGTGACGGCAGAGCAGAATACAATTGTCACCACCCCCATCTCTCCCGTGGGTGTCGTACAAGGCGACTAAGAGTAAGATATTGAGTAATGGGCAGCCTCTTATGGCACCTAGCAATGTACTGCGATGTCCGTACCCGATAAGTGGCAATAGGCTCACCACCTATCACATGGGACCTAATCTCATTGGCGAAACGTGGGAGTTAATTCACCTCTGCTTTCCCCTCAGGGCTATAGGCGTGATTTATGTATGTATGTATGTCGATTCCCGGTTCGGGTAAGCTTTTCGAGAAAATCTGTTAACGCAGTTATGTTTCTTTTTAAAAATAAAGTAATGTTTCTTTCACTAAATTGAGCTATTTTAAATATTTAATGTACTCTTTTTACAAAGATTTTGGGGTTAGAAAAATAATTTCGAAAAATTATGATCTTGAGGCGGGAATCGAACCCGCGTCCGCTGCTATCCGGGCAGGTGCCTGACCGCTCGGCCACCCAAGACACTTCCCGCCTCAAGATCATAATGTCAGTGTCTTGGGTGGCCGAGCGGTCAGGCACCTGCCCGGATAGCAGCGGACGCGGGTTCGATTCCCGCCTCAAGATCATAATTTTTCGAAATTCTTTTTCTAACCCCAAAATCTTTGTACTAATTTTTCTAACATTTATATAATGTTAAAATTAAAATCGAATACTTTTTTTGCACTCACACCTGTAATCTACTACTTTCCCTCCAAGGCCCACTTTTTTCCACACTGTATAATACAATTGCGTGGTAATGAAAGACCTGTGAGTAATGCTCTTGCAACGTGCTAATAAGGCTCGTAAGCGCAATCAAAGTTACGACATCGGAGCACGGTGGTACAAATTAGATAAGCACGTTAGGTTGGCTCCACACAACGTTCGTTAATTAGCCACTAATATAGGTACGCGTAGGTACACCGATCTCTCATAAAGCCAAATGAACATAAATACTTCTGTGCAATATTCTCTTATGTGTTGGCATTATTCCTACAGATTTGAAATTAAACAACTTTTTACACATTAATTTATAATTATTATGTGTGTCTAACTGCCGCACTCAGAGACGTCAAATAACTTCAATGAGTACTTAGTGTCGAAAAATGGCATTGAAATCTAGACCGTAAACCCAGCAAGAATAGCGACTAGTTTAGAAATGTCATTTTTTGACATTAAGTACTCATTATCGTTAATTGACGTTTCTGATTATTACTTAACGCTGTCTTTATCCTTGGTCGCCTTATACGACACCCACGGTAGAGATGTGATGTTGTAAAAAAGCTCTGCCAGTGACTTCCCTCTCTGCTATACTATAGACCCGGCACCCTCGCAGCGAATCCATAGAATATACTAAGAGTTTTTCGTCCCAGTACAACCCACACGGTACATATTAGTTTTCTTTTCAATAGTCCTTTTTTTAAATACTTAATAGACTTTTCGAGTGGTTGTTACGTATTTCTCTCCTATTTATAGGTAATTATTCATACTCGTAGAATGCCGTGTGGTGACGGCAGAGTAGAACACAATTGTCACCACCCCAAATCTCTCCCGTGGGTGGCGACTAAGGATAAATCAATGATGAGGAATGGGCAGCAGTGTTCATCTTGTACCACCTAGCAATAGCAATGTACTGCGACTTTTGTGCCCGATAAATGGCAATAGGCTCGCCACCTATTAAATGGGAACTAACATAATTGGCGAAACTTGAGTGCTAGTTCACCTCTGCCTACCCCTTCGGGGATATAGTCGTGATTTCTGTATGTATGTATGTATTCATAGAATTACCGGTTTGAGCCAAAAATTTAGCCACAAAGGCCGAAGCCGCATTCTAACCCGTTCTATTGTCGTATTAAACTATACAAATGGACTGAGTGCTTCGGTATTTTTATTTAGTTTCGGAAATAAATATCACCCTCTTATAAATTGTATCGCGAGTTCGATACATCGTCTATTTATTGGGTACGTGCGATGACTTCATGGCGGTTATATCCCTGAGTTACATATTGGTGGGAGTTTTATTGAACCGTCTGGATCTTTGTCTTTTGTTGCGTGATGTCTTTCTATCTTGTCCGCAGAAAGACCGTTACATATAAATTATTCGGCTTATAAATGGTCTTTATAATTCCTTACTGCAGTTAAGCAGGCTATACTACATCATTACCAGCACTCTAATGTTGGGGACATTAGGGACTGTAGGGACACAGTTCTTCTTTGCCGATTGAAGAATAAAGGTTGATTGGGCCATAACCTACCATGCTGGCTCATTGCGGATTGGTGGGTAGATGATAATACAGTTTTGGTCACCCACCCAATGACTGGCCTTTTAAGGCTACCATACACGGAGAGGCCGATCGGATCAGTCCAAACTGACTCACAGCCTGAACGGATTCGTGCTCATATGGGCCTCGTACACGGGCAGTTTTGCCATCAGTTCGACCTGACCGGATGCAAATCCGTATCGTGTGTGTGTGTAATTGTCATACAATATCCGATCAGGTCTTCCGATCAGGCCGATGTGAACGTATTGCTTCAGTCCATCCGGCTGACTGACGCGTGCATTACTTCAGGCGAGATTACACACACACGATACGAATTTGCATCCGGTCAGGCAGAACTGAAGGCAGAACTACCCGTGCATGGGGCCCTTGCTGAACATTATTTGCCAATGACTTGAGTTCGACTGGACCTAACCAAATTCGTAAGAAGTGTCAGTTGTCAATATACAAGGCGGCCGCCTTGGTCGAATGCTCAGATTGCTGGGTATTGGCCAAGAGGTCCCGGGTTCGAATCCTGGTATGGGCAAACTTTGTGATGACCACAAATGTTTGTTTCCGAGTCATGGTTGTGTATATGTTTATGTAGTATATTTTCAACATTTATATCCATAATTATATTAAAAATATGTCCGTCATCTAGTATCCATAACACAAGTGCTTAGGCTACTTACTTTGGGCTAGATGATAGGTGCGAGTGTAAAAATATTTATTTATTATTATTATTATTTACCAGAAGAACAGCCAGCTGGATCTCTATCCATAGCATTGTTGGCGTAGTAACAGTGCCGAAACTTAAAACAGCTTAAGTCCTTCCGTGCGATACTAAGCGGGAAACCAAACAGAGTACTTTTCAGCACCATCTCATTCGGTTTTCAATTCCAACTAACTTTTTCTGCGTTCCCGTCGGAATCGCGGCGCTTAAAAAGTGCTCCGCACATTTTCGATCTACCGTCCGATTAAATATCTGCGGAGAGCTGAAATAGTACTTTCACGTGTTACTTATAGATACCGAGTGATTAGAAGACTGGTACTGTTTGTCGATTTAAACACTTTCTTTCGTGAATATACTGCTGGATGTTTCAATAGTATTGACACAGTTCTTGTTACATACATGTTACAGTAATCTCGCCTATTTGGCAGAGGTGCATTAACATTCTCGTTTTGCCAATTATTGTCGATCCCGTGTAAAGGGAGCCTATTTCCATCCATCAGGCTCGTAAATCGCAGTTTATTGCATGGTGGTATAAGAGTAACGCTGCTACCTGTTACTCATCGCTGTTTTAACTCTTAAATAGTCGCTTGTTGCCGCGTGGTGACGGCAGAGTAGTACCTAGAATACAATAATTGTTATTTTTACTGGAACAGAAAGTAACAATATACAATAATTTGTTAAATCATTTGTTTTTTGTCGTGTTGATCCCCGTTTTCTTACACGTTTCCACAATATGTATTATTTTTTTCTTAAAGTCTAATGGGTCTGTACCCTAACACACAGAATAAAGGCTACCTGTTGGAAAGAAAACCCTCCAAGGTGGGCCCACTGATAACATAATGTTGCGACATTTATGTTTCATCGGTTTTGTATCGGGAAAGTGGAGATTTGTCTAAGCTCGTTGACCCCGAGGTATATAAATAAAGTTCACTGCACTCTGGATCGAGTCTGGGTAACTTTCCAAATAGAGGTCCGTCACAAAGTTCTGATAAAGGTTTGCCGGAAAAATGGCGAGCAATATTGACCTCGTCGTTTTGTCACGTGGAACGATTTATAAATTTTTATTTTTGTTCAAAGATTTTGGTGGTTAAAAAAAGAATTTCGAAAAATTATCGTCTTGATGCGGGAATCGAACCCGCGTCCGCTGCTATCCGGGCAAGTGCCTGACCGCTCGGCCAACCAAGACACTAGTGTCTCATCAAGACCATAATTTTCCGAAATTCTTTTTCTAACCACCAAAATCATCGTACTAATTTTTCTAACATTTATTTAATGTTAAAATTAAAATCAAATAGTTAATTTTTGTTGTTTTACCTTTGTATAATTTACCTTCTCTTTGATTGGCTTCGGTTTAAAATGTTACACTGAATAGGGGAGACTGGGGATAGTTGATTACTGAGTACTTAAATGTAATTTCGAAATGGTCAAAATATTAGATTTCTGTAATTGACCTACAGCGCAACGTAACATTAATAATGATGGTGCTCTAGATTGATTTTCGCCACGGCGACTGCATCGTTCACTTCATTGATTAGCCCTATCTTGAGCTCTCATACAGCTGCAGTAGCCAAGGCTGTTTGAAATAGCTACTGGTCTAGTCTTCAGTCCCTCTCTTCTCACTTATTTGAAGTCTTGCAATTACAACTTCGTATGCACTGAGCGTCTTCATTGAAGTTGTCAGGTCCATTAATAATGAATCAGCCGTGTGGTGACGGCAGAGTAGAATACAATTATCACCACCCCAAATCTCTTCCGTGCGTGTCGCACAAGGCGACTAAGGATAAATCAGTGATGAGGAATGGGCAGCAGTGTTCCTCTTATACCATCTAGCTATGTACCTACTGCGACTTCTGTGCCCGATAAATGGCAATAGGCTCGCCACCTATTACATGAGACCTAACATAACTGGCGAAACCTGGGTGCTAGTTCACCTCTGCCTACCCCTTCGGGGATATAGGCGTGATTTATGTATGTATGTTAATCGGCCTCCCGATTGCTAAGCCAAATAACGTCACAAGCTCTGAGTCGTTTCGTATTCTCATTAGAGGTATTTGTCTAAACACATTAGTCAGTCGCAGTATTGGATTCACCTGCGCTTTCAGATTACGCGTCCCCCCACCCGTAAACAACGGAATTTAATATATTAACCAGGATAACATAGTAATGGAATTAGCTTTAATTTCAGCGTCCTACGAAAATACTTTGATCCCGTTAGCGCTGTCGCAGTTCGGACCAGTTATTAAATGAGTTACAATGGAAAGGGGCTAGGTGTAGACAAATGATTAAATAAATGCTTTGTTCAACATCAAAATATAATTATGGGCGTGATTGCAGAAATAATAATATTATTATTAATAACGACATTGTTGCTTTGGTAATAACTCTGTTCATGTTAAGCTCCGTACTGGGGAATAATTAATAAAACTGAATTATGGTAGATTCGTTTGAGATTTAAGTGGGTAGTCATAAATGAAGCGACAGTTATCTTTCTCCCCTGGGATTACATAATTATGCTGAATAGTGTGCATCTAACCGAGAGACTGTGGAGTAAAGACTTAGATGGTTTGGGCATGTTATGGAGAATCATCATCATCAACAGCCCTTTAATGTCCCCACTGCTGGGGCACGGGCCTTCCCTTTGGATGGAAGAATATAGGGAGATTGGCCATAACCCACCACGCTGGCCCAGTGCGGGTTGGTGGGTATAAACGACTGCAGATGCAGCCGGGACCACCACTTAACATGCCTTCCGAAGCACGGAGGAAGTCGAGGTAATACGTTTTTGGACACCCAATTCAATGACCGTCCTTGCGAACTTCTTCTTCTTCCTGCCCTGTTCCCAGTCTATCTGGGGTCGGCGCAGTATGTTTCCTCTTCCATTCATATGTCAGACGTCATCAAGCCATCCAATCCCTTTTGATTCATACCATCCATCCCATCGTAATGGTGTTAGTGATGAATGAATGTATAGAAAAGAGACTGAACGGACCATGTCGAGAGACCCATGAACGGAAAGAGTGATTAGAATGACAACATTCCATTGCATACTGCTCAAGGTTTTGGCTTAGGTTTTACAGCCGGCCGCCTGCCTGACACCAACCCTCTTTGGGTACGCTGTTGTTGGTGGTTTGCCCTCCACCATTCGGGTGCCCCAAGGTGCTTATTGGTCTACACCGGGCAATCTCCCTTAGTCGACTCTCACGACACCCACGGGATGAGTTGGGGCTGGCCTATTTTACGTTATTTGTTCGCTCCCAGGCCAGCATAGAAGGAATGACCGTCCTTGCGAACATTGCTTAGTTAACGCAATCGCAAGCCAAGCGCGTTATGCCACTGCGCTAGCGAGCTCCTCGTTATGAAGAATGTTAGGTATGATTGACGTAAAACGAGAGGAAGACCAAAGAAGAGATGGAAGGGCTGTGTAAAGGAGGATATGAAAGCGAGAGGAGTGGATGACAGATTAGTGAAGGATATCGAAAAGTTGCCGACCCGGCCTAGAGGGATAAGGGCAAGAACAAGAAGACAATGTAAGTCGCATAAATAGCTATACATTAATACAGCATAGTAAGCTACTTACTATATAGGACGTAAAACTTCTGACTTCACTCCTTGTGCAAGCGTATACTAATTTTTAGTAAACTTGAGGCTGTCTGAAAGTAGTCCCAGCAAAATATCTCTAGAGCATTAATTACAGCGATTCGTATTCAAGCAGGAAGGTGGAGTAGCTCGACTGGAAAATTGTATTGCAAGTAAGAGTACCTACCAAACTAATCTACTTATGAAAGTTCCCTGTCTACAATATTAATGTGCTACTTAGTTGTAGGATCCGCCGATAGATGGCGTCGAATTCATCGTCGTAAATCAGTTACGTGTTATAGTTTTAAAAGATCTATACAGATTAAATACAAGTTTATTATTACGTGTCGTAACAATATTGATAACTGGTGAATATAATATAATTGTGTGCGGTAACTGGTCTCGGTGATATCATATTGACATGCAATTTAATAACCAATAATCACCAAAAATATAGAAATATACAACTACAAAGAGGCGAAGAGTCTCAGAAGATAAAGAACTTGTTGTCGTTGTTCTTTGTTCATTGCGTTCTTTATTCAACAAGTTCAACAAGGTATATTGCTAGGTGGTATATCAGGAACCATGCTGCCCATTCGTCACTATCTCTAGCTCCTCTGTGCTTCATAAAAAACGTTAAGTCTTAATTCTGGCTGCATCTACAGCTGTTAATACCGACTAGTTCACATAGGGCCAGTTTAGTGGGTTATGGCCTATCCTCATTATATTATTAATTCATAAAGAAGGCCTGTGCCACAGCATAGCTGTTATAACATTAAACAGCTGGTGATGATACGATAGATAGAGTACTAATGTAAATGCTTAATGGTTGAGCCCGAAATCTCTGCAAAACCGAATTGGCTATCAGGGTCCCGAACATTCGGTTTTCTCGTTACACTGCGACTGGTTCCTGTTTCAGAACTAATCAGCTGCGGTCAGATTGAGGACAACGAAACGTTTCAATTTCAGAATAACATGTTCAGAATAGTATAAAAAAAATACTGTGTCATTATGTGGGTATAAACAGATTTTTAGTGATTTTACCGTAATGGACGCTACTGCTCTTTGTTTCTTAGTTATGAATAAGTGAGACAAATACGTAGGGCGCAATGGCATTTTCTCCCTTGCCATGTGCAGACGGAGTTTAAAGATATGTCTTTATCATACAGAAAACGGTAAACTACCTATCGAAAACAGCTGGAACACGGGCGTTCTTTATGAATAGAAGAAATCTCCAAGAGTTGGCTTTGTTCCGTCGTCGAAGGGCACACCACCATCATCATCATCATCACCAGCCCTTTAATATCCAAAATAAAATTAAATTTATTTAAGTTCTTCCCTGTTTCAGAAGACAGGTTAAGCCGCTTGTTTCTGCATCTGCACTCATAGTTATCCACACTGGGCCAGCGTAATGGTTTATAACCTATTCTAGCTGTATTCTTTCATCCATAGGGAAGATCTGTGTCCTAGCAGTGGGGACATTGAGGTCGAATGCATGCTGTACTGTAATATTTAACTAAATGATGAATTTATGAATATAAAACTAATTGAGCCGCAAATCCCGAGCCAACTGCTTTCAAGTCCAAACCATGCCCGAGTGGACACTTAAGAAAAGTGAGATCCTTAAAAGTTTAGTTCAGTGTAAAGTTAACATTAAACAATAAAATAGTGTGTAGTGAACTTTCCTGATTTTTACCTTTATTGTGCGCCTGTTACCTTCATACCTGAGACAAAGCCTCGTGTTTAATTATTTATTAATACACAATAAAGCTTTTAATGGCATTATACGGGACTGTTATCGAACGTTTTATGCGCACACAAACTGTCGTTTAGGCGCCGCGCCGTCACGAGTTTTACTAGCGATCGTTTTGCGGCTGTCGATCTAAAAATGGGGCTATGAAACTAGCGTCTTTTTCGAAATTAATTAAATTATTACCTATTACAAATTTGATTGATAATTATGCAATAATTATTTACATACTGCCGCACTCAGAGACGTCAATTAACTTTAATGAGTATTTACTGTCAAAAATTTTCATTCGAATCTAGACCATAGACCCGGCAAGAACAGCGACTAGTTTTGAATTGTCATTTTTTGACTTTAAGTACTCATTAACGTTATTTGACGTCTCTGAGTGCGGCAGTAAGACTCTAAAAATTACAATTCAAAACTAGTCGCTATTCTTGCCCGGTCTATGGTCTTGATTTGAATGAAAATTTTTGACATTATATACTCATTAAAGTTAATTGACGTCTCTGAGTGCGGCAGAAAAAGGCAAAGGTTAAAAGAGATAACTAGCTGCTTTTAATCCGAACATGGAAAACATCAGCTTAGTGAACTAGGTGTAGAGATGTTCGCCTAACTGGCTAAAATGTGATTTGGCTTTCAAAATATTTATAAAATGCTATCTAAATAATATTATTATTTAGATAGCATTTTACTATTGACTGCCATCGGCATGATGTGACGGAATTCTACTAAGAATAGATATGTACACAAATCAAGTTAGTCAATGCTCGACCGCCGATCATGTTAGTACTTACAGTTGTTGAGATCCGGAAGGTTAATGCATCAAGATCATTCTAAGACCTTCATATTATGAAGTTACGAGCGCTCGGGGACCGCATACTTGTATTAAATTCTGATTGCTGCTAGAAATATTGCAATCGTGATTCGGATCTTGCTAATCTTGCTCTGTGTCTATTCAGTCATTGATTCGGTTCCTTTTTAATCGTCAGCTATCACTATTCTAGCACTCTTTTCGCTGAGATACATAATAATATTATTTATTTGATTGATTGTTTGTTATGAAATAGTCGCTACACAGTCATTTACTTTGTTCATGAGGAGGCGAGGAACCGACCACTAAGCTGGACGATTAAGTAAATTTAACAAATAACGTTTAACAGAATTAGTGGCCCCACCAAAGACGTTACGAGGGCGTTACTGAAGCGTTATTTCTAACTCAAGGAAATTGTCGATACCCAATGGCTATTTTACTTGCACTAAAATACAATGTTTCTAAATTAGCAGTTAATGAATATCGTTTAACGGAATCAGAGTTACTCCTACTATAGTATCTTTCTAATAAAATTAAGATGATTCTTAATCGGGGAAGTTAGGCTGTTCTCTTTTAATTTTTGGTATTTGGTCTTTTACTACTGCATTAAAATTTATATTCATGTTTATTTTCACATGACTCAGCAATGCTTAGACAACAATTTTTCTCCTAAGAGGTAAGCAGAGGTATAACATCCTTATTTCGCCAACTTAAACTTTTGGTTGTATAAAAACATATTTGAAAATGACGGCAGAATAGAATACAATTGTCACCACCCCAAATCTCTCCCGTGGGTGTCGTACAAGGCGACTAAGGATAAATCAGTAATGAGGAAAGGGCAGCAGCGTTCTTCTTATACCACCTAGCAATGTACTGCGAATTTTGTGCCCGCCCGATAAATGGCAATAGGCTCGCCACCTATTACATGGGACCTAACATAATTGGCGAAACGTGGGTGCTAGTTCACCTCTGCCTACCCCTTCGGGGATATAGGCGTGATTTATGTATGTATGTATGTAACTTTTTTCATAGTCCACTTGTATCATCTGCAAAGAATCGCGGATAAAGGAATCACGAATCACTATCCATAAAATACTTATATCCCAAGGTTACAGGAATTCTAAAAAAAACACGTTGTATAACCAAGTTCAGGACAGTCAATATTCCCTGAGCCGTAAAGAAAATAAGAGGCGAGAGGATATAATGACCAGACCGTAATATACTGATATGATACGAGGTGAATCAGTGTTATTACAGACAATAATGCAGGAAGAGTGTAGCCTAGATACAAGGGTACGGAACGCTCTCAGATTTAGTGAAAATCGTAAAGTGTACATCGATATAATAAAATATTACAGGAATTAATTTCGTGTGGTAGTTATAAGTCCTTTAAATCATCATCATTACCGTCCACTTAACGTCTGAACTGCTGAGGCACAGGTTTTCCCTATGGGTGGTAGGTAGGATATAGGGAAAATGTGCCATAACCCTCCACGCTGACTCAGTGCGGATATTAACGAATATCCCTAAGATTCAATCATATAATAATATTCTGTTACAGATCTAAAGTATCCTTTACATTCACGTGGATTATCTATAAAGTTGAAATTTTCGACCATATGTTTAGCTAATAATAAAAAGCCAGACAAAATCTATTCCTAATAGAAGTTATTAGTAATACAAAGCAGTCATATTAACTGGGCCGCATTCAAAACTTGGCTAAAAACCAGAGGTTATTTCTGTAAACCGTCGGAACCGATGATAAGACTTTACAGAAATTCTATTTCGTCTCAGACAGCTATTGTTCCAATCTCCGTCTGATCTAAACCTCTCCCAGTGGCGCCGCCCTAACCTCTCAATATACCTCTGCATCGTCTATATCGCATCAACTAACCCCGCTTTTAGCGCTTTCAGCGTGATATTCCATTAGATTATCGGATATTCTTTGCACAGTAGCTCAACACTAGCGCAGCGACGCTTTAACAAAAATGATCCGGGTCCACCGAAATACTAACAATATTTACCGCGACCATTACAGCTTTTATGTGACACAAACGCCTGTTGGAGTAATCTGGACACTTTTTACGAGCATTTTAAGTAATGTGCAGAGGGCGGGCATAAATCAGTTGTACAATAGTTGCACAATTTGCATATGCCGGCCGGCGTGTGCTCCAAATCGCTATCATTATAATTTAATGCAACAAGGTGGCTTTGTTTTTCCAGAGCCACTTTAATGGCTGTATTACAATGAGACGCGTTGTAGAGTAAGAGTTGACATACTGCGCCGGCCCCAGATAAACTGGGAACAGTAGGCCTATTCGCTAACTTTTTTTGACAGTTGAAAGTGATGATCACCGAACTATTTACTTATCACTTTCAAGTGTCAAAAAAAGTTAGCGAATAGGCAGGTATACCTTACGATACAATCAGTTTATCAGGTCTAAAAAAACATTGACTTAGATTTTGGTGGTTAGAAAAAGAATTTCGAAAAATTATGATCTTGAGGCGGGAATCGAACCCGCGTCCGCTGCTATCCGGGCAGGCACCTGCCCGGATAGCTGCTATCCGGCCAGTTCTAATTTTTCGAAATTCTTTTTCTAACCACTAAAATCTTTGTACTAATTTTTCTCATATTTATATAATTTTAAACTTAAAATCGAATAGTTAATATTGACTTCTTCGAGGAACCTTACTGTCTTGGTTGACATTAAATTGGAAAAGCACTATTTTTGATACATTGAGCTGCATTTTTAAAAAGTTTTCAAAAGTACACATTTTTCTTACTATTTTACATAGAGAAGGTGACTAAAATGTGTATACTCCCTAAGCATATGTATCTAAAATAATCCCTAAGCACTCAGGTGTGTAAAATTATTTAGACATACCCAAATGGACAGGTATGAGCTTAAGTTTCGACCTCTAATAGGGAGCCATTATACGCAATCTAGTGACAATCATGCTGACTGCATTTTTTTAAATGAATCTATTCTCGTAAGGCAGTATACCGTTTTAGTCGATCTTCCCCTAAGACTTCAAATCCAGTATTTTCACAACAGAATGCTCATTAACAAATCATCGCTGCTGAACCAACCAGACGGAGCAAGAACGCATCGGTGTCAAAAGATATCGTTTCGTTTTTAACACCTTCGCCGCAAAACCCTTTTAAGAACCGCCTGATTTTCTATTTATTCAGAAAACTCTGTCTTCGTAGAAGAACGCTTAGTGCTTCCTTTCTGACTTCTTAAGGTGTCTCTGAAGAATTTTCGAGCTTAAGTTTTTAAAAACAAAATTTTTTATCGCTTTCTGGGAAACTTGCGACAGCTTGGAAAGGAATTACTTGCGATTTTATGAATTTAAGATTAAATAAATAATACTCTTTACAATCGGATTTAACAGGTGATTTTAATTCATTACGATAGGCTGGGAATAATATTATGTATGTGTGAAAGCCAAAGAGGGTTGGTTTCAGGTAGGCGGGCGGTTGTAAAACCTAAGCCAAAACCTTGAGCAGTATGGATTGAAATGTTCTAATCCCAATCACTCTCTCCGTTCAAGGGTCTGTCGACATGGTCCTTTCCGTCTCTTTTCGATACATTGATTCATCGCTAGCACCTTTTCTGTGTGATGGTTAACATGAATCAAAAGAAAGTGGATGACTTGATGACGTTTGCCCGATATGAAGAAGAGGAAACATACTGCGCCGACCTCAGTTAAACTGATAACAGGGCATAGAGAAGAAGAAGATATATTTCTTACATGACTCACGCCTATAGCCGGAAGTAAGTAGCATAGGCAACTGCTATCGCACAAATAATAGTACCACCGAGCCTTGAACATAATACAAATAAAACCCCTATTTAAACATTACCATTATCTGACTGGTATTCCTAACCAGAACTATTTGTTGAGCCAATATACGTATTGAGGTTAAAATGCCCGCGTGGCATCGTTAGTATCGGGCAATGAAACGCTGAGCGTGTGGCTGAAGTGATATTGTTTACGAGTATTTGCGTCACATAAAATTATACCTATGCACTAAAATTTCCACTGAACGATAAACTTTAAGTGCCGTCATTGATGATTTTAGAATGAACACAGATATTTGCAACACAGTGTGATGTTCTCTTTTATTTGCACGAGCACTACAAATTTGAACTGAACAAAGCCGCTGTAAAGTTTCGAAAAGTTGAATTAAATAATAAAAATACAAAACAAAACTAAAATTAGACTGGAGTCTAATCCGTGAAAGTTGACCACAATATTCTTTGTACAAATTTTTCTAACATTTATATAAGTATTGTATATAACTGATCACCAGATTAACATAACCTAACCAACGAAAAATTTTATTTTGGAGAGCACAATATTATGTGCCTTTAAAAAATGTTAAAAATCTAAATAGTAAGAGAAGTTGTCAAAAATTGACATTTTGATGTCCATTCGTTTCAATAGATTGGCCACTAATACTTTTTTCACACGAGGGCAGAACAGTACTGTTCTGTTCTGTCCTGTGCATTCAAACAGTAGCAGTGTAGTGCTGCCCACTGTTCTGCCCTCGTATGAAGCAGGCATTTTCATTGTCAGTACCTACTTAAACGCTAGCCCATTGATTGACGCAAAAATAGTATGCGATTTTATGTGCCCGATAGATGTAATAGGTGGCAAGTCTATTGCTCGCCACCTATTACATGGGACCTATCTTAATTGGCGAAAAGTAGGTGTTTAATTCACCTTTGCCTACCCCTTCGCAGATATAGGCGTGATTTATGTATGTATAAAATAACACCAACTTAATCACGTAGACACAATTGGATCTATTAATAACTCCAACAAGAGGAACGGCGACACATTCCAATTGATGCGGATGGCAACAACAACAAAGTAACAAGAAAACAAACGGACGGCTTGGAACGGGAGCAAGTCAAACATAACTTGCGCGGTTCGGGCGAAGCTTGTTTACAGCCGTCCCGCATCTTGGCTACCGGACAAACAGGCCGGCGCAGTTAGACTTGCAGAGATAGTGGAGGTTCGAGAAAAAGGTAGAATACAACTGACGTCGGCGCCAGTAGCACACGTACCTCAGCGTTCTTTTTATTCAGTTCTTCAACTACGTATATCTCGAGGGTATTCTGACTGAACCGAATAATTGTGCAACATTTGGCGAGCCTATTATCATTTATCAGGCACGGAAATCGTAGTACATTGCTAGGTGGCATAAGAAGAATACTGCTGCTGACCATTCCTCATCGCTGTTTTAACGCTTAATCGTCTTGTACGACACCCACTGGGACAGATTTGGGCTGGTGACAATTGTATGCTCTGCCTTCACCACAAAGAAGTTATAAGGCCCTTAGCTCCCATTCATAGGGATGACGGTTGCGACCCCTATTTGTATGGATTTTTGTCGATAAAATTATACATACAATACGTGGATAAAGTATCGCAAGTCCGATCCCAAACAGACTGTATAGAGAGCCTACGAAATGATTCGATAGGTTTAGAATGTTTAGAACAAAAAAAAGAAGTGTCCTCCCCAAGAAAAATAAGCCGGAAAGATCAATAGAGCAAGTGGCTGTGTGATTAGCCAATTCCACGGCGAGTGGGCAGGCTCCTCGTAAAGATAAGGTCCGAGCGGAGCTCCCCTTAATTTACGGCGGAGTATCACTGTCCCCGTAATAAGTATTGTCGTATCACGTTACGGTTTGCTTCGAGTGTTCTCGGGGAGATGTGGTGGACGGGTTTGCTGGCGATTATTTTTTATTGCCACACTTAGGCTGCAGTTCACCAACACGTAAAACAAGCGATTAAAAGATAACCGTCCGCTTTTGACAGTTTTTCCATACCATAGTAATAATCGCTTGTTTTACTTGTTGGTCCTTAGTTGGTCCTTAGTTGTTTTGAGTTGAATCGGATATCATGCATGTTAAGATCCCATACGGGAGGCGCACCCCCGCCCATACAGGGGGTACCTTACGGTACGTACTCACCTTCTAAGCTGCCGGGCAAATGCCCTGACGCAGCTTTTTCCTTCATGCCCCTGAAAAGGGCCGTTTGGCAGGTCTGCACCCCCGCCCATACAGGAGTCGGCCCGCCTCTCCTTCATGGCCCTGAAAAGGGCCGTTTGGCAGGTCTGCACCCCCGCCCATACAGGAGTCGGCCCGCCTCTCCTTCATGCCCCTGAAAAGGGCCGTTTGGCAGGTCTGCACCCCCGCCCATACAGGAGTCGGCCCGCCTCTCCTTCATGGCCCTGAAAAGGGCTGTTCGCGACTGCAACCCACCTCACACGCCCCTCCCCTCCGTTCCGATTTTAGCCGTCTGACTGACGGATCATGCGTGGGAACCGATCCATCATCCAGCCGTTGCCCAGGGTGCACCACGAGGAGGTCCCGGAACTTCGCACCCCGCCATTCGAGGACATTTCTCCAAGGGTTATTGAGATAATTATAAATCGAAATAAAAATGAAATTGCGTTGAAAGCTAGGAACGAATGATGAATATATTAATTAATATTAATTAGTCTCTGGCAATACTTAAATAATATTTCCTGTTTGTCCCCAACGGTAAACACATTGTCACCCAGATTCAGGTGTGGGATTTCTTGTAATAAGGGGTAGCAAAGATGTCAGCGAGGTCATTGCGAGGGCTACTACATACATACATACATAAATCACACCTATATCCCCGAAGGGGTAGGCAGAGGTGAACTAGTACCCACGTTTCGCAAAATTATGTTAGGTCCCATGTAATATGTGGCGAGCCTATTGCCATATATCGGGCACAAAAGTGTCGCAGTTCATTGCTAGATGGTATAAGAGGAACGCTGCTGTCCATTCCTCATCACTGATTTATCCTAAGTCGCTTGGTACGACACCCACGGGAGAGATTTGGGGTGGTGACAATTGTATTCTACTCTGCCGTCACCACACTGCAAACACGGGCTACTACCAGCTGTAAATAATTATTTTGTCCAAAAATGTACCGAAACTGTTGTTTGATCTTCATCCTACATACCACATATCGACTCCTCAACTTTATGGAACTTTGAGCAAGCTCGGCATGCCGAATCAACCTTACATTCAATCCATTTACATTGCAGGTGCGCGTTTCATGTTGTTTATAACGTAAGCGCTTCAGCCTAGAGTAGCAAGTTAGTAACTAAATCCGCTCGCTACAAAACTGGGGCGTACGTACAAGCAAAGTTGTAGTAGCATTAAGTGCGCATTTTCCAACTCCACTACTTAAATGATGTTAAAATTAATAATGCCTGGTGACGAGCTCATAGCCGACCGCCGTGAGACAGTCGTTAAGTAACAAAGAGTGGGCGGATTGGCCCAGCAATGAGAGACAACATAGATCCATCACGGGCTTACAGTTCGCAACTTCTGTTACTCCGCTAATGGTAACTTGAGCTGTAAATTATTCTAGATGGATCGAAGTTGAGGGCAGGTAGTTTGCGTTATTACCTGTGTCGCGATATACCTTGTATTACGTTATTTGGTTGGAAATTATGGTGTTGTAGTTGGACGTTAATGGTTTTGGTACAGATAAAGCTGTAACGTGCCAGACGGAGGGCAGTAGTATCGCCTCCGTCACACCACCAAAGAGTAGATAACAATCTTCGTATTACTTTTTCCCTTTCGCTGGTGAAGCTAGTCAACCAGTGTCATTATCAATAGTTAGCTTACACTTACATACATAATACATTGTAGGTAGATAGACAGAACTGTATAAACAACTACCTTTCGCAAATAACGCTCCCATATTCATAATGTGGTAGTTAGCCAGGCGAACCACGAACCACTAGACCATGGAGGCAGTTAACAGCCGTACTCAGAGACGTCGATTAACATTAATGGATACTTATTACAAAATAAATATTCACTTAAATTTAGACCATTGACCTGACAAGAATAGCGACTAGCTTTGAAGTAACAAAAAGCACGTCAATGAATCCTTTAATTTAAAGTCATGTCTTTAAAGTACGGCTGTAAGTCAGTACTTCAGTTTTTCGCTACATTACTGACTGTACGTCGTGTACGTTCTATAATTTTATGGAGAGATCCATCTGCCGGGTCTGTTGATCGCCTTCGCCTCTTAAAACACTCCGGAGCCCTCGCTACTTAATTCAGCTCTCCAATTAGGGTGTCATCCTTCGCGTGTCATTTGTCCGGATTAGCCGTGTAGCCCGGTCGGTAACGGCTGGTTATCGCCTCGGCGGAGCTCGTCCTCAGCTAATAGAAGCATTGCCGTTAATTGAAGCCTTCAGCAAGTTGTTCCTTCGTTATACGCGACGCATTTTATCAGACAATAATTCGTGCTAAGCCCAGGTTATTTTTGGCACATCCGTAGTTATTTACTTAGGTACGCACGTTGGTTTATGAAATACAAACAGAAACGGGAAACCTTTGAGAAAATATAGCGTGAATCTTACCAAATATGGCTGGGCAGAGAGAGAAGAGTTTTCGTCTCATGTTTGACTGCTTCAGTGGTCTAGGGGTGCGATCCCCAGGGGGTACAAATTTGTGCTCAGTTTGGTTGGTGGTAAGACTTTGATCAAGTCCGTCTGCCTAGCTACTACCATTGTTTCAAAATCTGTCGCCATAATAATAATGTTAACAGTTCCCTATTAATTATGATAAGATAGTCAGCCCCCCTGTGTTTAAGGAGTCCAGACTGATGGAGCTCGATTCCATCTTCGGCCCTTATCGTCACTTACCATCAGGTGAGATGAAGGTCAAGAGATTCCCTGTCTAGCATAAAAAAAACTGTCAGTGCTGTATCTGAAAACATGAGAGCATAGTTATACGGAAGAGATAAATATGCAAAAGTTACATACACACATAACGCCTCCCCGGGGGTAGGCAGAGATCACTAAACTTGTTTCCAGTTGCTCCGAGCCTTACTTCTTTCGCTTCATCCAATTTCAATAATGCCCACATGCATGCCCGTATAACAAGAACAAAAATCAGAGAGTAGCTAACAGTAGCTAGAACATTAGAGTATTAATTGAAAAATGCACAGCAAAACCGACTGGCCAGCGTAAATAGATTGGCGTATTCATCACGGCGCTCACATTGAATACAGTTGAGCGTTCGCAAATCGATAGATACAATAGCTAAATCGGCTATTTGAAAACTCGTGAATTTGGCTCGAGAGTTATTGGGGTCCAGCAGGCATAAGATGGCGGCCACAAATCCTGGTCCCCTGTCAATTTACGCAGCTTGAGCCTCCCAATATTTATGTCGGACTGGAGGTGTCCGCTGATTTACAAGTTTGTTATTGAACTGTTATTAAAGGGCGATTACAGTTTCGTTACGAATGGGACACATTCGAGCTCAAGGGCGGCTTCCGATTGGTCGTCTTCTGAGCCTGAAGTACCTACCGCATCATAATTCTCTTGCCCTTATTCCGTTTCATTTAGGATGGGTGCAGTATGTTCTTTTTTCTACTCACTCCTGTAAGCTGTCATCTCCTCATTCATATTCATGTCATATCTCGCGCACTCCATCTCTTCTGCGCTCTTCTTTTTCCTCTCTACCCCTCAACACTCATGTTAATCTCTCTTTTAGTCACATGTATTTCGTTTCTTGTCATAATATGTCCATACTGAGCCAACCTCCGTTATCTTCTCTTCTTTATTTTCTCAGTTAATGGTACCTAGCGCATATAATTTAAAAATTGAGTTCGCACACACGTCGTTTCATCAAATTTTATTTTTGTCTATAGTTGGCATTAAGAAAAAAGCTTTCTTGGTCTCATTTATATGATCAATTTACAATTTCGGATTCTTGATTTTCACAGTATCAGCCTGACCTAACGTTTTAAAAACTTTATGGCATTGTCAGACCGTGTGTCGGTACTGTCGGTTTTAAAAAAATTTTACCCACCGCACTTCAACAGTTCAATAGTTTATGATGTCATTAATTTGTACATGGATCTTCCTAACAATCTGCCTCGCTCAGGCAAATTGTTATTTTTTACTTAAGTGTATTCATATTTTAAACTATTGTTAACTGTTCTAGCCCTAAGTTTTTAATAGTTTTATTATTATTATTAATTGTATCATTTAGGTTATACACCTAGATTTTTACAATCCGCTGATTAGTCTAGATACCTCTTCAGTCAACTGCCCATCGTTGCCCCTAAAATACCTGCGTACCTACCTTCCGTTCCACAGTACAAATTTAATCAAAAGCAAACTGAAAACTTTTGCGCCATTTATTACACGAATTGGGAAACAGGACATAAATTTAACAAGCATTAAAGGTAGTGTCTGGCGGGATGAATAAAACCTGTTTGGAGAGTCCAACAAAAAAATTTGTTACACAATGTTCTATCGGTATTTTATCACCTGAGTCGATTGTACAGTCAACAGCACGGCGAATTGTACAAAGCAGTCAAATATATCCGAATGATAGTTAACCTTAAATTGTGAACACAAGATTGAGGAAATTTTACATGTTGTAGTAAACTGGAATACGAATAGGCTATAAGTGGTAAGTGCTGGTGGGTAAACACATAAGTGAAATTTTTGGATTGGCTTGGTAATAGGCTAATGGCTTTAGATCTATATTGTTGCTGATATTATTAGTTGTAGTATGAATAACAATCGTAAACTATCCATCCACGGAATCAAATAAACAGATAAAGCGATCACGCCACCCGCGCAATAGGGGTTGTTTAAACGGATACCTAATTTAGAGAGCTCATTAAGCGATTGGTGGAATTTTATGCATCATTTAGGACAAACGGCGCGGAACTGGTCGTAGAAGTGATTCGTTCCAGCGAAAAGGGTCCCGGGAATTAGCGAATATTTCGCAGAGTCGCACAGACACCGGAATTCTTTAAGCGTTTACGAACAAATTGGCCTCCCAATTAAGTGTTGTGTTGGAATCGCAATTATCACGGACAAGGGATACCTTTGACGACAGTTCCGTTGGACAGGTATATGATTTTGATTTGTTTTATGGAGATAGGGTACCAATTTGTATTAATATGAAGGCCTAAAGTGGAAGCATGCTAACTAGATAGACAACAAGGTTCGGTCCAAAAATAGCTCATTCACGGAAATACATAATAGTTTAATTTGATTATCAGCGTCGTAATGTTTAGCGCGTGTGGTCTCAAGTGATCTACGGTCATTGGATGGTTGGCCACGAGATCCTCAAGAAAGGATTAGACAGAGGTCACAATTCTCAAACCTTGCCAGATCCTAAGTAACAGAGGGCGAGGCTATTGTTATCTATCGGTCACCTACATCGCTGTATATTATTGAGTTGTAGTGCTGCCTACTACTTAAGACTGTTTCAACCCTTAGTACAACACCCGCGGGAGATATCGGAGGTGGTGACTCTCTTTCTCTCTGCCGTAACCACATGGCATGGTGATAATGATGTTGATCATTTAATTTATTAATTCTCGCACTTGCAACTTTTCTCTCAGCTCTTCTTCTTCTTCTTCTCCCTGCCCTGTTTCCAGTCTACTTGGGGTCGACGCAATATGTTTCCTCTTCTATTCATATCGGTCGGACGTCATCAAGCCATCCACTCCCTTTTGATTCATAGCATCCATCACGCCGTAAAGGTGCTATAAATGAATGTATAGAAAAAGACGGAACGGACCATGTCGAGAGACCGATAAACAGAGAGAGTGATTAGAGTGACAACATTCCAATCCATACTGCTCAAAGTAATCAGTAAACAGACAAGTACCTACATACGTTGAACATTGGAAATATGTGTCAAAGTCAAAAGGTTTAATCCTATACCTAGCTATAACTAATGAGAACTAGACTACAATAGAGGTAAACGGACAATCGGCTGGAGCATTGTAGATTTATGATCAAAAGCGCATCCTGAACAATCATTTAAGCAAAGACAAAACAATACCTACAATAGTTTAATTAATAACTAACAGGAAATGCAACTAAAAGCGTTAAATCATAGGCCGGTATACAGCCTAAACTTGCTGCACCACAGTTCCGAAACTATGCTTTAAATTAAACAATGACTTAGATACACGGGCTGGGATTAAAATGGAACACACACGTGAGTCTTGTTCCAGGGGATTAGGGTTCAGAATTGTGAAATACGAGTGTCGAATTATAATGAACACTGATAATAGTGGAGCGCTGCGGTATTTGGACAAAGCGGGACATTCGGTCCAGGGCCGGGTACAGATAGGAAATTCAATTTAACGTCCGTTTTGTGAAGTTGACAAAGATTATCTCTAGTTAGACTTTGGTTAGTGGTAGAACTTTTTTCAAGTCCGCCTGGCTAGCTACCACCATTTATCAAAATCTGTCGCCATAATAATAATGTTATGAGATGGCCAGCCCCTCAGTGGTTGAGGCTTCCAGGTGAAGCTAGATTCCATTATGCTGTAAGCGCGTATAAGCTCATTTCCGACGCAATTCGAAAGAAAATTGTAAAATTATATAATAAGTGATGGCATTGGGGTTAGTACGCTTGGCCTGTGATTGCATAAACTAAGCAATGTTCGCTAGTTGGATAAGTGACCAAGAATACATTATATTCTCGATTCTTCTGTGCTTTAGAAGGTACAATAAGCCGTTGTTACCGGCTGCATCTGCACTCGTTAACATCACCAATCCGTACTGGGCCAATTTGGTAGTTCATACACCTCTGTTTACCCCTTCGGGAATATAATAGGCGTGATTTACCTATCTATATATGTTGAATCTGCAGATATGTTCCAGCTATACTTACCTTCAAAACTCTAGCACGATATTACTATGCGTTTTTCTTTGGCCAAAATTTAATTTAAACCTGGAGACAGATGTAGCTAACGTACGGGTGATATTAATATTTCGCACAAATGTGCTGTTGCTGACCATATAGAAGCCCTGGTAATACAGCGACTGGCTGGTCAGTGGCAATACACTAAACAAAGGCGCGTACATATTTGACTGAGCACTGCACTAACCCTACAAAATCATTGGTCACTCATTAACTCTCATAATAAGCTAGTATGCTCATTTTCGATGGTAAAGGAAACCAACGAAGTGTAATGACACCACGTACTGTACTTAGCTAAACATTATTGATAATAGTAGGTGAATTAACACCTTGTTTTTTTTTTTTTTTTTAACGG
This sequence comes from Cataclysta lemnata, assembly GCA_963931975.1. Lineage (NCBI taxonomy): Eukaryota > Metazoa > Arthropoda > Insecta > Lepidoptera > Crambidae > Cataclysta > Cataclysta lemnata. The sequence goes on from OZ008345.1 coordinate 3,142,706, forward strand.
AGTGGACTGCCTTTGGCACCATATCAGCCGCTAGCTAAGCGGCTGACGTGTGTGGGGCTCGCCCGACTCTCTCGAGTCAGGAATACCCACTAAACCACTCCGGTGTTCCCCTAGCCCTTCAAGCGGGGAGAGTCTGGGATCCGCTGTGAGGCAATTCACCAGTCAAAGGTGAATTAACACCTACATTTCGCCTACTACTCTTATATCAGCAGTAGGTACTACAGCAATACACACAGCAATACACGATCCCGATTATAAGTGATAGTGGTTAGGTTATCAGACCGACTCTTTGACGGCTGCCAATGGAACATTTGAGGACCTTTGAGTCGTGCGTTGGTTCGTTGAGACTGGCGATGGCGCGCCGCCTTTAGTGAACATATTGCGACTAATACGCCTTTTTTAAGATTTGGTTTTGGAATGGTCCGGGGAAAAATTAAACAACATTTGTTTATTCCTTCACAAGAATAGTCCCATGTATAATTATATTCTAACACAATTTTGGCGAAACTTGGGTTTTAATACACGTCTGCTTATCCCTTCGGGGATAACAAGACGTAACCAATGTAAATTGATATATGTAATATGTGTTTAAATGGATAATAAAGTTATTATTATTATTATAAATAGGTGTGATGTATGTAATAAAAAAACTATCATCCATTTCACTTTGAAACTAGGTATAAAATTATGACACATATTATATTTATAATTTGGGTATGAAAGACACATCGAAATTGTTTACGTTTTTTATCTCGTTGTAACGGCTGGTGTCATTAGACAACCGTGAGATGTAACAAGACCATTACACTCGCGTGTAATTCGTAGTGGCACCAAATGTTCCCCCAGTCTGTTTCGACCCCCATTCATCATCGGATTAACTTGAGCCTCGTGTATATTATTTTTATTTGTCCCCGAGGACGAATAGTGTCCATTTGGCAATACACGTCCAGCCAAAATAATGGTGCACATTATGTTATATTTAAACAAACGGCCATAGCGCGTAATCTCAGGAGACAGATCTCAATTTTATGGGATGAAAATGAGCGGCTTTATCGTCTTTTGTGTGTGTTGTATGCTTGATGGAAAAGGGCCGCTATCGAATTATTCAACTATGTAAGTCCAAAAAGCTTCGAAAGTGTTGTGGTGTGATAATTATAGATTTGTTTTCTTTCTGCCCTCTTCCTTCTACCCCTAAATTATTTGGGTTTGGTGCAGTCTTTTTGAAATCACTCTAAATGGATCTGTTTTTATACCTGTTTTCCTCCTCCTACCATTCCTGGTTCAATCAATTGTATAATTGATTTTTAGATATTTATTAGATTTTTGTTATACCACCTAGCAGTATTGACCTGTTTATGCAATAGGCTGGCGTCCTTTTAGATGGAAATGACATAATGTATCCCATAGGGGATAAACCTTTTTTTTAATGCCTTTTGCGATTTACGTAGCTTAAATATAGTGTTTTATGTATTTTTAACCATAACACTGACTACTACTACGTGACTTTTTTCAGTGTGTTAAGTGATGAATGGTATTCGCACCTTCCAGGATTAGCACAGCCATGTGAAAAATGCATTGTTATGTTCGGTTAGGATGAAAAATCGGCGTTTTCCCACGCGCTGATTATGACCGTGGCGACAATGAATATTTATTGCGAGTCGCGCGTCGTGTCAAGTTAACCGGCTTACACCTGCTTCGGAGTTACGCCGCCATTTTTACGGGACAACGGACTTGTGTTCTGAGCACAAAATACCTATTTAATATCGTAAAATATTTTATTTATTTATTTATTCATTCATTTGATAATTCTGTATAAATGTTAGAAAAATTATTGCAAAGAAAAATAGGTTAGAAAGTGTTCTATAAATTATAGCCGTGTGGTATATTATTATACCTGGATTGCGAACGGCGCGTATTCGTTTCCCACAATAAGACAACAATTTTTCCCTACTTTTCTTTGTAAAAAATTATACATAAATCAGCGAAGTATCCGCAGTTAATTAATACAGACATTACGTATAATAATAAAATTAAGAATCAATGAACCTAGCAATGTCTTTTAATAGAATTAAATTAAAATTGCCTTTAAATTAAATAATACCTAAACATAGATATTGGATATTGAAATAATATTTTATTTTAATATAAAAATTGCAATAAATTTTTAACCTTGTTCGTTTTTTCAAAAGAATTTAAATTATTAAACGTCAATGTTAACGTCTGACTTTCAAATTACAATTATTAAATACTCTAAATAAAAAACACCATATTAGATTTGCTTTACAATATGTAAAAACGAAACGTACGTTTTTGCTTTTTTTTGGATTTTGTTGCGATCCTAGTTATTCATAAATATCAACATGACCACAAGTGATTAGAAGGAATGTCTGTTTAAATCATTTGCTTGTAACATATTCAGTATGAAAAGAAAATAATGAAAACACAATAGCAAACTATTCGGAAGTTATTTTAATTAATATTCATACAGAAAATTAATCAGTGTGCTTAATTAATTAATAGGCGAACCAGTAACTAAATACCAAAATGTATTGAAATAATAAATAACAAAATTGTACAATGTTTAACACTCTAGTCATTAGTGACGGTATTTCTGCATTAATTGATCAATTATTATGTTATGTGCCGTGTGGTGACGGCAGAGTAGAATACAATTGTCACCACCCCAAATCTCTCCCGTGGGTGTCGTACAAAGTGACTAAAGTTAAATCAGTGATGAGGAACGGGCAGCAGCGTTCCACTTATACCACCTAGCAATGAACTGCGACACTTTTGTGCCCGATATATGGCAATAGGCTCGCCACCTATTACATTACATACCCACGTTTCGCCAATTATGTTAGGTCCCAACATAATTGGCGAAACGTGGGTGCTAGTTCACCTCTGCCTACCCCTTCGGGGATATAGGTGTGATTTATGTATGTATGTATGTATGTTATTATGTTAATAGACAGGAGAAAGTAGCCTAAAGTAGGTAGGTATACAGGATAAGGTGTACGGGTACTCTCGAAATTAAAATCATAGTAATTATAGAATCATACAATTAAATTAACATAATTGGCCAAACGTGGGTGTTAATTCACCTCTGCCTACCCCTTCGGGAATATATGGAATATATACGAGTTATTTCTGTTACATGTTGAAGACAGGTGTGAGTGTAAGAAGAAAAAAAAATATATTTATTTCACACAGAAGAATAGAGATAAGCGGGCGTGCCCTTGGAGTCACCGCGCGTCCACATTCTGGAAACAACCCGGATTGGCAACGAACAGAACGGCCCCTGTTCCGGGGAATCTATTCCGGGCCTAATCCGGAAAGGTCGGCGGGAGCTATTCAATAACCACTTAAGGGCGGCCACTATTGCACCCTCGCTGATAACGGAGGGGACACTACGGCTTCGCGTTCACATTCGACTACGAAACTGAATAAAGCTCTGTTAAAAAAAGTTAAAAAGAAAAAAATTGAGAACATTTCAAAAATTATAGCGCCCAAAAATAGAAATAGGTTCCTGTAGAGTTTTATAAAAATAAAAAATTATAGTTGTCTTCATTTTCGGTCTAATTTCGAAAAGTGTGTTGAAAAAGTTTATGGTCTTGATGCGGGAATCGAACCCGCGTTCTCTAATCCGGGCAGATGGCTGTACCGCTCGGCCAACCAAAACTTTTATTAACTGCTCTGTATGATCGTTATTTATATGACAACACTTAATTACGGTTTCAGCAAAAAATGGGAAAAACCTGAGTTATTGTCTTTTGAAGAAGTAGGATATTTTCGACTTTAATATGTAATGGTTTATTATGGTTATTAGTTAATTAATTGCTGTCTATACCAATTTTCAGCTCTATGTGAATTTTGACTAAGTTAAACGCCTATTTTGACTGGATTTATTGGCTAGAGCGTAAGTTAACTTGCCGAAATTTCTCTAAGTTCCACTTTATGCTGTAAGCCAACAGGTATGTACTCTCTTATTGTAGAAATTAAATTCTAACATCCAAACCAGCACACTAGCACACTTTAAAGAGACTAATGATATTTTAGGGACACAATGCTGCTAACATTACCGTCACAATCATATCAGTGGTTTTTCAAGAGTATTGTCTTTTGACACAATTCTGGATATAAAAACGGAAAATAACAAATGTATAGACGTAACAATAAAAGTAACTGAACACATGTATTGGTTATTTTTCTGCTTCAGTAACGGGAACTATTTAAGTTTCAATAAATAATTACATAATATTTTAGCATTTATTATTTAAATTACTTATAATAGGGTATCTAATCCTAGTTTATTAAGGTAATTTATTAATTATTAAAATAAATAATTTTTATTAAATTAAAATTTCACCTAATAATTTTATATTTAATTAAAAAAAAAAAAAAATTATTAATTACTAATAAAATTTAATTTAATTTTTGTTTAACCGCAACTGCTGGCACAAAATTTGTTATTAATTCATATATTACTAAATCTTAATTTCTTAAATTTTTAATATTAATTACTATATTTTAAAATTAATTATTATTAAAATAATTAAATATATACACTAAAATTTATATGTAAAATAAATTTTTATTAAATTAAAAAAACTATAGAAAATTTTTTTTTATTTATATGTAAATTTTTTCATATAGAATTTTTTTTTTTTTTTTTTTTATATATAAAATTTATTATTAATTATTAAATTTTAATTAATTTCTTTTTTTTTCCTATTTATAATATTCATATTAAAAATTAATATATATTATAAATCAATTTATATTCATTTAAATAAATAATATATTGTTATAATTAATAATTAATTAAAAAATAATTTATATATTATAAAAATATAATTAAATTAAAATTTATATTATTATTAATTATATTAATATATTTTATAGTTTAGTATAGTATAGTTACAGTTTTATATTTCAAATTTACAGTGCTCGTAAAATGTGAGAGAAGATCATGTAACTTTAATATACCCATTGTTAAAAACTAAATTGTGCCTAGACAAATTCCGAAAAATATAGTGTTCATGCGGAAATCGAACCCGCATCCTCTGCAATACGGAAGACCCCTTAACGTTTCCGAGTGGTATATGCATTAACCTTTACCAACACCTGTTATTTTTGATTTAACAAATTTGGTACACCTATAGATTACATGTTTACATTAACAAACAATAATACAATTTGAGTCTAGCATGCAACCCAATTACAGGTGAACACATATAATAAATTTAATACACGAACCTGTTTAAACTAGTACAGTTATTAAATAATATAAATAGATAAAAAGTAGTATGCTACCCCTTCGGTGATATAAGCGTGATTTATGTCAGTATGTAGTGCGACATAAAAATAGCGGTATGTAACGGCTGGCGACAAAATAATTTCTATCGCGGCTAAGTGACAAATTCCGCACGTTTCCAGTTAATCGATTGTCACACAGTGAAACACCGCAGTTTTTTCAATATAGTGCACGTAAAATCACTATTGGTGCATCGGACGCGGGCTTAGATTGAATGTCGGCCGAACCCTTTGTGCGTACTTTTTGTTTGATTTCTGTTTTATTTTCAGAAATTCACCGGTCATCACTCGGTAGGTGCCGAGAATACGTTTCACATTTTGCACCTGACCAAATGTGACTTAATTATGTACCTTTATACATTATACAACTATGTACCTTTATACATTATACAACATAATAGTATCGTCATCATCATCATCACCAGCCCTTCAATGTCGGTACTGCTGGGGCACCAGGCTTCGTTTATAATATAACACGTATAAAGGGGCACGTTTTGACACCCACATTTCGATAGCTTAAACTTAATACCCTTAAGCTAAACTGTTTAAAAGCTTTATGAATAGTTTACCTGTACCTTTTATATACATACATAAATCACGTCTAGTTAACTCCAAAAATTGCTATACATACGTTTAAATCACGTCTGTGTGTCTCCAAAAATGTAAGTTAGCTCCTACATTTCGTCACCCATGTAACCTCAATAAATTCACAAGTTGAAATAAAATCAGAATCACCCTCCACAATTTCCGTCTATCCGACTACTGACTCAGTCTTGCTTTTATAACCACAAAGTCCAATGAAATCTTTATACCTCAATCTGAACACAGCTCCAGAGACGCGACGGTAATTTTTCTTTGGCACGAAAGAAGCTTAGTCCGATACAATCCCGTCCGTCCATGAAAAGCATTCTTCTATAATAAGAGACGTATCAATTTATGCAATAACCGAGATTATTTGAATCAATGAAGTGGGAACGGGCGCCGACTGTTCAATTGAATGCATTTTCTGTGCTGGAAATGAGTTTGATATTTTCTTTTGCAACACGGTCCGCTTTAAATATCCTGTTAGAGAGATTCTGTCCTGTTTTTTTTTAAAAGCACATTTTTAATAATCACTGTCCTCGAGTTTCTGTTGATCGTACCTATTATGTTGTTTTTGTTTCACTGGCTTTCTAACTTATGTTTAATGTATACAACGTGTAACAGAAATAATGCACGCCCTGAATACTACTCAACATACTCGTATTCATAATGTAATGGGGTTCCAAGACGGTCAATCGGCTTGAGTCAAGTACGTTGATTTTTTGTGTTTGTTGTTTCTGTTGTTTTGCTAGGTCAATCAATTTAAACACATATAAAAAAGCTCTTAAATGCTTGACTCAAGCATCAAGCAAGAGTTGTAGACGATCAAAATAATTGAAGCAAGCTAAAAAAGACGCTAAAGTGATTGACCGTCTCGTCGACCGGAATAAAAAAAGGTTTTACTATTTCATACATATTTACATAACTCACGCCTACAGCACCCACGTTTCGCCAGCTTATTCTAGGTCCCACGAAATAAGCGCGAACCTATTGCCATTCACCGGTACATCGCAATAATTTGTAGATGGTGCACAAGAAACGCTGCGTCCTATTCCTCGGTATTATACATATAACTTAGTTTTAAGATCGTACTCTTCTCAAAACATAGATAATGGTCCATAACCCATCACGGGCCCAGTGCGGATTGGTGGGTTGCGTTGTACTATTTCCTCAATATTATCTATTCTTTCATTAAGTGTGTAGACATACGACTTTAGACTAGACTTTAGTGTAGACTTTTTTAGTTTTGTCGATGCTCGTGGTACACGGATAAACTTAATACTGGTAATAAATTTAATCTTTTACGTTTATATAACAGACTAGATAAATCTTTTGAAGAATTGCACAAGCCACGTTTCTTTATATTTGTGAAGAGCATGGCTGAGTTTTCTTTGTAAATGCACTATTAACTCCGGCAGCGGGAATAAGTAACAAAATCCAAGCTTACATCAACATTTTAAAAGGAATACTTAAAATATTAAATCAAGAGGTAACTCTTAAGCTTCATAAACATAAACTATGAAAGTGGCTTTAAAATTTCACGTCTCTTAAGTAGCTTAATACACAGTAGGATGCACGGAGCTAACAAGAATGGATGAGCCTGAGTTCCAGGCTGCTTGCACTGCATTGCAGACCTCTTGACAATACACAATGGCCCGCTAAGATCTGTACGTGGATCCTATTTGCTTCTTATAAGCACGAAGAGCTCTAGGTTTATTGCTGCAAGCACTTTTGAGAAGACCAGCTTTTAAATCATACCGAGTGGATCAAGGGCTATGGCAAATTAAAGGTCATTGGAACTTTTTTTTATTTTCCTTTAGATTCGTAAAATTATATTTGGGCAAAATTACTAAACCATGTCAAATATTTCACCTAAAGACGTTGACGTCGATTAATTTATGTTATTCATTTCTTTTTAGTAAAACTCAATGCGGATTAGTTAGTGGGTATTATCGACTGCATGATTATGCAGCCGGGACTAATGGCTTAACGTGCCTTAAAGGAGGAACTCAAGATAATAAATTTTTGGTCACCTCTGCCTAACTCTTCGGGGATAATATTAGTTTGATTTATGATGTAAGTTATGCATTAAGTACTCTTTGGAGGAGTGCACTTTTGGTGGTTTGTGAAAAGTGTTCAATATATTTTTAAGGGCAGAAATAAAAATACCAACTATAATAATCATCACCAGCCCTATAATATCCCCTCAGCTGGGGTACGGGCCCTCCCTGCTAGGTAGATGGAAGAAAATAGGTAGGGTGGTTGGGCCATAACCCACCACACTGGCCAGTGCGGGGTGGTGGCTATTAACGACTGCAGATGCAGCCTTCCGAAGTACGGAGGTCCTCGAGATTATAAATTTTTGGTCGCCCATCTAACGATCGGCCTTAGTGAACATTACTTAGTTTACACAATCACAGGTCAAGCGCGCTATGCCACTGCGCTAGCGAGCTCCTCCTAGCGTAGTGGCAGTGTAGTTACAAACGGGTAATAGCAGCTTTTCTCTTTTACTAGCCTTTACGAGTGTTCAGCCGTAGTGGTAAACAAAATTTTAAATATTAACAGACCCACAGAGGCGAGTCGAACATTCGTTAGGAAGTCTCGAATCCCCATATTATGACCAAAAAATCGTCCGGACTTTTGAAATATTAGATACCAATGCTTGTTTTCACAGAAAATCAGAAAAACAGAACGTAATACTGTTGAAAAGAGAAAAGCCAGGTCAAGAGTAGTCGAAATATTTATGAAGACATTAGACAGAATGAAGTAAAGGGAGTTTGTAAGGTTCGTAGCAAGTGGAAAAAGGTGTGCTCCGCTTATCACTATGACAGAAAGGCTTGACTTGACATATTTATGTAATATTATGTTTTTTAGAACTTGCTTATTTCGTGATTCCATAATTAACACGTTAATCCCTCTCATTAGCATTTCAAAAACAATGAAAAATATCAAATTTCCCCGAACCCACAATAGAACAAAGCATAATTTTTCCATATTCCAACCGGTTAAATTGAATATAAGTTAAATGAATGAAGTCATTAAAATAAACCTTGTCTAATTTTATTTCAGTTTAAATTTAATTTTGTTCCAAAACGTGGTTAATAGAATTCTTTTCTAATAGAATTCTAAAATCCTTTTAAAATAGCGAGCCCTAGATTTAGTTTTCAGTACTTTGTTTGTGTTGAACAAACAGTGCTTACCCGATTATAACTCCAATTATAATATCTTATTAATAATTTTTGTGATTGCCTGACACCAACCCACTTTGGGTATGCTGTAGTTGGTGGTTTGCCCGCGACCATTCGAGGCCCCAATGCAATCTCCCTCAGTCAACTGTTACGACACACCTGAAATGAGTCAGGGTTAGCGCATTCTACGTTTATTTATACTTATTTCTACACGGGAGACTGTAGCTTGTCCTAATAATAATTTTAGTGCTATAATCCTTATGATCATAATTTTTTCGTGCATTTAAAGTGACTTCTCTATGCATCACTACATCAAAACATTTCTTGTTATTCTTTACGGTTGTGCCATATAGATAAGCCATGTTTTCCGTATCACGCGATCTGCCAGAGGTCGGTTCACATGTCCGAATGCGGGCGAAACTCGAACCCGCACTTCATTAATTATTCCGCAGTGTTGCTGGAGTTGAATCACGGTTCGGGGTTTAAGAGGCTCCCGTGGCCCCTGTACAGCTTTGCGGGGCATTTTTCATGCATCCGTTATTTCTAGGATGGTAGAGTTGTTATGGCTACGAACGCCTAGATCAGTGTTTCCCAATTCGTTTTTTAACCGACGAAAAATCGGAGGAGGTTTCTTAATTCGTATTTTTTACCCGTATGTTTTTTTTTCTACGTACCACTTCTTGCGTATCAAACTTGCGACCTCAAACTTGCGTACCCCTTATTGTAGGAATATACATACATACATAAATACATAAATCACGCCTATATCCCCGAAGAGTTAGGCAGAGGTGAATTAGCACCCACGTTTCCCCAATTATGTTAGGTCGCATGTAATAGGTGGCGAGCCTCTTGCCATTTATTTGTCACAAAAGTCGCAGTACATTGCTAGGTGGTATAAGAGGAACGTTGCTGCCGATTCTTCGTCACTGTTTTATCCTTACTCGCCTTGTACAACACCCACGGGAGAGATTTGTGGTGGTGACTAGGTATGACCCCTTTTTTGACGGAGTGGAATGCATTACGCACCATACCAGCCGCTAGCTAGGCGACTGGAGTGTGTGGGTTCCTAGGTTTTTACTCCTAGATATAGAGAACCGAAAAGTTTCTTTAATTTCTCCCGGCCAAGCCCCGCCAATAATAAACCACACGAACTCACTGGAAACTGGAACAAAAAGGTATTTATCGTAAACAAGCTCCCGGAGGAAATCGAACTAATGGTAACGAGGTGCACCTAGCGATCTTCATACCGTTGCCGTGGTAACGGGCATGCTTGATTTTTTTGACCGCCTGTGTGGTCGAGGGGTCCGCCCACCGGAATTAATTTCCCGAGGTCGAATTTGTACTCCGTTTGTTTGGTGGTAGGACTATCTTCAAGTCCGCCTGGCCAGTTAGCTACCACAATCTGATCAAAATCTGTCTCCATAATAATAATGTTACTTGTGGTCGCCGGCGGCTTCGCTCGCGTTAATGTCGGTTGTTATATAGTCAGTAGCCTTCCTCAATAAATGGACTATCGAACACAAAAAACCTTTTCCATTTGAACCAGTAGTGTCTGAAATTAGCGCGTTCAACCAACCAATCAATCAAACTCTTCAGCTTTATAATAATATTACCTAGTATAGATTAGTATAGATTAACTGCCGCACTCAGAGACGTCAAATAACGTTAATGAGTACTTAACGTCCAAAAATGACAATTCAAAACTAGTCGCTATTCTTGCCGGCTCTATGGTCTAGATTTGAATTAAAATTTTTGACATTAAGTACTCATTAAAGTTAATTGACGTCTCTGAGTGCGGCAGTAAGAACATTTGTGTTCCGACAATTTGTGGTAAGATAGCCAGCCCCTCTGTGGTGAAGGTTCCAGGCGAAGCTCGATTCCATCTTCGGTCCTTATCGTTACTCACCATCAGGGGTCTTACCACCAACTCTAAACGCGACTCAATTCTCATTGTTAAAGTGAGACAACGCTATAAGTCGAGTAGAGCGGCGTCCCGTTTTGTCATCCGCGTTTGGATCGCACTAATACTTCATGGTGCGGCCACAAGGTGAGACGAAGGCCAAGAGCTTCCCTGTCTATAATAAAAAAAACACTTCGCCGTGTAGGCGGGGGCCTACCGGGCATCAAAAAACATTTACCTAGTAAACATCACAAAGTGCGGTTTGCTCATAAAAAGTGCCATCGAAACTTCTTTTCTTTGGCGACAGATGTTGGGATATTGGGCGGGCGATATTCCTTTATGGCGTCATTTAAATAAGGACCCACTAAAAGCTAACAATGGATAACTTTTAACAGCGCGGACGTTCTTTGTAAATGTTACAGTTTAATGGGCCCACAGTTTGTTGCTTCAAGTTGGTAAACGTTAATCTTAAGAAGTACGGAAAAAAATTTAAGTCTTATTCAGTAAACTGTCAAACGGGAATCTGTCAATCTTCCATGCTGGCCTGGGAGCGAAAAAATAACGTAGAATAGCACCCAAATGGTGAAGGGCAGACCACCAACAACAGCATACCAAAAGAGGGTTGGTGTCAGGCAGGCGGCCGGCTCCGTTCATCGGTCTTTTGACATGATCCGTTCCGTCTCTTTTCTAGACATTCGTTCAATGAATCAAAAGGGAGTGATGACGTCTGACCTATACCGACCCCGATAGGTACTGAGACTGGAAACAGGGCAGGGAGAAGAAAAATAAGTTATTTCTGCTACATATTGTACCTACTTATATCAGACAAGTTGTGTTGAATGTTCTGTAATGTTGACGTATTAATAAATAAATTATTTTTACCTAGCTCCCACACACAAAGTCCATTTTCGTGGACGCGTATGTAAGCTCGCCCCGAAATCCGCTGAAAATGCAACCTGGAATCTTTGGACCTCAATATTCGTTCCCGCAGGACACCGTCATATTCCCGATATTCAATAAAGTGAACTAACACGTTTAGCTGCGAGCCCGGACCTTCCCGGAGATCCCTCGCGTATTAAGGTGTAGGGTCACCATTTGTGGCACTCGCCATTTATGTACTAATATTTACTAATGTAAAGTACTGAAATTCGACCAAAATGAATTAACGGTCTAAGTTTGACATAACCAAAAAGTCACCAACTAACAGTGTATTTTTTTGTTATAAAGTTTTATGTGATGTTTCCCTCGATCCGGGGGAAACTGGGAATAATACACCATCATTTTTATGATACTGCAGCGTTTCTCTTATACCACCTAGCAATGTACTACGACTCGCTCGCCACCTATTACATGGGACCTAACATAATTGGCGAAACGTGGGTTCACCTCCGCCTACCCTTTCGAGGATATAGGCATAATTTATGATATTATGACATAGTTTTAGAAGTAAAGATAAATGTAAAACATCATTTTGAAGGTTTCTAAACCTTATCCGTTTCTGAAAATTATTTCTACATTGCGAGGGTACCCGTTGGCTTACTACAACGTGAAGTGTAAAGGTTAGAAGAATTTCGGCAAGTTAATTAGTGTCTTGGGTGGCCGAGCGGTCCCGCCTCAAGATCATAATTTTTCGAAATTCTTTTTCTAACCACCAAAATCTTTGTAGATAAAATGGAGTACCAATTGAAATGTATGAAACGTAGTAGGTTTGAATTTTGTATGGGCTAGTAGGGTAATAAGATAGTCTTCGCATCCACCTTTTACTGTTTTAAGAGTACTTTTTATCTAGAAATTACGGAAAATACAATTTAAAAATCTGTCATCATAACGACCGTAAAAGTGGTTTATTTTCCCCAATAAATGTTGTTTTGGTATTTGTTCTATGTGTAATGACAAATATATTGCTGTATCGTAGAATAACCAATTACAGTATGATTCACCAGATTTCTGGAAAATATGGTAATATTACTATGTTGTTTGCCTTAAATAATATTGGAAGCGTTCGTAATTAAATTCTTTTTTGAAGTATTCACAGAATTCTCGATCGCTTTTAAGGTATTACAGAACAAATATTAGTTATTAATAAGGTTTAGGCAAATAGTTTTTTTTGATTGATCATTTTTAATAGGACTAGAACGCTTAGGTTGGTAGGCGCTCTACCCACGTCGCGTAATTATCTTGTCAAATCAAACATTAATATCTGAATAACGCCTATTTGACTGACAGTGTCATTTTTTATTACTACTACACAAATTTTGATTATTTCAGTGCCTAATTTTCTTAGTGTGTTATCAGTATCTTATTACATTTATTAGGAACATAATACACGATGATGATACATTAAGTTGAGTAATGGAGAGGAGATGAAACACCTCAGAAGAGATGGATGGATTGCGTAAGAAATTACATGAATGTGAATGTAGTGAATGTTGATAAGAAATGTAATTACATAATAAACAATAATGAATCGGAGACAAATCGTCGTGTTCTTTACAAATTAATTTGTTCCTACCAGGATTCGAACCCGGTATCTCTTCGCTCATAGCCAGTGATCTGAAAATTGGTGTTGGTGGTCATAGTTGCTTATCTTTCGCAATCACAATCTGGGTGAATTTTCGAATTGAAATAATTTATACAATACATTGCATACCACTGAGCATAAAGTAATTCTATTTTTAACCAATTTTTTTCAAAATGATCATAATAAAATTAATTTGCAGATATAAAAATGGTATTCTATTCCAGGAAATATTTAAAAGCCAATTTCTCTGAACTATTAATTTAGCACCTATTAAATTAATATAGAATTCCCAAAAACGCGTCACATTCATGGTAACCTTACTATTTCTATTATGAGGTTGGGTCGCAATATTTAAATCAGAAATAGGCACCCTGACATCAAGCAGCCAACGTTTCGAGGAGGTTTTATTATAATTTAACTCTTTTCATCACGAACTCGACAACTATTTGACGGACCCTAGGGAATTTGTGTCGCTAGACTATAGTCAAGGAATTTTCATCACTGCGCATGTTTCAATAAGTGTCTATTTTCAGTAAAGCTACATTTTACAGACTCAGGAAACAGTTTCATTCCACATTTGAAATGTTTTTCAATAAAAAATGCTAATACATAAGTTATGCACATTTTCCGTCTATGGGGTAGGCAGAGGTGTATTAACACACACGTTTCCCCAATTATGTACACATACATACTACTACACTGCACGTAAATCGCAATATATTGCTATGCGGTATAAGAGGAACGCTGCATTGCCCATTAGGTACACATCACTGTCTTTACCCCTAGTCGTCTTGTACGACACCCACGGCAGAGATTGGGGGTGGTGACAATTGTATTCTGCTCTGCCGTCACTACCCTAGGCCCCTTGTCGTCTCACTGCCGCTCTCAGCGACGTCTATTAACCTTAATGAGTACTTAACACAAAAAAAAATGACAATTAAAAACTAGTCACTACTCTTGCCGGGTCTATGGTCTAGATTAAAGTGAAATTTTTTATTACATTAAGTACTCATTAAAGTTAATTAACGTCTCTGAGTGCGGCAGTTATAGTCATAAATAATATTATTAAAATTCTCCTTTTCGTATTACTTACATACAAATGAAATGGCAAAATTTTACGGCTAGTAAAGAAATATATAATATTACATTATTCTCAAAATAACACCAATACGAACAGTTTTTCCTGGAAAAATATTTGATTGCTCACGCCCTACACTGTTACTAACAGTAGGGAGCGTTTCAAGAAAGTATATTAGAGAGTTTCACTCCCAAAGGAGCGGCCTCGTATCACTGCTTCTAGGAAATTACGTGCATCTACAGAATATCAAACACAACAGTACTTTTCCACTTCAGATGCGGTCTTGTGATAAAATGTTTTTAAAAACTAAAGAGTTGATTGCGGTTTGATTTTTATTTGAACCTTACTAAATAATCGTCATCATCAGCAGCCTTTTAATGTCCACACTGCTGTGGTTAGCTAGCTCATGCCTTCCCTATGCATGGAAGAATGGTTTATAACGCACTACGGTAGCCCAGTGCAATAGTGCTGGGTTGGTATTAATTGTTAAAATGAAATTTAAGTCAGAAAATTATCGAAAAAATATTCGTTCTCATACGAAAAATGAACCTGCGTCCTCTGCAATCCGGTCAGAGTGTTTGTACCACTCGGCCAACCAGGACATGTAAAAAAATTATTACAAAAAAAGTTTAAAAAGTTTTACTCATCTATAACGTAAGTGCTTGTGTTACTTAGTTTGAACTAGATGATAGGTGCGAATGAAAGAAATATTTATTTAATTAAATACTTGCCACAAATAACATAAAACCACCATTGTACAAGACGGGACGAGAAGAAGCTGCCGAATATTATATTATTAACTTCTACGTGGAACGCTTAATAGTGTAAGTTTTGGAGCGTAAACAAATTCTGTGGTTAATTTTCGCATTATCCAGAAAATCTTGCGAAGTTCCCAGTTTTCTTGGGTAATTCGATAGTTCCTGAGTAGCCAACGAGAAATTCGCCGTTACAAATAGGTATTACGGCACGCTGTGAAATATTTAAACAGGACTTTATAAATACTGCGGCATAAAGGAGGCTCTATCTGTTAAGGCTCAATGACACACTTAGACGCGGCATTCTAATAGACGGAATGGAGGAATGACAATTTAAGTTCCAACTTGATATTGGCGAAAATTGAAGAGCCTGCTCAGAATTTCTCGGCTTGCCTATTTAGTTTTCTATTGTTGTGTATTGGAACGGAGACAATTTTGTTCCGAATTCTTTCAAGGGGATTCTAGAATTACCTACATCTCGTTGACACAGTGAGTTACAAACTTTTGGTGAATGTTTTTTCACAGAGCTTCGCTGGTCTGTACTACAAAGTAGCTATCTCACTCAACCAGTGACAGTCACAAAAAAACTAGCTTACCATTTGCTGTATTTTCTAAGTCTATGGTTTTACATTATTTTTGTTCTGAATTCACAGAGCAATTTTATCACGTTGCTATGTGTTTTGACAAGTTGTCGAAATGTTAATCTATTTTTGTTGGTCGCCTAGCGAAAAATATATCTAATCTATTCTTTTGAGGTCAGAGGCAAAAGCCCTTGTGTTTTGGATACTAAATTTGCCGCTACCAGGATTCGAACCTGGGACCTCTAAGCTGACAGCCAACGATCTGACCATTAGATGAATCAGGCCATCGAAAATGTAGAGTTTCTCCGGGCTTCGCAAGACAAATTAGTCCCGGCCGCATCTGAAATTGTTAATAACCACCAATGCGCACTGGGACAGTGTAGTGGGTTATGGCCTATTTCTGCCTTTTTTTTTGCGGAGAGGTAAACTGCATTTACGCACCATTCCTGCAGTACGGTGCAACTACAGAGGTATGTGGGACTCGGGGTAGAGGCGTTCCCCCACTACACCACTAAACATCCTCTCCGGGCATCCAGCCAAAATACACTATGGCAGCCATTCGGGGTCATCCGTTAGGATATGTTGCGCCCGCCCTTTCACCACTAAACATCCTCTCCGGGCATCCAGCCAAAGCACACTATGGCAGCCGTCCAGGGTCATTCGTTAGGATATGTCACCGGACAGCCACCTGCGCCCGCCCTTTCGGCCTCATTCTGTGCACCGTTTTACCTAGTCCAATGTCCAACAACAGCGTACTGGGCCGGACAAAGGACCCGCCAGTCCTGACCAAGTTTCATCCGAAGAGGAATCTCTTTTTAAGACAGGAGCTAGAGGGCGCATGGCCATCCTTAGCGAAGGCCTGCTGGGGCCAGCAGTGGGGACATTATCGGTGATAAACAACTGTAATCGAGGGTCGTATATTTACACATAATTATTTCAATTAAAAAAAAATCTGTTTTAATTAACTTGAACCCTATCCACGATCCGGTACTAAACCGGTAAACTGGCCACTACCGGGTAGAGCTGCGGGCTCCCTTCAAAATTACGGCACAATCTTAATTGCCGTACAAGCAATATCGCATGTGCGGTACATGAAGAAGCAACATACGATGAATACTAAAGTCGGAACCTGGCTGGTGGGCTACCAGCGCTTGGAGCCTCGCCAGCTGAGAACACGAACTATTAATAATAATAACATATAAATGTGTCCCGACTCCTGATTTAGTGTACTTTTAAAAGCTGGGAAAATGGAACAGTTTCCTTGGACGTGAAAATTTAAGTGGGGCAATTCGTCTGGGCATTTTTTTTTTGTGGGACTTAGTAATACAGTGTTTGAAATGTAACAACTTTTCTCATACATTTTTTATGTTAGATAGCCCGGCTTGCATGGCCGCCGAAACACGATACGTTATAGCCATTTATCGCTTTAAACTGTCACAGGTCTAGAGGTTTTTATGATAGTTCTAGTGGTCGCTCGCGAATGTCGGTTGTTATAAAGCCTTCCTCAATAAATGGACTATCCAACTCAAATAATAATTTAATAATTTTTCATTTTAAGCCAGTAGTTTCTGAGATTAGCGCGTTTAACCAACCAAACAAACTCTTCAGGTTTATGATTTTAGTATAGAAGTAATGGGCAGCAGCGCGGTGCTGACCATTACTGATTGCTGTCTTAACCCTTAGTCCTTGTATGTAGGTACGACACCCGCGGGGATGATAGGGGTGGTGACAATAATTGCATTCTGCTCTGCGGTCACCACACGGCTGACTTTTTTAGCTCGCAATATTTCGATCCCTTTACGGTATCATTGCGCTCCACTCAACGTGTGGGAAGGTACCCCAATGCGAGTATACCGACTAAAATGGGTACTCCAGAGTGAAACGTCCATATAACGTACACTCAAAAAAAATTAATTCACTCAGGAGAGTGAAGTGAAGGGAGCCCAAAACGTATATACTGGCTATGTCTATTTTTTGGGCTCCAATCCTGTAAACCTCCTAACGCGATTGCGACAACGTAGTCGGTAAATGGGCCGGCACATGGATCTAAATACATAATTGACAAAATTAAGGTGTATAATGACACACTTTTGTCTCATACATGCATAACTCATTCCTATTTATCTCTGAAGGGGTAGGCAGAGGTCAATTAACAGTCACGTTTCACCAATTATGTTGGGTCCCAATAGGAGCGAGCCTATTGCTATCTATCGGGCACAAAATCGATAGTTATAGGTCATATAAGAGGAACGTTACAACCCATTTCTAGTCGCTATCTTAGCCCTTAGTGGTGATAATAGTATTCTACTCTGCCGGTACCATACAGCACGGATTTTAATATAAAGTATAAGTGCCGTTACGTTTATAATATAACATTGTGTTTTATTCCTGTGAAGTGCTGTATTTCATAACAGTATTGTATTGTGTTGTATTTAAAGAACGGTAACCTTTGCTCCGCCTCAGTCATTAACAATACACAGAATTAACAAAGTTAAAAAAAATATTCCGATTGTTTTTTTAAATGAAAACTCCTGTTCATTGTTCTGTATGGCTTCAGCGGGCTCACCTTTATTCTTTCATCCCAAAAAGTAATATTCAACTGGGTACATGAAACTTATAATTGAGCGGAGCATTTCTTGCGGTAAGAGCGGCAAAAACAATGTATAGCTTTATTAAACATGAAAAATATTTCATTGGAAAGTCCTTGCAAAGTTTCGCGTTATTGCAATATTACCATGCCACAGGCATGCTTGCAATTTACTCTGTCCGAGTGCACTACAGTCCCCGTAGCACGGGACGTGGACACATCTCCTTCGGGGGGGAAAGAAAATCTTTTCCTCTCACTCTAACTCCCACTGAATCCTGAGACAAAACACTGTCAAGTGGTGGAGAGAGACTTGTCCACATCCCCGTGCTAGGCCCGCGGCAGATAGGTGCTCTGTTTGATTCGCTACTTGAATTCGATGTACTGTCTGCAAAGCGGTTTGCCTGCGCCTCAGTCAGTCAGCCGACAGATGCCCTCTGTTGGGCATAGACTTTCCCCCAGGGATCTTCAAACCGATCGGTCCTACGCTGCTCGTAGGCAGCGACTTTCCGCGACCTGCACCAGATCCTCGGTCCACCTGCTAACGCTACGTCCCCATTACTGAAAGAAAGAAAGAAAGAAATACATTTATTGACCTCGCTTAATAGTATAGGTACAATTGTGGATTAGAAAAAACACTTGACTTACTGATGCCATTTGAGGGCGTCCGTCCTCCTCGCAATGTGGTCTGACTACTGCCACTTAAGGTCCACAGTTCTTCAGGCTATTTCGGTGATCATCTTTTGTGAAATACCTCACCAAGCATACCCTTGACTTGGAGCCTTCTTATGAGGCCCATTGTCCCACTCAATGTAGCTCAGTCGCTTAGCGCCCTCCGTCTGCGATTGCATAAACTAAGCAATGTTCGCTGAGGTTATTGGATACATACATACATAATTTACGCCTATATCCCCGAAGGGGTAGGCAGAGGTGAACTAGCACCCACGTTTCGCCAATTATGTTAGGTCCCATGTAATAGGTGGCGAGCCTGTTGCCATTTATCGGGCACAAAAGTCGCAGTAGTACATTGCGAGGTGGTATAAGATGAACGCTGCTGCCCATTCCTCTTCACTGATTTATCCTTAGTCGCCTTGTACGACACCCACGGGAGAGATTTGTGGTGGTGACAATTGTATTCTACTCTGCCGTCACCACACGGCATTTTGTTATTGGATAGGTTAACAATAATATAATAATATTATCTAGAGGTACGCCATGCTTCAGAAGCCGCTTCAAGGCGTTGCTGCCAATCCATACTAAGGCTATCGCCCACTCAACCTATATTCTTCCATCAATAGGGAATCGGCAGCGAGGAAATTTAAGGGCTGCTAATGATGATAAAGCTTATCAAGTATGCCTAGGCAGAGGGAGGAGCCTAGTAATATCCTTTCCACTGTACCTATGGCCGTACCATGAAGTAGGTATCAGTGCGACAAAACGGGACACCGCTCTATTCGGCTTATAGCGTTGTCTTACTTTAACAATGGGAATTGAGTCGCGTTTAGAGTTGGTGGTAAGGCCCCTGTATTTGGTGATATATTGTTAGGGCGCCCCTTAAACCTAAACTCGGGTCACAAGTCCCAGGCACTACATTTTCTCGTGCTAAAGTGAATTCCTTACACAATTACGACTTTATGACAGTATACGACATTTTAATTATACCGAAATCCTACGCCTCGTGGGCTTTACGGTGCGTAGATAATTTATTGGAACCCCGCAGAACATTTAAGGCGCGACACAAGACACTGAACGCGAATTATTAAATAAAAGCTTTTTCTGAAACCAGGCCTTGGGCGCCAATTTAAAATAGCTTTATTGATATAAAAAAAGAAAGGTATTGATACATACAATTTAAGACGGCCGCCTTGGTCGAAAGCTCAGATTGCTGGGTATTAGCCAAGAGGTTCGGTTCCTGGTAGGGGCAAACTTTGTGATGACCACAAATATATTATTTGTTCCCGAGTCATGGTTGTGTATAGGTTTATGTAGTATATTTTCAACATTTATATACATAATTATATTAAAAATATGTCCGTCATCTAGTATCCATAACACAAGTGCTTAGGCTACTTACTTAGCCCAAAGTAAGTAAAAATAATAATAATAATTTCAACATATATATTTTTTTAAAGTTTGCCAGTAAATATTGCCTAGTTGTGCTTGGTAAAACTAAGCAATGTTTTTTTGTTATTGAATGGGTGACCAAAAATACTATATATCGAGTTCCTAGATGCCTGGGGAGGCTCGTTAATTAAGCCTGAGTGTCGTACAAGGCGACTAAGGATAAATCAGTGATGAGGAATGGGCAGCAGCGTTCCTCTTGTACCACCACTTATCAACCCAGCAATATATGCAGCCTGGGGCCTTACGTCTGGGCTGCAACTGCAGCATTTAGCCGGCCTTATGAAGCATTCTTCGTATAATTATGATATGGGGAAAATTAGAAATAAAATAAAATTGTACATGAGACGAAACTCTTAACAGTCCATGGATTCACGGTGCAGGTGCCGGGTCCATAGTGTGGCAGAGGGAAAGGTCAGTAGCAGCGCTTGAGACTGTGACTAAAATGTAGGTTTACGGTATCCTTTAACAACATACACACACATACACATAAATCACACCTATATCCCCGAAGGGGTAGGCAGAGGTGAACTAGCCATCCACGTTTCGCCAATCATTTTAGGTCCCATGTAATAGGTGGCGAGCCTATTGCCATTTATCGGGCTCAAAAGTCGCAATATATTGCTGGGTTGATAAGTGGTGGTACAAGAGGAACGCTGCTGCCCATTCCTTATCACTGATTTATCCTTAGTCGCCTTGTACGACACTCACAGGAGAGATTTGGGGTGGTGACAATTGTATTCTACTCTGCCGTCACCGCACGCACGGCTTTAACAACTTATTATACAAAAACCAGATGTCATTTGTTCCATATTTCATTATCTACATTTCAAATGTGTAACATTGATATGAAGGTTTATTCATACAAGGCAAAATTACAAAAACCCACGAGTCGTCAAAAAATATATTATTTTATGTTGAACATCGGAAATGTGTGTTTACAAGTCAAGACGGTTTCCGACATTTAACGCGAAAAGCTTCGGCATCCGTTCGTAAGCAAGACGATTCCATGTTATGAGAATATTTGGTGAGAAACTCAGCTGACTTCATTCCTCCATAACATTACGTGAAAATATACTGCAAAGAAGCGTTCTAAATTCTCGTTATGAATACTCAATTTTCATCATCAGTACCCGAAACCGACAGTCATGGATGAGGACATGAGATTGTATGAAGCGATGATGTATGTATGGATCGTAGCAAATGGGAAGAAGTGATCTCTGCCTACTTCTGTGGGAGAAAGACAAAGATAGACTGTATATGTAGTTATGTATGTTATCCAGCAGTAGTGAGTTTATTATTTTTTTAAAGGGGTAAGCAGAGAGCTTTCATTACCCAACTTTCTGCAACTATGTAAGGTCCCATGTAATAATAAAGCCTCTTCCATATCTATTGTTAGTCATAGGTTCTCTAACCAGGAACACTGCTGCTCATTCTCCATCAATTACTTACAACCCTCATTCGCTTTCTACATCTGCGGTTCCAATAGGTTATGGTGACAATTGTATTATGACATGTATTGTCGTTCGAGGCGACTAAGGATAAATCAATGATGAGGGATGGGCATCAGCGTTCCTCTGATACCACCTGGCAATAGCAATATACTGCGACTTTTGTGCCCGATAAATGGCAATAGGCTCGCCACCTATTACATGGGACCTAACATAATTGGCGAAACGTGGGTGCTAGTTCACCTCTGCCTACCCCTTCGAGGATATACTCGTGATTTATGTATGTATGTATTTTAAAGTTATATACTTTCGATTGTATTGTGTGTATGTAGAGGTATATGGTATAACTATATGGTAGATGCTGACATTAGGATGACATTCTGATGCCATTAGGGTTGACAGCCAATGTGCCCTCAGAAGCGCTGAAGAACTGGCGATATTTTTAGGCTCCTCCTTCGTTACTTATTTCATGACACTGCTGGTCGAATGGACTTACCATTAATCGGACTACTCGACGTTCCGGATGAGTAATCGTGAATTTTATAATGAAAGGGTAACATTTATAAGATATCTCACCAAAACTCTTTACAAAAACACCCTTATTCTTAACCGGTTAAGAACTATCATCGTTTTCAAAGAACGGCGTCAGGACTTCGTAGATTGGAATATCGGAATGTTCAATATGCCACCTCGACTCAAGTACGACAATGTTGTCTCGCTCACAATCGGTCGAGTCTGGTCGAGTTTGAAGGTTTTGTGGTTTGCGAGTTCCCTTAGTAGTCTCAATATCCGAAAACTGCCTTTATTAGCTGCCTTAGTATTTAGTGGCCAGCATTGATCACCGGTAAATATAGAACTCTTTGACTGATAGCAGGTTCTGTTATATTTCTTGTTTTTAGCAACCATGTATTTACAGCAACAAGGTTTAATTTCACCTGATTTAAAGTAAATAGTAGATCTCGCTTATCTCATAAGTGTTTCCATAACCCTCAAGCACGGTACGTAGACAAAATCCTCAGGGAAAAGAAAATATTTTCCTCTCGCTCTAACTCACTCTGATTCTCGAGACAAAACACTGTCAAGTGGTGGAGAGAGATTTTTTCCCCGTCCCGTGCAAGGCCTACTGCAGTCGTTAATACTGATACCCACCAATCTGCACTGGGCCAGCGTGGAAGTTACGGCCCATTCGTCCTATATTCTTCCTTCCATAGGGAAAGCCTGTGCCCCTGTAGTGGGGACATAAAAAAGGCTGGTGATGATGATGAAATATTCTTATCATGAACATGGAATGTCTCTATTATGTAGAAACAAATATAATACAAAGAAATGCCGCTCGTATTGCTTCACGCGTAAAGTTCTACTGAAGCGATATTTCCACAGAAGTTAGGGAAATATCTAAATGACATTTCTAAGTCGAACTCGCTAAATAATACAATGAAATACGAGGCCAATAACTCAAACAAAGAGACGGGAAACTTGGTGAAACAATAACAGTTCTTATAATTCATTTGGCGATACTATTGAGTTCAAAGTTTCAGCTCTTGTATGGGTGGAGCCGTATCGATTAATTAATATAATCGGAGACCGACATCTTAGCATGTTGAGACGTATTTATGTTGGACTCTTTTAAGCTAACTGCATTATTAAGACGTATAATAAAAAATTGGTCCATCAACGACGGAGTTTTGCGTGGTCAAACATGAAAAACATCATACGGGTACAAAATGAGTAACCTCCTCCGGTTTGTCGTCGGTTAAGAAGGCACATTATTATTTTTTAATTTTTATTTGAACAGGTAAAAATATTAAAAAAAATATTACAAAGAAAAATAGGATGGAAAAAGTTTGAAAAGTTATAGTCTTGAGATCCCGCATCAAGGCTATAATATTTCGAAGTTCTTCTTTTTCTTTTTTTTTTATTAACCTATAAGATCCCACTGCTGGGCAAAGGCCTCCCCCGCAGCCCTCCATCTCGAAGTTCTTCTAATAGGT
This sequence comes from Cataclysta lemnata, assembly GCA_963931975.1. NCBI lineage: Eukaryota > Metazoa > Arthropoda > Insecta > Lepidoptera > Crambidae > Cataclysta > Cataclysta lemnata. Next base: position 3,166,771 of record OZ008345.1, read on the forward strand.
ATAATTTTCTTTGTAGAAAGCCAGGACTTAGTTGCGCCGTGTTGTGAGCGCAGAGTAGAATAAAGTTGTCACCACCCACCATCCCTTCTTCCCGCAGGTATTATACAAAAGTGACTACCTACCTAACGTTAAAGGTGTTCCTCATGTACCACCTAGCAATATACTGCGATTTAAATTGCCTGATAGATTGAAATAGGCTCGCATGATATGGGATCTAACAAAATTTAGCGAAACGCGGGTGTTAATTGACCTCTACCCACACTTTTCTGGGGTAAATAGGCGTGAGGTGGTGAGCCTATTACCATCTATCGGGCATGTAAATAGCAGTATATTGTTATTGCTAGGTCGAATAACAGACGCTGCGGCCCATTACCCATCACTGTCTTAACCCTTAGTCGCCTTGTACGTCACCCCCAGGAGAGCTTGGGGGTGGTGACAATAAGTTGTGATATGCTCTGCCGTCACCACGCGGCTTTATCGTTTACTTTCCAATAGATCTATCACGATTTGATTGCGTTAGTAATTAATCATCCTCCCAGCCATCAAAGATAAAATTTGTTCGTGAAACTACGTCGATTAAAGTCCCGAATGAGTGAATGATAAAACAATCAAATTGCAAATTGTGTTTGATTTAGAAGTAGTGGGATACTTGGTTACTCGGCTGCCAACAAAATTTTATTGAACAGCCGACGCTTACCAAGATTGATTAGGAAAGCTGTGACATAGTTAACAATGAAAACAGTGACCCTTTTTCTCTTGCTCATTATTTTGCCAAAATTTTAAATTTTGATATACCTATATGAGTGTACAATTCTAAAATTATATTGAACAGATAATTTTCTAATTGAACGTATTATATAATATGTATAACTTAGTTTTTATACATCAAAAAAACTTGAACATTATCTTTTCTCCCTGTTCTGTTCCCAGACTATCTGGAGTCGGTGCAGTATGTCAGACGACATCAAGCCATCCACTCCCTTTTGATTCATATTCATCCATCGCACCGGAAAGTGCTAGCGATGAATGAATGTATAGAAAAGTGATGAAAAGGACTATTCCAATCCATACTGCTCAAGGTTTTGGCTTAGGTTTTACAGTCGACCGCCTGCCTGACCCTCTTTGGGTATGCTGTTGTTGTTGATTTGCCCTCCACCATACGGGGCCCTAGGTTGGTTATTGGTCTACAACGGGCAATCTCCCTTAGGTAGTCGATTTTTACGACATCCAAGGAATGAATCGGAGCTGGCTAATTCTACGTAATTTTTTCGCTACCAGGCCAGCATGAAAGACTACTGACTGTACATTTACTGGGCCAATATGCCAGAAAACAAGCGTCTTTCGTGTACATCCTTGGCGGAGAGATAAATCATTGTAATGACAAATAGATATACCCATCAAACAGGTAGGTAGATTGGCGAATTAAAAATCACTTTATCAATGTCTTCCTTGCGGAACCGACTCGTTTATTCGTTCTCAATTATCTACCTAATACTCAATAAGCGTGATGATGTATTAGTTGTTACTAAGAGGAATAGTCAGTTATTTCCTATGAAACTGCAACGCCGTGGGGCTAATGACACTTTTTGTATCGTAAAAAGGTGATCCACGGAAGCCACTTAGATGTATGAAACCCACGAGAAAGGTCGAGGTGGTGACAATTATACATACATACATACATAAATAAATCACGCCTATATCCCCGAAGGGCTAGGCAGAGGTGAACTAGCACCCACGTTTCGCCAGTTATGTTAGGTCCCATGTAATAGGTGGCGAGCCTATAGCCATTTATCGGTCACAAAAGTCGCAGTAGGTACATAGCTAGATGGTATAAGAGGAACGCTGCTGCCCATTTCTCATCACTGATTTACCCTTAGTCGCCTTGTACGACACCCACGGGCGAGATTTGGGGTGGTGACAATTGTATTCTACTCTGCCGTGACAATTATTATTGTATTTAATTCTTTTCTACCGTCACCACTCGGCACGGGAGTTTTATTTTATTTTTTGCTAGACAGGGAAGCTCTTGCCCTTCATCTAAGTGACGATAAGGGCCTAAGATGGAATCGAGCTTCACCTGGAACCCTCAACCACAGAGGGGCTGGCTATCTTATCACACATTGTCGAAGCACAATAATGCTGTTAACATTATTATTATGGCGACAGATTTTGATAAGATGATGGTAGCTAGCCAGGCGGGCTTGAAAGAGGCCCTACCACCAACCAAACCGAGTACAAATTTGTACTTCCCTTGGGATCGAACCCGGGACCTTCAGATCTTAATTCCGGTGGGCGAATCACTAGATCACGGAGGCGGTCAAAACAAAAATTAGCAGCATTATTGTTCCGACGATTGTGATAAGATAGCCACCTCTGTGATTGAGGATTCCATCCAGGTGAAGCTCGATTCCATATTCGGCCCTTTTCGTCCCTTACCATCATGTGAGATAAAGGGCACGAGCTTCCGTCTAGCATAAAACAAAAAAAATATATTTTTACGCGATGGAACCGTCCGACATAAATGCTGATAGCCTTTTAATATGATGGCGACAGAACTCGTGACTGGGCACGCTGCGTAACCCTAAATTGTCAAGAGATCTCTTCGAGAAACTTCCACGACCCTTAGTAACTACTTTGCGTTGAACATTCGTAACTTAGTTAAAAGTTGCCATAGGTACGTAAATACTAACTAATAACAACATTATTGATCGCGAATGTCTGAAACCAACGTTTCTATACCTCCCGTGTAGGAGTGATATGGTAAACACCTTATGAAAGGAGTGGATGAGGACGTGTGATCGATATTATTATGAATGGAAGAGGAAACATACTGCGCCGGCACTAAAAAACCTGGAAATGTGCACGAAGGTATTCATTCACATAATTATGCTACATTGATTGTTAAAAAGAAATAAAAGTCCCATTTTTTATTGTATCAGCTCCTTTTTTTGCTGTAGTCTAAATATGACGCTCTTTTTGATGTCAATCCCTTTAACAACAGTCTCTTTTGTTTTTTGTAGTCGAAGTACGAAATAAACGGCAGAGCAGTATACATGTCACCACCCCCTTTTCTCCCATGGGTGTCGTACAAGCCGACTAAGGGTAAAGATAGCAATGAGTAATTGGCAGCAGCATTCCTCTTACCACCTAGCAATATACTGCGATTTTATGTGCCCGATAGATGGCATTAGGCGCGCCTGCACATGGGACCTAACATAATTGGCGAAACGTGGGTGCTAATTCACATCTGCCTACCCTTTCGGGGATATAGGCGAGATTTATGTATGTATATTATGTATGAAGTAGGAAATACGTATTTGTTAAAGACATATTTGGAACAAACTAATATTTGAAGATAAAGATTTTTCGATTTGAGTACATTCTTAACATGACGGACTATACAAAACTGACTGCAATCGATTCTGAAGCTAAATAACTTAACATAAAGCATAAAGTTGATTAAAAAAATGACTTATTTAGGGTAACCTGACGTGTTGACAATAGCACAATTATATGAAAGAAGCAGAGGATTATGCGTTGACGGATAACAAAGGAGACCGGGAGAAGAACGCATTACCGCATGGACCCAAATAAAAAGCAGGACTAAAGAGGGCAATGCCGAACAACTCCATAAATACAACGCGATCAACTTTATTAGACCACCGTGTTTGCATGAAATATTAAATGGGGCTCCTTAATTGGATCTGAATAAATATTAAATTTATAATGTCAAGTAATTAAATATTCAAAACGTTTTATGCTAATATAAATGTATAATGAAAATCAAAGGGATTTTGTTGTTTAAATCTTTGAGCCTGACGTCTTTGCGTTGGGCGCGAGCAAATTCATAACGAAACTTCATCTTTCTTACATTTCACGTTCCTTGAGATTTGAGAAGGCTTGTTATGCCACAGGTACTTTAACTTTCATGTATACATACTCTCCTTATACTATACAACAGGTAATCAAATTGAAAGCCTATTAAAAAGGATTAGGAGGCTCGCTATCAGAATAAATGTGCAGTTCAAAAGCAGGCTTTAAACAGTATTGTTTAGTATTACTTATAAATGTTGGAAAAATTTGTAAAATAAAATTTGTGATTGGAAAAAGTTCGAAAAACTTCTTGTTGGCCGAGTGGTTGCTGGGTAATCATAATCGTCATAATAAAATAATACACTGCAAAATATTAAAATTTCGTTTCTGCATAATAATTAATCAAGTAACTATTCAGCCTGATGTTTAATTTTATTCGATTCCTGAATATTGTTGATCTTATTTGGCCTTTTATTATTTTACGCGCATGCGATAAATTTGTTTAAGACCCGTTATAAATCTGGAACTTTTAATTGTACATTGATGTATTAGTACAAAAGTTCTTTAAAAATCCAATTTAACTTCCAATAGCAGAACTAACTTTTCTCCCTTGGCATTTTGATATCTTAATTTTTTTCTAAAGTAATCTAATTCCTTTAATTAACTAAACAAGCCTGCTAATTTTTTTTTCACTTGTGTGGCTTCTTAGACTTGGGTGATATTCAGTGTGACTAACCACTTCAAGAAGCCTGACCAACAACAGTATTCACAACATTATAGACAAAAAGATGTATAGAAGAGGTTCCAAAATGAGTATGCTGCCTAAAAAAATATTATATACCCCGGAGTTTCCGCGGTAGGTATATATAATATTTTCCATATAAACAAGGAGACAGATTAGAATTTAAATTTTCACATATCCTTTCCATCAATCAAGTTCACGGTAATATAATGTTTCAAAAGTGAATTTTATGCACCCAGCGGCGTACAATCAGGAACATGAGTGTTTTGTTTTATGTTGTTCTATGTATCTAAGTTTATGTTTGTATTAATTATTCCTTTTTTTTCTTTTCTCTACTTTCTTGTCACTTCAATTTGGACTTATCTATTAAAAAACATCGTATTTTTTCTTGGTGTTATTTTGTATTATTTTATATCAAGTTTTTAACTAATTTACCGACCATCTAAGAGCTTACAACACACAGCATGGCTAATGAACGCTTGACGTTCATTAGCCATGTCATGTTTACTTTTCCGCCGCTAACACAAAACTTGTATAGATATCGTAATGTACAATGTAAGCGCTTTAAACATAAGACATATCATAACAACGACCGCGATTCAATTTAAAGTACACGAGCAAGACATCACAAAGGAAGAGCACCAAACAGCAACGGGTTTGTACGAGGAAACGGCGGAGTCACTGCCCTTTGAAAAACTTCCTAATGAAGTGGCTGTTCGCTCCCATCCCAACAGCAGATATTCTAAAGTGCTCCGCTCCCATCAAACTCTTAACGAACGAAGACTGACAATCTCTTGTCTCCGATAAAACTTCAGTGCCCGGAAATTCGCACAGAGATACCCCGGGACCCCGCAAATGATAAATTAACCAAGTTTCCGGATTCAATACAGTTCATTATCAAGCAGGCTTTTGTTGTTTATAGCGGGAAAACATTGATTGGGCCCCCGCTTGTACTCGGTCACTGAAATGGACAACATTAGGAAGTTCCATTTTTTACGGCGGGCGCAAAACAAAAAACAGTCGCGCCGCTGCTTATCAAGACTTCAATTCATTCGGCACGAAAAAATCATCTCGCTCCGTTGTCGGAGTGCTTTCGAATTTCGGACCGAATTCGAAGTTTGGGTATTGTATTGAGTTATACAATTGTGACGTTCGGAGCAATTGTAAATTAATCGCCATCATCAGCCCTTTTAATGTCTCGATTACTAGGACACGGGCCTTCTCGATGGACCGAAAAATTTAAGCTCCTCCTTATCCTACTCTAAGTAGGGTCTTATCAACCACCCTAGTGGAATGCGTATGGACGGCTATTAACCACTGTAGATGCAACCGAGATCAACGGCTTGACGTGGTTTCCTAAGCACGGGGAAATTCCAAAATGTCACAAAATGGAACACTTACTTGGACATACCGATACATTCTTTGCTCACTACGATTTGAATATTGTAATCTACCTTATCCGTAAAGTTGTTTCATTTCAGCTGGTAGTGCTCGTCAAATATAAGAGAACATTACAAAAACATCTTCTCATTCTGTCTCACACTTTTGACACACACTTCAACAGCCCTGTCACCAAAACCGTCACGAGTGGCGACTAATAAAATTTCGCGTCGCCATTACATGTCCGTCACCACGCAGACGAATCCCCAATTTAATACGTTGGCAACTAGAAATGATTTGATCGAAAATATTTGCTCCGCAGGCCACAAACCTGTCACCTGTCGTTACTGTTTCATATTTCTGCGAAAAGCAGTTTGACATTGGGGCTAAGGTTCGCCGCTCAAAAGCGTTAGGTATTTTAGAAACGAAATATAGACGAAAAAAGATGATGCTTCGTAAAGAAAAAGTCTTAATATTCTCTTATTAAATTTCACGTAGCACCCATCACTTTAATTTGCTTCTGAATTTTTTAACGCACCATCAATCAATCACGTTTTACTGCGGTACTAACATAATGATACCGTAATCTGATATACTGCCGCACTCAGAGACGTCAAATAACGTTAATGAGTACTTAATGTCAAAAAATGACAATTCAAAACAAGTCGCTATTCTTGCCGGGTCTACGGTCTAGATTTAAATGAGATTTTTTGACATTAAGTCCTCATTATAGTTATTTGACGTCCCTGAGTGTTGCAGTTAGTCACTTAACACTTTTATATGCCACTGTACTCAACACTAGGTATACTATAGACCACATTTAATATTGCAAACGGATATAAATGTATGTATAATATGATACACTTATACGGCACTGATGTTATTTAATTGTTAATTATAATAGCCGTGTGGTGACGGCAGAGTAGAATACAATTGTCACCACCCCAAATCTCTCCCGTGGGTGTCGACTAAGGATAAATCAGTGATGAGGAATGGGCAGCAGCGTTCCTCTTATACCACCGAGCAATATACTGCGACTTTTGTGCCCGATCAATGGCAATGGGCTCGCCATCTGTTACATGGGACCTAACACAATTGGCGAAACGTAGGTGCTAGTTCACCTCTACCTTCCCCTTCGGGGATACAGGCGTGACTTATGTATGTATGTATTTAGACACCGAGTGTGGTAATAAGCCACCGAATATCGTAATATTCCAGCCATCAAGTATACGTCAGTGTTTCAATATACTATCAAGATATTTTCCACCGAATGCCACCAGCTAAATACACCACCGAAAACATTGATTAAATGAAATAGCCGATGCTTCCGTCAACGTATTCCTTGTAACAAAAACTAGTGAAGACAAGCGCTCCGCTTTTAAATTACTACGCGTGACGAAGCCGATCTAACCAAGTGTTTGCTGAGTGAAATGGAAATCGTATATTTTCTTCAGCCCGACCCACAGTTTTTCCAACACTGTGTGGAGTAGTAGCATTTACTTTTGGAAGCGTTGTGTGCTCAAGCTAATTTTGGACACATTAAGGCCTGAACCAATTATGTACATTGTCGCCAGTATATGTACTACTATACATTGAAAAAATCTAAATTTGTGACGACTTTTGTCGTCTATCTAAGCCATAAAGAAAGTAATTATATCAAATACAAAAAAAAAATATCATCTCAATTTTATTTAAAATATTAATAAGCAACTCATGCGTAACGACATTTTTAATGAATTGAAAAGACCTATGCGTCATAATAATAAACTTTCTTAAATTGCTTTTGTTGAGATAATTCTTTTCGCTTTGAGGGCAGTCTAGACTATTTTATTTAATCATCATCTATCTCTTATCTCATATATGAACCCTGAGTATTAGCGTGAGCCTTATTAAGTTTCAGCAAGAAAAGAATAAAAATAAAACATTAATTACATTTACTCAGTCGAAAGCAAATATAAGACTTCACCTGGATCGTCTGTCTTACCAACGAAACGTTTAATTATAATAGTAACCACAATATTAAATAAATATAATAATAATACCGATAATATACTAAAAATCGATACTTTGTACTAATGTATTTATTTATGTTTATTACATTGTCTTGGGTCACGAGTCTACCAATTTTGAAAGTTGACTTCACTAAAGTAACTTGAATACATCAATCGGTAATTTGAATTGGGAGTGCCCAGAATAGGCCGCCGCATAATGAACACAATCTAAAGCGTATACATGCTTGAAATAAGGAAAACACTCTCACACACACATCCAGTCAGTCAAGAGTGTACCCGAAACCGACGGGCATGCATGAAGACATAAGAAATTAGATAAAGCGAAAGAAGTATGTAAAAAGCAAGTGAAAAGAAGGCTACCCTAGGAAATATCTGCCTACTTCGGTAGAAGAAAGGCTTGGCATATGATTATATATATACATATATATCTGTACACCCTTTGCGAACCAATTCCGAAAGCCACAGAAAATATTCACTGTAAGCCCAAGAAAACAATTTTTCAGCCATTACGGCCGCAATGAGAGAGAGGAAGCTGTTCTTTAATTATTAAAGCAGCATTTGCTTTAACAAAAATGCGCTGAAACTTACGCGGCCACCTAACGCCTCCAATTTGTTTACTTGGCTTTTGTTTAGCATATCACGGAACAGCCGCATTCCAACTGCGAATAAATGTGAGCATCCGACCTTCTTTCTTCTTCGCAACGCTACGTGCCAAAAAGGCCTCTATTGCGTAACGGTTGCAGTTGTTTTTTCTGTTGCGCACGCAAGGAGTTTGAGGCCTTTGGTATTCGGGGGCACATTCTCTGCTCGCTTTACCTCATGCTCATGTTTACATTCCTGGTACTTGGCAAGCAAACGCTCTTACTTTGCCTTCGCCGACTTTGTGATACGTATTGTCTTTCACGCCTTTGAGAGAACTGTATGCACTTCAGAAGTTTTTTCTTTGAATAACGATTGGGCTAGCGCGGGTTATTCAAATGGATATAGAACTTTTGCTTTAGACGTCAGCATAATAGAAGAATTAAGGTGAGCTACCGAAGAATGGTGTTCGACAAATGGAAATTAAAATACTTCAGAGACGTTGGATTTTATTGGTTCACTCTGCGGCCGCATTTAATGGGCTTAAGGCCAGTTTGAATAGTCTATCTACAGATCAAGTTTAGCCAACAATGGTTAAGCAACAATGGTTTTTATTAATTCAAAGTTAAACCTTAGGGATTTGTAACAAGGCATAAAACAAATTTAAAAAAATTTCAGCCATTCTCCTATAAAATTTTAGGCATCAAATCTTTTTCTGTTTCTTTCAAAATTATTTCTATCTGCTTGTAGAATATCGACACTGACCACTACGTAGTAATAACAATTCAGTATCTACACTTATTAGGGGAGGAGGAGCTCGAATACGCATTGCCTTAGCGTGTTGGGTTATGACCCCTTTCTGCTTAATTCTACAATTCATATGGTGTCTAAGCAGTGTGAATAAATAGGGACTGGTGATTATGATGATATTTACAGAAGGAACTAATTGGTGTATATCCGATTTCTTAAGTTAAGCAGTTTTCGTAAAAGTGCATACATACATTTTTGACTTCTTCTGAGTTACCAAACCTCCTTGCAATCACAAACTAGCCAATAGAAGCTTTTCGGGGTGCCAATTGTGCAGCCCAAATTTAAAGGTATCAAAAGGCTATCGGTCTTAGAACGTTTGCTTGGCAAATATGTAAATTTATTTACAAAGACAAAGCAGATCGCTGAAGACGTTGAAGTTTAAATATTTTCTCGGGCAACACGTAGAGTTTCCCCAGGCCAAACAGCCGGCCGTGTTGCAGCACGCAAACAATTTCGTCTGAACTGTTTAAAACCAGGACCAGCGTTGTTTCTTTAAAGCCGTGCTTACACAATTTCGTCACGTCGTCGCCCGTGCAGTTTTGGCGCGTCGCAACTTGATACTTTGCAACTTACAACTGATAGCGCGATACTGCGCTAAGTACGAATTAAAATATCAAGCACACGCCGTCTTAAATGTTGGTGCGCTTCGAACCTGAAATAACGAACTTGTAATAATAACGCTTATATATGCATGAGGCGAGATGGAAACTCTTTCCGAGGTTTCCCTGCGTGAATTTTTACACGACATTTGTCGGTTGTTATAAATACCCCGTCTTGATGCCTCCAAGAAAAAAGGTATTTATTCCCCTTGAAGAAAATTTTTAAATTATATGTTTATGAAATAGGTGTGTGTTGTGTGACTGTAGATGCATGTAGGTGTTGTGTGCTTGTTGATGGTTGTGTGTTTTGTGTTTGGTCTCCTGTGCTGTTAACAAAAACTGTGTCTCCAAGAACTTTACTAATTATTATAGATGTGTGTATGGCTGCTTGCTTTTGGAGTATGGTTATGTCTATGTTTGAGTCTAATTTATCTAAATATCTTTTTAAACTTTTTGCCACTACTCCTGTGGCACCGACAACGATAGGGATTACAGTTGTGTGAGTGTTCCATAAACGGGTGATTTCTGTTTTTAAAAGATGGTATTTGCTTAGTTTTTCTATTTCTTTTGCTCCTAAATTGTAGTCTGATGGTACTGTAACGTCTATTAAGAATGTCTTGTTACTAATTTTGTCTGTATATATTAGGTCCAGTCTATTGTGTGTGACTGTGATATCAGTGTGTACGGGCATTTCCCAAAGAATTTTTGCTGTGTTATTCTCTCTGACATGTGGGTGTGAGAGTGTCTCCTTCCACCAGAGATTGGAGACCTCTATTTTATGTTTCTTGGCGAGACACCAATACACGTACTGGACGAGATTGTTATGCCTTTTCACATAATAATTTCCTGCCAGTTTTTCGCAGCCTGATATTATGTGCTGTGTAGTTTCGTCTTTAGAGGCGCATAGACGGCATTTGCCGTCTACCTGCTCTTTGAGAATGTCGCGTCGGTGTTGCCTAGTCATAATAGCTTGATCCTGTATTGCGAATATCGAAGATTTTATACTTGGTGAAATTCTTTGTTTTTTGATCCAATGAAATGATAATTCTGTATCTACATTAGCCTGGTCTAGTACTTTATTCGGAAACTGTCCATGTAACTGCTTATTTCGACATATCCTATGCCTACACTTCACTATTGCTTCTTTTATATCCTTGTCTGTATGTATGCTATCTTGTCCTAACCGTAGTTGATGTTCAATAACTTGTGCTTCTTTTATTATTGAGTATTTATCCCTATTCCTATCATGTTCTACTATTGCTTTAATTAAATCGTCACTTTCTGTTCTTAAGTACTGCTTGTATTTTTTATTATTATATTTCGTTCTCTCAAACCTATGATATCGCCCAAAATCAAAGTACCAAGAAACTTAAGCGCCTAGGAGCTAGCGACAGGGGCATCGACAGCGATCCGCAATAACCCCTATTACCTAAAGGGCAGTACCTAAACACTGCACAAATGCTCAAACTGTGTATATAAAATGTCGGTTAAAGGTTTTATAAATAACATAATGGGGGAGATAACTATGTTTAAAAATCCGATTGCAGTTTCCTCTCATTGTTGGAAGTTTATTGAGAGTTAAACATTTCAAAGCAAATGCCTTCTCCATTGGAACGGTCGAGTACCTACAGTTCCCTGTGCAGTCCTCAACATGCAAACCACTGACAAATGTTGCCGCAAGCACAGCGACGGGTCTGAACACGCCTTAAATCCGCAGAACTCTCCGAGATTTATTCATGACTCGACCGAATATTTGATTGATTGCCACGTCCGAAGCAATTGCGCCGTCGATAAAGTTGCCGATCACTTCATTTCGCGAAAACGCCCGTTGTTTAAACTTCTCAGCGCCAAGCGAGAGTGACACGGCAGTTTTTTAGTTGCGTATCGGAAATGTGGCTTCATTCAATTTGCGTGGAGCCTTGTGGGGGGTTGTTTCTTTGACGGAGTAATTTCCAGGGGACTTCTCCATGGGGAATGTGGAGCATTTATAAATTTACTAGCTGACTCGGCGAACGTGGTTCTGTCCTTATCACCTAGGGATATACAAAAGAGCCTACGACCTATTCTCAAACTGATCAAATTAATATACCTTAACAAAACATTTCATAAAGTTTCGGAGGAATTCGATAACAAACACTGTGACATGATATTTTTATATAAGTCGTGAGGTGACGGCAGAATACAATTGTCACGGCCGTACAAGGCGACTGATGGGTAAGACGTGGAGAGGAATGGATAGCAGCGTCTTAGTTACACGACCTAGTAATGTTCTACGATTTACGTATCCGATAAATGACTATAGGCCCGCCTTCTATGAACTTAAATTTTTTCTAAAAATTTTCCGCATGACTTTTTCGAAAAAAATTCTGACCTCTAGGTACTTTGCATTTATTCACAAGTTTTTCTAATCTTTTTTTTTTAATTTGTTAGGTGACAAAATGCCGCACTCAGAGACGTCAATTATCGTTAATGAGTAGATTATGTCAAAAAAGTTATATTTAAATCTAGACCATAGACCTGGCAAGAATAGCAACCCGTTTTGAATTGACGAAAAGCACAGAAATCTTTAATTTAAAGTCATGTCTGAGTACGGCTGTAAGAAAGAAAAAAGAAGGTTCCGAGCCTTTAATTCAAAACATATGAATCCCAGAGGAGCTTGAGATAATAAATTTTTGGTCACCCATCCAATGACCGGCCTTAGCGAACATTGCTTAGTTTACGCAATCGCAGGCCAACTGGGGCAAGCCACTGCGCCAGCGAGCATAGCACGGTTCGAACGGAATATAACAAAAACTCAACATGACACGCTTCCATTAGGCATTCTCGGGAGCAATGCAGACAACGCTTCCCACTTCCTTCCTTTCCGCTGGAGCCGAACTGTCTCTATAAAATAAATCACATTTGTTTTCCTCGTTGTCAATTTCCACGGAAGTGACGTCACGATGTGTTCCTTACCTTCCTGCTGAGATGACACGTGCTTTTGAATTGTTGCAGAGACTCCTTAGTAAATCCCCAACGGGTCTCTTCCAGTCGGTCTCTTTACATCTGTGTTCCGTACATAGTAATTGCTGGATACGCACAGACAGCATCAAATACTTAGTGACAGACAAGATTCCCAATTACATGGGAACTTTGGAAAAGATTACTGATTTTTTCTCTTGAGAAGTTTTCCGTTTTATTTAATAAGTCGCTCGATAAGCTGCCTTATTGACGTGGTAGTGAGTTGACATTTAATCAACTGCGCAATCAATATATAAATATAAAGGTACTTTACTTTTACTGTGTCAGATATTGCGGACTGAATGTTATGTATAGATAAAATAGTCAAGTCAAGCACGAATTTTCCCACGAATTGTATCGAGAAAGCACTCTTAAACAAAATAACTTTATAAACACAATATTTTATATGTATTAAAGTCTTTTAATAAATTTTTTTTGGGGAGAATACTTTCGTAAAAGTTCGAAACTGTTGCTGTCAAACATTAAGATCGTCATGGAAGCCGTTCATAAACCAATATTTCCATAACCAATATTTCTTATTAGCAAGAAATATTTCATTGATTGACATCAACTATTAAAGTTGATTGTATTTTATTTACAAGAATTTAAGAAATATTAAGTATTCGTTTATAATGTTAATAGTAATTTAATGTAATTACCTCAAAAATATAATTTTCCGAGTTAGGATTTAGAATTATTTGTTTCGGTTTTAGAGTGCTTTCTCGATACGATTACGATATGAATCTTCGAAAAATTCGTGCTAGGGCTACTGTTACATATTGAAACACAAATAATTCAGCTTCGTAAACACTAAGCATGGGTGGAGAATTTTCGCTTACCCGCCCTCTAAGCGCTCTCTTGAGCCTCATGCATTGTTTTCGTAATGTCACTGCATCGACAAGGCTCGAGTTTCGAACTGCCGGCAACTTCCACTATTGTTTCCATTGTACTAGTTGCAAGTTCCTGAAGCGCTACACTGTAAACTAGTGAGATGTTCCGAATTAAAATTGTACAAACCAAATTAATTTTTCAGCTATGCCGACCTGAGAGCGTACTAATTTTAAGAAATTTATTTCACGATACGCCGTCTGGTGCCGTGTGGCCGTGTGGTGGCGGCAGAGTAGAATACAATTGTCACCTCCCCAAATCTCTCCTGTGGGTGTCGTACAAGGCGACTAAGGATATATCAGTGATGCGGAATGGGCAGCAGCGTTTCTCTTATACCACCCAGCAATGTACTGCGACTTTTGTGCCCGATAAATGGCAATAGGCTCGCCATCTATTACGTGGGACTTGACATAGTTGGCAAAACATGGGTGCTAGTTCACCTCTGCCTAACCCTTCGGGGATATAGGCGTGATTTATGTATGTATATATATGTATGTATGTATTTCACGATGGTGATAAATTTATTAAATGATAATTTAGTGCCGTGTGGTGGCGGCAGAGCAGAATACAATTGTCACCACCCTCATCCCTCCCGCGGGTGTCGTATAAGGCGACTAAAAATTAAGATATCAATAAGCAATGGGCAGCAGCCTCTGGCCTCTTATACCACCTTGCAATATACTGCGATTTCTATGCCAGATTGATGACAATAAGCTCTCCACCCATTAAATGGGATCGAACATAATTGGTGCTTTTCGCTACCTAAGATAAGATTCCTAAGATAAGCGGGCATGCCGCCCTAACCTTCTCTTGTACATAAACCTGATTCCACACATAAGTGCTCTCGAGAGAGCAGCAAATAAGGTTGACAAACTTACATCGTTTTTAAAAATTATTTTACACACTAGATTCCCCGTCTTAGGCAGTAATTCCGTTATAGGCGGACTTCCCATATACAGTTCTGTTATTGGCAGTTTTTTCTGTATTGATAAAAAAAAGATAAGTCGTATCTAATAAGAAGCGTGCAATTCACGGAGAGCTGGATCCTATTGGGATTCATCATAACGATCGATCATCCAACTATATATTTAGCTCAAGTTTCCCTTTCAAATGTTAAATTTCGAGCACTCTGTCTTGAATATGTCAATAATGCGACTCCAAAGAATGTAGCGTCGTCTATGCATGTTCAGGCTATACCCAGATAATTCGAATACCAAGGGGATATTTCAGTTGGAATGTCGCATATCGATACAATGGATGCTGCGAAGACAAATGACTTCACACCGAACCTTGGAGCATCCCAACTATTTCCAACAAAGGTAGGCAACGCAATATGCCACGGACACTATTTTAATATCGACATATCATTCGGTAACTATTCAAATTGGACCTTATGAACACCTAAGCTAGCCTTTACTGGCGACCTTGCCTGTCTAGACTTGAGTACCTAGTTAAAATCATGCATGACTATTTTAAGCATTTCCTGTCACGCAAATGGCGTCAAAAATAAGCACTAAATAGTTTAGAATTTTTTTTAGAAAAATATGTCCTGATGTGGAACTCGGACCCGAAGAAGTAACACTCTGATAGGCCTAGTGCTATATGCATAGTGATTTAGGCAGCCACCCAAAGAATCGGGTTCAAATCCTATTTTTTCACTTTTTTTCGAAATTATTATTTGCTAGTCTGGGAGCAAAAAAATAACGTAAAATGCAGCAGCCCCTCCTCTGTGTCAGATGCCTGGTGAAGCCTAATAAGCCCCATGTGGCGCCAGAATAGGAAAACTACCAACAACAGCACAATCAAAGAAGCTTATAGTGCCAGGCATCTGCCTGACCAAAACCTTAAGCAGTATATTAGGATGGATTGGGTTGGAATGTTGTCATCTCATTATCCCTCCGTTTATCCGTCAGTTCATGACTAGCAACTTTCCTATAAGGTGAATGGTATTAATCTAAAGGTAGAAGATAACTTGATGACGGCTGACTGACATGAATAGAAGAGGAAACATGCTAAGCTGAACTGGGAACAGGGCATGAAAAAAGACGATTTTTCAGTCTCAAAATCTGTAGCAACGAAAATATGAACAGCCAGCCATACTTTCATAAAGTAAGTACCAAACATTTCTACACCATTTACATTCTCCCGCCTGATTTCATCAGGGAGCACAAACAATTTCTACTACATGGAATCTTTAAATCAAAACACATACAGGGTGATTTTTAACCAATTTCCCGCGAAATTCCCGTTGCCACGCGAGCTCAGTATTTGACAGGGTAAATTATAGAGGCACGGTCGATCTCCCAAGAGCGTAAATGTACCTGTAATAAAATATTTCATCAGTTACGCCGCCGCCGCCTACCGCCCCTGGGACCTGATAAAGGATATGGTTTATTATAATAGGCTCCCGGTACAACAATACTTTTTTTTTATTATTTACTTAATCAGTTGTAATATCCTGTTTTGTTTTTCGTCTGAGGAACCCTGACTAAACAAACGGGACCTCTTTATCCTGTGTCTCGAATTAAGATTATAATGTGAGAGAGGAGGAACTCGATAGCTCAATGACTTAACGTGGTCCGCCTGAGATTGCAAAAACTAAGCAAAGTTCGCTAAGATTGTTTGGGTGACCGAAAGTTTACTATTAATCGTTAATTTTATTTATTTCCAGCCCGGCTAGCATGACCAACGAAACACGATATGATATAGCCATTTAACACTTTGAACTGTGAAAAATCTATGGAGTTTTGACAATTCAAAGCGATAAATGACTCTATCATTTCGTGTTTCGGTGGTCATGGTAGCCGGGCTGGGCAGCATGGAAAACAAATCGCTTACGAATTTCCATCACGAACTCAATTGAAACATGGAACAGTGTTCTTAATCAATAGTGCTTAAAGCTGTTATTTAAACGATAACTTAATTTCCTGTTTTTACTATACCATTAAGTTTACGTTTCTATTTATTACGGAGCCTTTACTAGTCCACCAGCCAGCATTTTATTTGATAGAAATGTTTATTTCCTTGGGTGCCTTTTAACATAAAATACTGCACTATTTCGAAAACCAATTACGCGGAAAAATTGCTATGAGTAACAGAAATTGCATTTCTAGCTGTTATTACACCTGAAACTAAAGGCGTTAGGCAAAACAGTAACAGTTAGTGGTAAATGGAATACCTTTCAACCGTGCTTACACATATTGCACTAAGCATATAGCAAGCGCGATGGCCTAATGGACTAGAGATACAGAGTCGCGTTCTGGGATCCCCGTGAGCCCGACACGTACTTTCCGATATACATCGGACGACTGGTCCGACCAAGGTTCTCCGTATGATGACGGCAGAACATCACCATCCCTCGAGGCGACATAATGTATTTCATGTCACACCTGACCATAAAGTGGACTTTTCTGAAAATCCCACTTCCTGATCAGGGGTGACATAAAACCATCTTACCTCGGGCGATAAAAAAGAAGGCATATTAATAAGTCAATTACTGGCGATTTCAGACATTCTTTGTTTTGTCGCCCTTGGTATATAATGTCCTATTATGTTATGGCCCATAACACCGCCATTGCTTTGGCGGCTCGTTGCAACTCTTCTTTCTAATCACTGATATTCTAAATTCATTTTGAAAAATTCGACCTACATAATAATTATCCAGATATTTTCCTATCATTTATAAATTCAGATTTACGGTAAGAATATACATGCATGTCATACATAAATCACGCCTATTCATCCCCGAGAAGTATAAAATTTAATACCCGCATTTCGCCAATCATACTTAGTATGTATGTAATCGGGAGCCAACCTATTGCCATTGACGAATAAACGTGATCGGATAGTGTAAACGATATCTAGTGGTTCTATAATCCGCTAAGTTAACTGTACCTGGTGGTAGGTCCTCTTATTATTACTAGAGACGTTCTGTTATTTAACTTTGAGTAGCACATTTTTATTAAGACAAGGGACTTTTGTATAGATATCCTAGATTAGGGACCCGTGCCCAGCAGTGGGACGTATAATATACGCTATGGTGATAAACTTGGAGAGGCATTGGTTGCCGACCATGTTAGGTCTGCGACTCGGTTAGTAGATAACATTATTGTGTTGAAAACATTGTAATTTTTGCTCCAAATCATTGTTGTTTATTTGTTTACGCACTCCGAAAAAAAGGTTGCGTTCTCTTGGCGCTTCGTTGGCGGACCGGCGTGGGTGCTATTTGAAGACTCATTATTGACTAAGGTAAGGTACACTCTTTTATTATCCCGTAGACACACGAGTTTTCCATGTCTAGCGTTATTCTATTATGTGTACAGTACAAGATAATTATGAATAAACGAAATGAATAAATTACCCACCAACTTGGGCTATGGCCCAATCTCTCTATAATTTTCCATCCATAGGGAAGGCTCGTGCCCCAGCAGTGGGGATATTAAAGGGCTGGTGATGATGTGATGATGATGAAATGAATAAACGAATTTTGACTTGATTTGATTTAGCGAATTTCAAATTCTTATGGTAAAATGGAACTTAGCTTTTTAGTTACTAAAGTTAAGTTGCTTAAAAGCGTGCCTTTTGAGTTGAATATAAACTAACGAATACTTAGTTTAGTTTACCCTCCACCTTACAGATTCTACAAGGTGCATTAGTATACACCGGACCATTTCTCTTAGTCGACTTTTACGATACCTCTGGAGTGAGTTGGGGCTGGTACATTTTATGTTATTTTGTCGCTCCCAGGCTAGCATGGAAGAGAGAACGGCGTGAATGGACATAAGTCTCCAAAACTTACTTTATAATATATTTGTATACGTTAAAACGTGGCCGGCAATAATTATAATATCCATTAGATAAGAATACTCAATCTCAACAACGTCAAGTTTAAGGGAATTAATCCTTAAAGCTTAATCAGAGAATAGTAAAAGTCGTACGATCTAAGTTAGTGTTGCTACTTAATAAAAACTCGAGAAAGTAAATTTGGAACTTAATTAATAATGAACCAACAGTTATTCACTTGTGTGGATAGTAGTTTGTGTGGACTCATTTACAAGAAGCAAATTATTGAGGAATAATTATTAGGTATATTAGAAATACATATATACATATATCTTTTTTATGTTTGACAGGAAAGCTCTTGGCGTTCATCTCACCTGATGGTAAGTGACGATAAGAGCCGAAGATGGAATCGAGCTACACGTGGAACCCTCTACTGCAGATGAGCTGACTAGCGTATCTCAAACTGTCGGAACACAATAATGCTGTTAACATTTATAGTATTTTGGCGACAGATTTTGATGAACATCAACCTAACCGAGAGTACAAACGCGGGATCTTAATTCGCTCGCCCACAGATGTGGTTTTTGACCCTTCTAAAATAGCGTAAAGACTATCTCTAAGATCGATAATTGAACGTGTGAAAATTATTTGGAATTACTCCAAATTCCGGAAAGTACTTCTTTATATTCTTCGATGTGCCCCAGCGATGGAAACATTAAAGGTTTATTCATAAATGATACAAAAAGTGCTGTTAATGCTTAACCTATTCTCAGAATTCATATTTTACTTATAAGCGTCTTATTTCAATTACCTACTACACCATCTTGGAATCTTTTCTGATTGTCAGTTACAACAGAATATTTCTGTAATTCATTAAGATTAGTTATTTCCTCTCCAATAAGCATTAAGTTTATTGAGTTACTACTTAATACGTAGGTACTAACATATTCTTAGCGCTCAATTTTAACGATATGAAAGTCTCCAGTGTTACAGCTGAATGGAACAGCATGCACTGAGTTAATAAACTTCGACAGTGTGTTCCGAGTTTTCAAGCCTGATTCACAAATAAGGTTGATTTTAATTAAAACCGAGAATATGGGGAAATGCAATATTTCATAAAGAGAATCCAATATTTGAATGTGAATGCTTTTGTTTTGCTAGTGTTAGCGGATTGAGAAATGTAAGCTCAAATACGTTAGTTGGAATAAATGATGAAGCTTTTTTATTTCGTCCTCTCCGCTGACACACTTTGGCTTTTACTGCCTATTTTGTTATGATGCTTTAGTAAAACTTCTTAAATTTGTTATTAATTTATCGAAAAGTGAAGGTCTTCCATGAACCATGTCGAGAGTATGATGAACGGAGAGAGTGATTGGGATAAAAATATTCAAATCCATACGGGTCAAGAATCTTGCTCTAAAGCCAACCCCTCGTGCATCGGGCTGACACCAACCCTCAATGATTTTTGTTGTTCAGATTGTGTTTCAGATGGATTACCCTCCACCATTTTCATGCCCTAGGTATCTAGTATTCTGCTGTTTTTCCGCTTCCAGGCAAGGTTACTAAAATTGATACAAAAATAAATTAGAAACAACCTTTCCAACCGCATTGCCTCCAACACCAATACTATACTTAGGCGCTCGAAATATTGCAAAAGCTAAGATTGCTCTAGTTACCTGTCATTCAATACTATAATTTATATAATGACTATCTGCACCTAAAATATTCGCCTTAACATAAATTATGTTAATTCATATGCTTAGGTCTCTACAGCTGCTTGTGGAGTCGTTAATACCTACAAATCCGCACTGGGCCAGCGTGGTGGATTATGGTCAGCTCTCCGTATATTTTTCCATCCACAGATATGGAAGGTCTATGCCTCCGTTACAAGGCTGGTGATGAACATGATCACGTCAAGCCAACACAAAATGTAAAATATTCTCAAACGACTTTGTGTTTTACTACAAACATGTAAAGGTTGACAATCGTCTGAAGAAGTTTTACGGTTTTTGATAGTCTGAAGTGACGTTCACCGTACTTAGATTTTGTACAAAAAAATATGATTTCGTCGGCAGGTTTGGTCAAATGGTCAGATCGCTGGCTAACGGCCAAGGGGTCCTGGGTTCGAATCCTGGTAGTGGCAAATTTTGTGATGTACACAGTCATTTTGTACTCGTGTCATGTATATCTATATATGTTTATGTAGTATATTATAAATGTTTCTATTTATAATTATTATATATACCTAATTATTAAAAATTGTCCGTTATCTAGTAACTATAACACAACATACTTTGGACTAGAGATGATAGGTGCGTAAGGGCGTAAGAGCGTAACGGCCAGCTCAGATTGGCGGAACGGCATGGCATGGTATTTTTAGGTGACGAAAAAAAAATAACTAAACAGTATGAAATTAAAGTTGAAGGTTCAATGTTGAAGGTCGTAGGCACAAAAACAATGTCGCGGGATGCTTAAGCATATCGTGTCGGCAGCCTTCGGCACGCCTCGGCATCCCTCGGAACGCTTTGGCAGTCTTCGGGATACCGAGAGATACTGGCCTACCGGCATTGTTACCGTCAGTATGCGCTTACATGTAGAGAAGCCGAAGGATCCCTTGCCGTGCCCTACCGCCAATGTGCGCCAGGCCTAATAAAAATGTATTAAGTGAGAAATAAAGCAAATAGATCATAAATATTAGGTTTTATTCTTTTGTTTTGGTGACTAGCTCGACCCTCCCCACGGGTCGTCTCTTGTGCTTGTCTCTCGACAGTTTGTTCTCTGAGCTGAACACGGAGTAGATTGGCAGGGGTACCACAGTCGAGGAGATTGCCATCAAGTCTGGAAAGGAAGAATATAAATACATTATTATATAGCCTATAGCCTTCATCGATAGATGATCGACACAAAAATAATTCAATTTGAGTCAGTAGTTTCTGAGATTAGCGCGTTCAACCAACCAACCAACCAAACAAACTCTTCAACTTTATAAATGTATTAGTATAGATATTAACCGCCTCCGTGGTCTAGAGGTTCGCCCACCGGAATGAAGATCCAGAGGTCCCGGGTTCGATCCGCAGGGGGGTACAAATTTGTGCTCGGTTTGGTTGGTGGTAGGACTTCTTTGAAGTCCGCCTGGCTAGTTACCACCATCTTATCAAAATCTGTCTGTAATAATAATGTTTACAGCATTATTGTGTTCCGACAATATGTGATAAGATAGCCAGCCCCTCTGTGGTTGAGAGTTCCAGGTGAAGCTCGATACCATGTTTAGCCCTTATCGTCACTTACCATCAGGTGAGATGAAGGGCAAGTGCTTCCCTGTCTAACATAAAAAAAAGATTATGCCACTGCCCTAGCGAGTTCCTCTGGAAGACTATAGGGCGATTGGGCAATGACCCACCACGCTGGCCCAGTGCGGGTTGGTGGGTACTAACGAATGCAGATGCAGCAGTATCTCAGCTGCATCTCCCTATATTCTTCCATCCATAGGGAAGGCCCGTGCCCAGCAGTGGGGACATTAAAGGGCTGGTGATGATGATGATAGATTATGAATTGATTTTTATTTATTGTTTTGATGATTTCTTTATTGGGGAGCTCGCTAGCGCAGCGGCATAGCGCGCTTGGCTACGATTGCTTAAACTAAGCAATGCCGCTAAAGCCGGTCATTGGATGGGTGACTAAAAAGTTAGTATCCCGAATTTCTCCGTGCTACGGAAAGCACGTTAAGCCGTTGGTACCGGATGTATCTGCAGTCCCACCAACCCGCACTGGGCCAACGTGGTGGGTTATGACCCAATCTCCCAATATTCGTCCATCACTAGTTCCTTGTAGGTGTGATGGGATGATATGAATCGAAAGAGAGTGGATATGCACTCGCAATGTAGAAATTATAAGAAAATAATTTTCTGAATGTTAAAGTTAGGAACTTTGTTTTTGGAAATGTCCTGAAATAAGTTTAGGTAAACTAGAACCTGTCATAGTCGTATCCATTGAAATTGAACCTTCTTAACCACGTCTTTAGTGATTTCAGGTCTGATAAACCGATTTACCTTTAGTCTTTATTTATTGTAATGATTTAAAAACTTAACGCGCGAGTAAGCAATTTAATATTGACCTCACGAATTTCCACGGCACATCGAAAATCCTATTATATGAGTATGAATTCCAATTTCCGCCGCTCAAAAGTAAATGAAATTATTGCATAAATGTATTACCGTCGTGGATATTTCATTAAAGCACATTTTTATGGCTGGATTCGAGAAGGGAATAAATAAGGTAGTTTTGTCAAAACGGACATACAGCCAATTTGTTTTGGCAATTTTGTTTTCAAGGTGAGCCTCCTGTCTGACACCAGCCCTCCTACCTTCGGTTCCTTCCCCCCTACTTTCTGCTCCTTCGGGTACATGGCATAAGTCGAGGCCCGCTCGCTGGCTCCTAGCTGGGCCGCCTTGCCCCACGGCAAACCACCCGGCATATGGTTAGACCGCGCCGAGGGCCTCGCCACCAGACCGGGGTCGAGCACAGGGGGGGGGGGGGGGATGGGGAGCCCCGCCGTCTTAGACGGCGGCTCAGACCACCGGGGGACTGATGTCCCCTGAGTTGATTCCCGGGCCATGAGCTACCGCTCGATGCCCGCAGCCCGCCTTCAGGCCGATGACCCGGATGATGATGATGATGATGGTGTTTTGTACTCATGTCACCCCTCTCCGCCCGTCATCTTCCACACAATCCATCCATCGCTTCTTCGGTCTTCCTCTCATTCTAGGTCCATGCAATCCACATACAATTACCTTAATACAAAACTTATAGATAAACAAGCCAGCCAGCAATTTGTCGATGAAAGTAAATTTGCTGTTAAAAACGGACACACCTTAGCTAATGACCGTGGCATGTTGCGCGCGCGCAAGGTCAAAATGGCTGCCTACACTGAGCTAAGTGCAGTTGCACATAAAATATACATACATACATAAATCACGCCTATATCCCCGAAGAATTAAATTCCCGATGAATTAACACCCACCCTTCGCCAATTATGTTCGGTCCCATGTAACAGGTGGCGAGCCTATTGCTATATATCGGGCACATAAATCGCAGTACAAATTAATATTGCTAGGTGGTATGAGAGAAATGCTGCTGCCCATTACTCATTGCTGTCTTTACCTTAGTCGCCTTGTACGACACCCACGGGAGAGTTGGGGGTGGTGACAATTGTATTCTACTCTGCCGTCACCACACGGCTGACATAAAATATGTCATAAGTAATATCTCCTTATCTTTAGATTGGATGACGTTTAACAAAACAGAATCACAAAATAGGATGACAATTTATTTATAATAATATCATAACCCAAATCACTCTTCCATACATATATAATGCCTTTCTCCCACATGGGCCTTGGCCGTGTGGTGACGGCATAGCAGAATAAAATTGTCACCACCCCCATTTCTTCCGTCGGTACAAAGCACAAAACAAGGCGACTTAAGGTTAAGATATCAATGAGTAAAGGGCAGCAGGGTTTCTCTTATACCACCTAGCAATATACTGTGATTTATTTTCCCAATATATAGCAATAGGCTCGCCACCTATATGGGACCTAACTTAATTGGCGAAAAGTGGATGTTTAATTCACCTCTGCCTACTCTTTCAAGGATTTAGGCGTGATTTATGTAGGTATGTATGTATGTTTCTCCCACCGGGGTAGGCAGAGATCACCTCTTTTTTGAGTATTTTGTTTGTAAATAAATTTAAAATTGAGTTAATTTATTTAGTCCTTGTCTTCAATAACATGTATTTTTCATTTAACAGGCCATTGGTTCTAATTGAGTCTTTTGAACTTTAGATGGTTCTATTGAACTTTAGAAAATAAACCGATTCAGAATGAAATAAATTCATCGCTGATAAAACAGTTTTTAGCCTAGAATTCATCAGCAAAAATCATTTAAAGGCTGTCCTAATATAAAATTGAGTTTGAATAGTAGTATGTCAGCGATCTAAGCAGCTTATAAGTCAGAATCAGAGTGCGATGTAAAGGTGATTGACCGGCCAAAACAAGTTAGACGTACCTTATCAAACTAAGTACCTATCTGACGTTTGCGCTACTGCGAACAAGAACATAAATCTCCAATGGATCTGCCAGATGTATGGACCGAATATTCAAAAGCGAAGCTCCACTCTTGATGTGAAAAGGTTTTAAAGGTTCTGGAATGTTCTGGCTCCTATTTTAACACGCCAAATGCCAAAGGTTTTCCCATTATTTGGAATTTTGGACCAACATAGCCTAACCCCGTATTATGTATGCCGATTTCGGTAGCTTTGGTCTACCTGCCACTCTCACACTTTGCTATTATTCTCAATGAGTGAGAGAGACGGGTAGACCAAAGCAACTGAAATCGGCTTACACAATACGGGGGCAGGTCTGTTAATGTTTTATATTAATTGAACTTACTTATAATATTTAATCATAAAAAAAAAAATTGTTACGGACAAGACGAGCACGGGGCGTTTTGAACGAGAGAGAGAGGCCCCGTCCCCGTCCCATCCACGTCCTGTCCGGGGTTTTTTCCCGTTATGTAAGTAGAGACCTTTATATGGCATAACAACGTATGCCGGTCAGCAAGTTTAATTATAATTATTACACTTACATAATGCAACGGTTGCTAGAGACCTTCATGAGATTGGCAGGCAGAGACTGACAATATGGGCCTTATAAATATTAATAAAATTAACTGTATTCCTTTTACAGAGAGCTTATTCGACATAAATGTTTTTTGTAATGGACATACAAGGATCTGGTGCGGCGCGAACGCAGAACGAGGTTGTACTGTTGTGCATAGCCTAAAAAATTTACAGTAGAACAGGAGGCGATTGATCGAGGAATCGCATAAAAAATTAACACAAGTGATCATTATTTTTAATTTATAATTTTAATATAACATACATACATAGATACATTAATCACGTCTATATCCCCGAAGGAGTAGGCAAAAATGAACATAGCACCCTCGTTTCGCCAATTATGTCAGTTCCAATGTAATAGATGGCAAGCCTATTGCCATTTATCGGGCTCAAAAGTCGCAGTATATTACTAGGTGGATAAGTAGTGGTATAAGAGGAACGCTGCTGTCCATTCCTCATCACTGATTTATCCTTAGTCGCCTTGTACGACACCCACGGGAGAGATTTGGGGTGATGACAATTGTATTCTACTCTGCCGTCACCACACGGCATCAGTTTAATATAAAGCTGATTATAATATCTTGTATTATGTAACAATTAATTTTTATTATTATTATGTTACTACGATTGCAAAGAAAAACAACGTTTGGAAAGGTATAAAAAAATCGAATTATGTGCTTAATATTAAAATTGAACGCCCGTAACTTTTAATTGGATAGTAGTAAATTATTAACTTAAATTGCTTAGGACGTTGCCTCAAAGTTAAGTTAGTTTATAGATAACTTTTTCACTTCTTGGAAGACGTAATTAGGATGATGGTGGCAAGTAGAAATATATAATTCAATATCTCTGAGCTGTATTAATTCCAATTTGTAACTACATATTTCACTGTTAACAAGTTCTTAAGTTGGAAACATTGTATTAATTCTAATAATTATCGTGAAGTCTCCTCCATCCATTAAATTTAACTCGAGACATTTCCAAAATATTCCAGACATCTTATTATTCAAATAGGAAATATAATAGCGTTTAAGGGAATACCAATCCTTCGTTCTACGCATTACGCGACTGATAAGGCGAATCGCTTTTCACATGGATTGTCAAGAACGTCAAGATAGGACCCAATGATTCAACGAACAATTTATTCACGACAATGCACTGAAGGAATACCTATATTTATAAAGAAACCTCCTTTATGCTACACAACATTTAGTGGTTGTTTCGATTTTGGTCGAAAACACTCGACTTTCTTGAATAAAATTGCATGATGTTACTCGTGCGATGCTTTGTCTGTAGAACAGAATACGTGTATTTGATATTGGTTTTATGTCTATGGAAAAATGATTTTAAAACTGATTTCTATCAGTAGGCCTCATTGTCTGCTGGTAACACTGGTAAAATGTGGAAATTTAAATTATAACCTGCTTTCTTAGTCATGCAGAAATAACTTAATGTAAAGTTATTTATATTTTATTTTAAAATTATATTGCCGCTTTCTGCGGCATACTAGATTTAGGCAACCCTACCTAACCTCAGCAGAGCTAAGTTGAGTGTGATAATTAGGGCTGTGACCGGCCACATACGCTAAACAGGCAAAGTTACATCATAAATCTAAAGGAGACTGCTGCTTGCAGTTTCCTGGGGATAAATTAACAAGTCATAAAGATTTTGATATACATACATATATGTAATATTGCAACTTCCAAAAGTCATTGTCCTCATCTGGAAATGGAATCAGCTGCATATACCACACGGTATAGACGGTCGGAGTGGTGGGTTCGAATCCCGCGTCAGCAGTTGCCGTCTTTAAAAATCTTCATTCTGTTTTTATCTCGTGGCTGAGAAACAAACTTCGTTCAAGCTCTATGTCTTCGTCAACAAGTTTTAATAAGTATTTTATACTCTTACCAAAGGCCGCGTTGTTAAAAATAAATAAGGACCATTATTTTTTCACTTCTTTGCTAGACTGTGGCACACAGCAAGGATCATTTAAAAAAATGCTATTTTTACATTTTACTAAATATTTTATACACTTTGTTTTCCGCTGCTGAATACTTTGCATACAATTTTGTCATGAGTACTTAATTCAATAATATAGTTTAAGGAAACTTTAACTATTAATTTGACAAGGTCACTCAGCACATTCTAATGCCTTAGCATTTGACATTTTATCGCTAGATTCTGTTTTTTTTTTAAATATATTAACTGTAATTAATGTGCGATACAGATTAAATTAGCGTTTACGAATAAACATTTTGAAGACTATTCAATATGCAATTAAAATTACTAGTATTATAAAATATTCAAATGGCGTTAAATGACGTGATATAAGAACTTAAGTGAGTGGAAATACAAAAAGATGACATTTGCTATTTTAATTTTTGATGAAATAATACACTCAAACAGTCACACAACACAAGAACACAATCTTAATTTTAAGTTGATCTTGCTGAATTCTAAAACGAAATGATGCTGAACCATTTGTAATCTCTGATTCCTATTTTTTTTTCTTACTGATGCACTCAGAGACGTCAATTAACCTTAATGGGTAGGAACTTAACGTCAAAAAAATCATTTATATCTAGACCACAGACTCGGCAAGAATAGCGACTAGTTTTGAATTGTTATTTTTTTGTATCAAGTACTAATTAACGTTGATTGACGTCTCTGAGTGCGGCAATTAATCATTGCGTGTGTATCCTATACGAATAGATAGACCATTCTTTAACAGTCGTTTAATTCACCCTAGGGGTGTCGTAAAATTTAACTAAGGAAGATAGCCTTGTGTTGACCTATACTAACTTTTGGGCACCCGAATGGTGGAATGCAAACCACCAAAAAACAACATACCCAAAGTTCTCATCATGATCAAAGATCAGGCAAGATCACATCATGATCAAAGATCAGG
This sequence comes from Cataclysta lemnata, assembly GCA_963931975.1. NCBI lineage: Eukaryota > Metazoa > Arthropoda > Insecta > Lepidoptera > Crambidae > Cataclysta > Cataclysta lemnata. The sequence goes on from OZ008345.1 coordinate 3,194,960, forward strand.
CAGGCGGCTGTCTGTAAATCTTGAACCAAAACCTAGAGCATGTTGTTTACCCAATCACTCTTTCCGTTTATCGGTCGCTCGGCATGATCCCTGCAAAATGATCTCCATAATAACCCAATCAGGATCATCCTGTCAAATCAAATCCATCGCAAGGAATTTCTGCTTAATCGTATCATTGTAACATGAATCCGATGAATGTATGACAGAGGTCGCCACGTCATGTCGCAAAGGCATTTCGCAATGGCATGTGTTGTAGATTGTGAATAGCAATAATATGTAATAGCACCACGGTCCCTGCAGGTCACATGAAATGTTGGTCGCGAGATACGTTAATTAGACCGTATCGGGTTCAGAGGAACCGATATGAGTGGAAGAGGAAACATACTGCGCCAACCCCAAATAGATTGGGAACAGGGCAGGGAGGGGAGAAGGAGGGTTCAGAGGAATACCAATTAACTTTTCGTTGGTGAAATTGAAGCTAACGATTATTTCAAGGAAGATAATTTTGTTGAACCTAATACTGACTGCATGCCTAAACTCTATAGTAATCAATAATTAAGTTACTACCTATACTTTGTTATAATCAATAAAAATATTAAATAATAAATTTTTGTTTGTATTTTTCTTGAAGACCTTTAACTAAATGGAAATAAAGACCGTAATACCATTTTAATTTACACTACTTTCGACCATTCTGAGCATTGAAGCCTATTTGTTGATATAAGTCTAATTAACAGTGTTCTTAAACAAAATTACTGTACAACACATTACACAATGATGAATCGTCAAGACGCTAGAAATGGTCGCCCGCATTAATGTCGGTTGTGTATAACTTATATCCTTTCTCAATAAGTGTACTATCCAACACAAAAATAATGTTTCTATTTGAACCAGTAGTTCCTGAGATTAGCGCGTTTAACTAACCAACCAAACAAACAAACAAACGCTTTATCTTTATAATATTAGTATAGATGAACAAAATTTAGTCCATGTTTTATAATACAGTGTCCGTCTTAAACGTTAATTAATAACTCGACTATAAAATCTAAAGGTCCCTTAAATTTTTTTTTATTTAGTGTTTCCTACTAAAGAGACTAGGGAAGTCTTACCTGGCTTCAGAAGGTTATCGGAGTCCCTCCGGTACAACATGCCGGCACTCCACGCGAAAAAATAGCCGAACAACACGAAAACTAAACAAAAATTCATCGTCAAATGGTACAAATATACCAGGATCACAGAGCGACACCGGAGATATTTCAACTTGTGTTTATTTGACAGTCTTCCGTGTCGCGGCGGGCGACGGCAGCGTGCGAGTATAAAGTATCGAACGTACAGTCTCGCGATACAGCCGTGAACAGTAGAAAGGTATGCGCAGTAGGTTAATGTCAAGTGTTTGACCTCGCGACAATATTTAGCAGTATAACAGTTATTTGCTCACAAGTTGTCTCGCCTACGCTGCTTTATCGAATCAGATTGTATGTCTTATTTTTTTCTAAACTCCTGGTAACAGTAATGTGGGCTTAAAAAATTAATATTTAAATTGTCTTGGCTAATAAATAACTTACTTTCCGTTTTCTGTTTAAATGTCTTGCTCAGGACATGGTTGAAGGCTATCTATCTGTATATAGACATACCTTTCGATAGGTGAAAATAATTAAACGGTTTTGTTATATTGGATGGTTTTTAATGTGACCTGTGTTCAGAGCACGTTCAACAGCCTCAAAGCCAGGACAGGGAAGGTGAACCGCCTGTTCTTTTATTTTTTTTCCTACCACAAATGTAGCTTAGAGAGACCCGTAGTTTTTCTGACATTTATATAATGTTCAAATAACTAACAAAATGAATAGCTCCAGGACTTTAATATCTCCCATAATAATATAAAACACGGAATGTTAGTCATAGTTTAAAACTAATGCTGTCACTTTTATTTGCTGAATAACTACTTTATTTTTAAAATAAGGAGGTAGCCCCCTTATTATAAAATATGGAATAAAGTTAGTCATGGCTTAAAATTGATGCTAACTCTGTCTATCGTTCAGCGAATAAAAGTGACAGCATCAGTTTTAAACTATGACTAACGTTAGTCCATGTTTTATAATAATGGTGTTATTAAGGTGCCGTGTGGCGACGGCAGAGTAGAATACAATTTTCACCACCCCAAATCTCTCCCGTGGGTGTCGTACAAGGCGACTAAGGATAAATCAGTGACGAGGAATGGGCAGCAGCGTTCCTCTTATACCATCTAGCAATAGAACTGCGACATTTGTGCCCGATAAATCGCAATAGGCTCGCCACATTATACATGGGACCTAACATAATTTTGCGAAACGTGGGTACTAGTTGACCTCTGCCTACCCCTTCGGGGATATAGGCGTCATTTATGTATGTATGTGTTATTAAAGTCCTGCGGCTACACATTTTGTTCGTTTTATTAGAACATTGTATTATAAATGTTAGAAAAAATACCTATAACAAGTAAAAATAATAAACGTAGCTTATCTAATGAGTTCACAATTGAGGACACAATTTTAAAGGTGACATCAAAGATGGTCTACTGCCCTCCGTGCACCAACACGGCACAGCATTGGGAGATCGGAAATCTAATATGAATACGCTTTTGGCAAATACGTTCGCGACGTAGGTGTATACCGTTGTATGGGATCGCCGACTTTTCTGTAAATAATACGAGATGTGTGACTAATAAAACGCTGGGTGCAGAGCTGCAGATATGGCTTTGCTGATTTTATATTTATACGAAAAGTTTTCTTGGAGGAGCCTTATTTTAACAAACGGTTATGGCTCTGCTGTTGCAGTAATGCGTGTTTATAAACTCTCGAAACTGAACAAGATTTTCGTTCTTATCTCAATATGATTTTGGTTGAAAATTGATTGGGGAAAATGCACAAGTTTGTCAAAGTGTAACACTCCATTTAGTCTATCATCTAACTTGGACCTCTATTACTACTGATTGTGTTATTTAAATATTGTTAATAATATTTATGAAGGTTAGAAAAACTATTACAAATAAAAATAGGTCAGAAAATTTATGTGTCAATACAAGAGTAAAAATAAATAAAATCCCCAAAAGTTGTTTTATTTCAAACCAAAAATCGTGTGTAGTTTCTACAGTATAATCTACTTAAATTCTCTTCTAACTACCCTGTCCTCCCTAGTAATCTACCTGCGTTTATACAAATTGAAATATCAGTAACAGATATTTAAAATATATATGCTTAAATCCAATACGGTCCTTTTGATACCAATCAAATTTAGAAGAGTTTTTAATTGAATCCAAAAGATCACACGAGCCTTAATTATTTTAACGAAGAAACAAATGGTCCATCTTTACCTTAATTAAATTTGCAACAGGCAAAGTCATCGCTTCGCCATAAGGCGACATGAGATCATGTCTCATAAACAATGAGTCAGTCACCTCGCGCGGGGGCGGACATTTATGGCGTACTTTTATTTGGATCTTCCTTAAAACTTAAGCGTTAGAGTTCAATTTCGAATTCGAAAAACATTTCGGAGATCCATTAAAGTTTCTAGACAAAAACTGTGACATCCTTGTTCAGTTAATTATTCGAGTTCAAGGATTTTGATTTGTTTTTTTTTTGTTTTTGTCAGTTCACACCATTGGTCATAATGTTGATTGTGTCTGATTATTATCATCACCATCCCTTTAAAGTCCCCACTGCTACGGCAATGGCCTTCCCTGTGAATTGAAGAATATTGGGATAATGGGCCACAGCCCACCATGCTGGCCCATTTGTGGGTATTAACGACTGCAGATGCCAGGCTTCCGTAGTATGGAGGAATCCGACTTAATATTTTTGGCCATATATATGACCGGGCGTAGACGAACGTTGCTTAGTTTACTCAATCGCAGGTCAAGCGCGATAAGGCACTGCGCCTTCGAGCTCCTCGCTCACCCCCCAATCTCTCCCGCGGGTATCTTACAAGGCGACTAAGGGTTAAAGCAGCGTTTCTCTTATACCACCTACCAATATACTTCGATTTACGTGCCTGATAAATGACAAAAGACTCGCCACTCTTACATGGTACCTAACATAATTATTATTAGTCAAACGTTTGCGTTAATTCATCTTTGCATCCCCTACTGGGATACATTGGTGTGATTTATAGGTATATCTTCTCTACACACTTCCCTGTTCCCAGTCTATCTGAGTTCGTTTACTCTTCAATTCATATGGGTCAGACATCATCAAACCATCCACTTTCTTTTTATTCATATCAGCTATCACATTGGAAAGATGCTTATGTGGCAATAGACTCGTCACACTTACATCGGACCTACCATAATTAGCCAAACGTTTGCGTTAATTCACCACTGCCTCCCCTACTGCGTACATTGGCGTGATTGATGTATCTATTCCTCCCTGCCCTTTAGGTATAAAAGCATATTTTATTTCATATATTGTGATCGTCTCCTTAAAGCCAGTGGACATGTCACCGAACAACAGGAAAACAATGCCCACCTATTCCCTTTCATAACTATAATTACATTTCTCAATCTGCCGACACGTCGTTAGTGTCCACAGAGAGGGTGTGGTATTGACATTCTTTTGTCTTTTCTGCCCAAAACAATAACTTGACGTTTGCTCGCCGAGGTAATGCATGTCACAATGACAGCTAATACAACGAACATGACAGGAGCACAATTAGTTAGCAAACAGTAATAGGTGACCGTATAATTTATTAGTATTACATCATTGTATCAACCGCCTCAGCGGTCTAATGGTTCGCCTACCGAAATTAAAATCCCGAAGTCTCGGATTCGATCGCCAGAGGAGTACAAGTTAATTTGTTATTCGATTTTAATTTCAACATTATATAAATGTTAGAAAAATTTGTACAAAACTTTTGGTAGTTAGAAAAAGAGTTTCGAAAAATTATGGTCTTGATGCGGGAATTAACCTGCGTCCGCATAAATTCTTTTTGAAAAAAAAAAGGACTTTTCTGTCCCATATATATATTTTCAACATTTATATACATAATTATATTAAAAATATGTCCGTCATCTAGTATCCATAACACAAGTGCTTAGGCTACTTACTTTGGGCTAGATGATAGGTGTGAGTGTAAAAAAAAAAAAAATCATGTGAAGTGACCTTAATGTTTGTACATCATATTTTTATTATTTGATTTTTATTTCAACATTATATAAACGTTAACATAATTTAGCCTACTAAAAGAGGTCAGAAAAATTTTCAAAAACAGTTTGCTAATGTGGCAAGATGTCCAGATTTTACTTGGAAATTTGTCTTAATTATTTTTTCTTTGTATCATATTGTTGCAAAGAAGTATTAAGTCCCGCTTATTCATAAAGGATCACTAGAGCATTACATCTTTACCTTTGTAATAAATAGTTAGCGACATCTGTATTTATAGCACATAAAAGTGGGACAATAGCCTTAAATAAAATCAATTAATAAAATGTTCGTTGGTAAAATTGTAACTAAATTATTTTTAATTTTTAAATTGACCACATTAGTTACCTCTTTCATCAAGTTAACAAAGTCGTATACGTTTTTATTTTAAAACGATAATTATGTTATGTTCGTAATATAGGTACAGAATATATAGGGAATATGAATGTAACCCACACTTGGGTCCAAACCGCAAGCGCTGCCACTGACATCCCCCTCTGCCACACTATGGACCCGGCACCCGCACGGTGAATCCATGCAATTATAGTTATCGTCTCATTGAGCTTATTTTTTATAATTAATTCACGCCACAAGGCGACCATGTTTATAAAATAACAGCCCTACTACATACATGCGTTCATAATTCACGCCTATATGCCCGAAGGGGTAGGCAGAGGTGAACTAGCACCCACGCTTCGCCAATTATGCTACATCCCATGTAATAGGTGGCGAGCCTATTGCCATTTATCGGGCACAAAAGTCGCAGTACTTTGCTAGGTGGTAGGTATAAGTGGAACGCTGCTGCCCATTCCTCATCACTGATTTATCCTTAGTCGCCTTGTACGACACCCACGGGAGAGATTTGGGGTGGTGACAATTGTATTCTACTCTGCCGTCACCACACGACCAACTACTTTCTAGATAACCCACCAATATTATTAATTAACAATAGGCACTCGTGGCACTGTAAGACGTAACGTCAGCCGCAGAGGGTTAAATATTTCGTCAATAAGGTTGATATCGCTAGGGGCCCTTACTCGTCATGTTCACACAATACGAACAATAGAAACGTTAAGCATCTGTTTGGACAGACGCGTCGATACGCTCGGTTATTGGAAAAGTTCCTAATACGTATTAGGTTTATTTGACGTGAATCATTTTATCTCATAAGTCCTCCCGCTATACGAGTTGCACACACAGACTAATGTCGAGCACAGATATTATTATGTCGTGTAAGCGGCCATGCCTATAATATAAATTGTGGTGCTGCCAATTTAAGCTTTGAACATGGTTTTTGGTATCTATTTATTCTGTAAACGTTTTTATTTGCTGGTTTTTAAGATTTGTCATGGTGATGTTCCTAGTTTTCGGATCATGTCGGAGCCTTTAATTTGTATTCTAGACTCTAATATACATACATCATGGTCAATCAAGAATATTTATCCCCAAAGAGGTAGGCAGATGTATTTTAACACCCAAGCTTCGTCAATAATGTTGGGACCAGGTAATGGGTGGCGATGGATGGTATTACCATCTATTGGACACGCATTCGGATTTGCGGGTATTAACCACTGCATATGCAGTCAGGACCAACATCCATCTTAACGTGCCTTCCAAAGCACTTGATACCATATATTTTAGATCACCCATGCCATGATTGGCCTTTTTTTTGCGGACTGGAATGCATTTACGCACCATACCAGCCGCAAGCTAGGCAGTGGACGTGTGTGGGACTCGCAAGAATATCTGCAGTCGGCAATACGCCACTAAACCACTCCGGTGTCCCTTAGCCCTTTGAGTGGCGAGAGTCTGGGGTCCGCCGCGAGTCAATTCACCAGTATCCAATGATTCTTCTTCCTGCCCTGTTCCCAGTCTATCTGGGGTCGGCGCAGTATGTTTCCTCTTCCATTCATATGTCAGACGTCATCACACCATCCACTCCCTTTTGATTCATATCATCAATCCCACCGTAAAGGTGCTAGTGATGAATGAATGTATAGAAAAGAGACGGAACGGACCATGTCGAGAGACCTTAAGAACGGAGAGAGTGATTAGAATGACAACATTCCAATTCATACTGCTCAAGGTTTTGGCTTAGGTTTTACAGCCGGCCGCCTGCCTGACACCAACCCTCTTTGGGCATGCTGTTGATGGTGGTTTGCCCTCCACCATTCGGGTGCCCCAAGGTGCTTATTTGTCTACACCGGGCAATCTCCTTTAGGCCACTTTTACGACACCCATGGGATGAGTTGGGGCTGGCCTATTCTACGTTATTTGTTCGCTCCCAGGCCAGCATAGAAGACATCACCGGTATCCAATAATTGGCCTTAGCAAACATCGCTTAGTTGCTTAGTTTACGCAATCGTGGCACGCTAAACCACTGCGCCATTGGGCCCCTGTAAACCCTCAACTCATTAAAAAGATCTAATCTAAATGGGGAAACAAGCTTTTGCATCGTCAAGGGGCTAAAAGTGGTAATAAATAAATAAGTTGCGTTTTACCACGCCTGTGACGTCACTGTCCCCAATTCTCCAAATAATAACGTAACATCCTCTTGTTTTGGTCGTGTTTCAACACTGTACACCTTTTTACGTGCATGCATAAATTACGCTTGTTTATCTCCGAAGGGGTAGGCGGAGGTGTACCTAATATTAACACTGGAAACTTAAACTAGAAATTACTAATGTCTGAGCAAATGCATTTCTTATTTTATGTGTTGGTTAAGGGAACTGTGTTTAAAATCAATACTATTGAAGCGAGAATAAGAGCGATTACGTAAACTGAGCAATGTCCACTACGGCCGCTCATCGGATGATTGACCAAAACTATATCATTTGAATTTATCCGTGCTTCAGAAGGGTAACCTATCAGCGGCCGGCGAGTGCCAGTAACTTGTGCTTTTACAGAAAAGTTTACAAGTTAAAGTTAAACAATATTCTATGGAATACATACTTTTATTTGTGTTTTGGTATTATAGAAATCAATTTTTTGGAAAATAAGTCATTTAAAATATGAAATAGTTATCAAAGGTTGAGTGAGATTCCGAAACATATAGAATTTGTAAAAAATGCTTTTTTGAAAATCGGATTGTCAGCTATATGTCAATCGTTTTTTCGGTATAATGAAAATATGGTTAACAAAAAAGTGGCGAAACGTTTTCGGAAAAATGCAATTCGAACTAGAAAAATTCGGTAATAAGATAGGTAACCCTTCAGAAGGCGTCGTTCGTCCTGGCTGTATATCATTCAGTCGTTAATACTCACCAATCCGAACTGGACCAGTGTAGTGGGCTATGTGACATTCTTCCTATATTTTTCTATCTATAGAGACGGCCTGTTTAACGTCACCTACTGCTGAGGTCAGCAGTGGGGGACGTTAAAGGACGGGTGATGATGATTAAACCAAAAATCTTGATTTTTCATCCTAATTACTCTCTTTGTTCATAGGTCTCTCAACTTGGCTCTTTTTATTACTTATTTTATATAATTATTATGATGATTATGATCTTATTACTGATAATTCCGAAGACATAAACACTCACAAGCTTCTCGTCAATTCACAAATAACGTCTAAAGCGTTTATAGGGTTTGGACATAAAAAAGCTAATGAAATAAACAAAGTTCATTCACACGAAAGACTCAACACGCAATACAAAATAATTCAGGACGGAAACCTCCAGAGGCACATTCTCAGCAGTGTTAGAATAAACATTTCAGATGAATAAACGTTGAATAAAGATAGTTGTCGCACATAAACGACGATGTGTTACGCCGCATATAATAGAATGAGGATTCCTTAAATGTAAAACGTTCGCTACCGCTCCGAGAGTCGTTGAAACCCCTATAAAAATGTTAGTTCGCCTTTCATTACATTTTGGAACACGTATTCGAGTGGCACGCCTGCAAATACACGCCGTAACGCAAACGGGTAAAACACATTTTGCAGTGACGCCTCGGTATATATTTATTTTGCCAAATGTCCGATCTATCCGTTTTGAAAAGCCCGTTTTCGGCGTTCTACTTTGTTTCCTACAACCGTGTTGTGATTGAGATAGCTTTAGATAAACAATGTTTATTTTTGTATACCATATCATCGATTCTGTGTATTTTTTTATTTACTTCAAAGGGGGATTCTGTAGTGAGCCCTATTGTTTTTCTTCGAAATGTAAATAATGTATCGCCCGTCTTATTTACGTGTACATAGACTTGCTTACATGGCACTATAACTCCCACTACTATACACGGAGCTTCGTTATTTCCCTTGACAGTCATATTATTGCAAGTTTGCACCATCGTAATGTGACCCCCATATCCGTCGGCCTTCTTCGCTAAGTTACTGTGTTGCAGCTGCGAGATAAATTTCGAGGGTTCCCACTAAACTGGTCATGATATACGTGATACAAGGGTCCTTCTGCCCCGCAGGGTTGTAATTTGCACCTGTAGTCTCAGATATTATGTGAGAAATTTTGTGTTACTTGAATACAGGTCATGGGATGAGAGAGGAAACGGCTGCGGGCCCTCAGTTTTGATTTTATGTTTACGTTCCGTTGTCCGCTGACCGGGAGGGTGTTATGACCCGTTTAAGCTAATTCTGAGACTGGGTTAATAGAATCTGGTAGTCAGTAAGTGCCTTTTAATAAAGTCATGGATATAATATAAAAGAAGACTTATCAAAACATCGTTTAACAATGCTAATGAATGGTAATTTGCAGTGAATGCAGAGAGGTCATTATTTGTAGGACGTCACTAAGAACATAACTTCGGACATGTCAGCATTACAAAGAACGACGTTTTAAAGACGACTACTATTATAAAGGCGAAGGTTTGATTGCTCAAATATTAAAAGCTGTCAGGTTGCCACTTCCATTCAGCCCTCCACATTGCCTCATAAGCGACGACTGTGGTTCACCTAAGAATCTAAGCACCGAGCGTTACCTTTGTGACTTTAATTGCGCCTTCTTTTGAGAAACATAGCAATTGAACACGTCTCAGTTCCATATGTCATCGTGCGCGTTCTGCACACGATTTAGAGACTTTAGAGACACAGCGGTAGATGCCGAGAACAATTATTATTGTGCAGCTTTCATAACGCTTTCAAGTATTGGATTCTTTCATTGAGCTCTTTCTGATCTCTCCATAGTTTAAGCAGTTTTAATCACCAAATTATCAAGTTTCTTTTTTTTTTCATCTATTTATATATTTAATAAGTATGTTTATTTATTATACTTATAGAGTTGTACTTAAGTATTTATTATTATGATATTATTATTATATGTATTATTTTATATATAGGTTAGCATTTTCTTTTTTTTCTCTATTATAATATTTATGTTATTTTTAACGGTACACGTGTTATCCACGTTTCAGTTTTTTTTTTCCTTTCACAGGTGGGCTGGAAGAGATTTCTTTAGAAATAAGCTTCACCTTTTGTACTATTTTATATGAATGTAATCTCCTTTGTGTATTTTTGTGTACAATAAATTATTAAATAAAAATAATAATAGTTGGACTTACCTACCAATTTAGGTACAACATTTGTCAGCTCTAAACAAGTGGTCGATCTATTCAAACTAATAGAATACAAATATTTGTATAATATCAATCAAAATATTTAATCGAGCACAACAGAAATTATACGTGCTCAAAAACTGACAATTTTGTCCGATAGAAACGTTTGCCACTTGACTAGTTAGGCCCCGGGGACTCATTCAAGTGAAAAAATACCTACATAAATCACGCCTAATTATTCCAAAAACAGATAAGTACACACGTGTATAGGCACCTACATTTCGCCATTTACTTAAGATTCCAATTGAAAAAAACAATAAACTTTAAATTGCTAGTATTTACCTATACCTGTACCAGTAATAGTACCTATATTATGTCGCACTTATCGATACAAATATCTCTACTACAAATACCAACGCTAATAAAACTCCACATAGGAATTACTTCTACTGATAAAAATCAACCATACCAAGGCATACTAATTCAAAACAAATAATAACAGCATGTGAATATGTTTTTTTTAATAGCGGAGTCGATAAACAAGATAGTACTACTTATTGAAATTGGCTTGGTAGCCGGGAGCTATGAATACGCGATGCAGTCGATACCTTGAATGCAAATGTTCCAACGATGCAGCGTACATTGCTTTTTATTACATATCCGCAGTCATTAATCATAGAAATAGATGAGCATTGATAATTTTAACTATATTTTGGAGCTTAGAATTGAATACAAAATTGTAATGAGATTGTACTGCGCAAAATTTCGTTAAAACCAGAAACTAGGGTTGGACATTTCGTATGCTATCCTTTCGTATCAGGTTGTGCTGGTAAGGTGTGCAGGTGCATTTTATAGTTCAAGAGATTGTAATTATGTGGATTTGATTTAATTGTTAAGTAGCTGCGATTGAAGTTCATGCATGGGACATGAAATAAGATAATATAAGCTAAACGCTAAACGTGGGTGTTAACACACCTTTGGCTACTACTTAAAAAGGGGGAAAAGCCTATGAAAAAGAAGTGATTTATATAATAATATGTAAGTAAGTTTCATTGAACTTTTTCATTTGGCTGCACATATTCTGTTTCCTTAAATCAAATAATTTGATATAATACCTTTAATATCAAATTTCAATAAAAATATTTTTTTTCTTTTGACTTTGTGCTTTCTTCTTCTTTTTGTGTTAGTGGTAATCAGTCATCCCTCAACCCTAGACGGTAATTGAAACTTGATCATTATGTAAAATTGGGACTTTATGTTTTCATAGACGATCTAGTAAAGGTCGCAGGAAGCCTCTGGGTGTGGGCAGCGCAGGACCTGACTAAAATAATGATTACTTTGTTTTACTTTAAACAATAACTTGTTGACAATCAATGGGAGATATTTCATAGTTTTGCAAAGCATTCCGCACTGTCGCCTGTAAAACAGACAATTTGATAGCTAAACCATATTTAAAGTAGGTACTTTTCCCTCCAAGACATGATTCATAAATTTGTATACTTTAATGCAAAATGCCGATGAAATGATCCATCTGATATTCCAACCACTATTGAACCCTACCCTGTCCTCGGCTGAACCCTGAACAGACTGGAAACGTAATTCAACACCCCATATCACTGTCATATAACGTGGAAAGACCAATATCTTGAACACCTCTCACATAATTTTTTAGCCGCATTTGGAGGCAGATCACACCGCGCCAAAACCGACATTTGCGCCCGCAGATCTCCAAAGAAATCACACTCGCGGAGACCGTGATATGGAAACGATAAGCCGTAGTCAGTCCGAGGGCTCCGACAAAATGTGTTTCCAATTTTTCCGACACACGCGGGTTTGTAATAAAGAGTATTTTGCGGGGCCCTTTTCTTATTTTTTACGAGTGCGGCCGGTATTACGTCAACATGTGGCCAGGAGGTTATTATTTTTTGGGACGGTTTTGCTACGTCGCTCTTCATTCGGATCTAGTTCGGAGCGGAGAGTGATCTCTGGGAGCTATTTTCAAAATTCCCGCAGACTGACAAAGAGTTAAATTTCTGGTGCAACTTGACGATCGCAACGCGTCGCGTTTCTGATTGCCACTTTGTGTCAATTTGATGAAGAGTGTTGCTTGATTTAGGCATCATACCATTTGAACATTATATGTATAAATGTAAGAAAAATTATGACAAAGAAAAGAAGGTCAGAAAAAATTGGTAAGAACAATACAATTTTCAGAAATATTTTTGGATTTTGTCAGTTTCTAGTTACTAGTCAGTTTCTAATTACTTGAAGGCTGTTTCCACCATATTTTGATGTGTATGAATTTTTCACCTTCATGTGGAGAACTTTATAAATTGAAAAACAAATCTTATATAAGCTGGTGGTTAGAAAAAGAATTTCGAAAAATTATGGTCTTGAGGCGGGAACGGGAAGACCATAATTTTTCGAAATTCTTTTTCTAACCACCAAAATCTTTCTACTAATTTTTCTAACATTTATATAATGTTAAAATTAAAAATCGAATAGCTTATATAAGCTGACAAACTTTTACATCACACCGATTGCAAGAACTCTTCAAACATTACGAACCGGTCAATGCAGACGAAAATACTGTTAGCCTGAATAACATTCCCATTGAATAACTTTAAGGCTTTTCATTATATTAAAGCGAATGTCGAAAATCCTGTATCTGATAAGCAAATCTAACCCAAGTCTTCAAAGAAGTTTATAAAACGGATCGCCCAATTTCGAATGGGGGATTGCCATGTTCCAATTTGCTAATTGATGGGATCAATACCATCTATACAATCTCAAACAAGTTGTTTCCTTTTAATTTTATAGGAATTGTAGAAAATAAAAAAATAAACACCAAGCATTTTATCTATCCAAGGCTTTACCTATAAGGCACATAATTATAATAGAAGTAAAAAATTATAGAAGTAAGTAATTAGAAGTAAAAGTTCAACCGAGTATTGGTAGACAGAGTTGTGTAATCAGTCTGCGCAGACTATACAAAACTGTCAAACGGTTCCAATAAATTGGCAAGCTAACGGGTTTGATAAAGCACAAAATTAAATTTAGAATTTTAATGGTTTGTGGAAGCTTGACAAGCTGTTGTGTGTAAATAAGGAACACTCGCAATTTCATTCATCCTTTAAACTTTTTAGCTCAAAATATTATGTATTACCTATGTTTCACTATCTGTTCAAGAATATAATACACACTTTATAAATAGATTATTGTTTTTTTGACAACATGCTGGCCCAGTCCGGATCGGTAAGTATTACGGATGCAGATGCACGGGACCAACGGCTTAACATGCCTTCTAAAGCACGGAAAAACTCGAGATAATATATTTTTGGTTACCCATCTAATAACTGGATTTAGCGAAGATTACTTAATGTACGCAATCGTACGTGGAGCCTACTAGCTCTTCGAAAAGACAGATATTCTTCTACCTGCCCTGTTCCCATTCTATCTGGGGTCGGCGCAGAATGTTTCCTCTTTCATTCATATCGTAGACATAGACGTCACCAAGCCATCCACTCCCTTTTGAATCATATCATCCGTCACACCGTCAAGGTGCTAGTGATGAATGAATATAAAGAAAAGAGACGGAACGGACCATGTCGAGAGACCGATGAACCGAGAGAGTGATTGGAATGACAACATTCCAATCCATAGTGGTCAAGTTTTTGGCCGCCTGTCTGACACCAACCCTCTTTGGGTATGCTGTTGTTGGTGGTTTGCCCTACACCACCTACACCGGGCAATCTTTCTAAGTCGACTTTTACGACCCTCATGGGATGAGTCGGGGCTGGCCTATTCTATGTCATTTGTTCATATAGAAGACAGATTCATAAGAAGCCAGAATTCAATTCTGTACAAAATCCGTTTATGTAAGCTTTGTAGCGAGTCTCGACGTCACACTACATTGTCACGTGACATGAATCACGCCGAGGCTCACAGTACGTTGCATAAATACAAGCAACGATCGTGTAGCGTGCAAACAAGATGACGGTGTCTATCTAGAATGTTCGCTGACTAGAAGAGATTTCAAGTGATTTTGATGGTAATGAATACTGTATTTATTATCTTTTATAGGTATATGAAATCATTGAGGTTACTTCACTTTGTGATGTTACATACTTGAAACGATTAGTAGCATTTATTTTCAAAGTCACCGAACAATTGTGGAGACATTATTCGAAGCATTGTTAAGGGAAGTCCCTTAACAATGTTTTAAATAGTAATAATTCCTATTACTTTTATTGAGGCCAGTCAACCAGTCATTGGGTCAGTTACCAAAAATTATAAAACTTCTGTTAAGTCGTTGGTCTCTGCTAAATCTAGTTGTTACCGTTCTGATCGGACCTAGTGGTGGATATTTAGTTTATATCTACAACCGTTAGGTACAGTTACAAAAGCTACCATAAAATGTCAATTTTTCTCAATGGACTTGGCGCTTTACTTTCAAAAAATTAAGGTTGACAATCGACTGAAGAAAATTGACAGTTTTATGTAGCCTAAAGTGCTGATGACCGTTACATACAGCTTCATTGATAGATAAGTTCAAAATGACAATCAATCGTTTTCTTCAAACCGACTTCTCGTATTATTCAGCTTCTAAATACACCGATGTGTATTAAAATTCCATAAGCAAGTTAATAAGAATGGCGATGAAGCAATTTCAAAAACTGCCTCTAGATCGCATCGGATTAAAGTCTTTGTGTTGGCAAGCCAACGTGCTTTCTTGGTGCTGAGCCAAAACTTGCGCCCTTGGAGCGGAATTGCATTCTTTTAAAGTGTTACAGCATTAACTTTGAGTGCATTATAAGATCGTTTAGATGCTAATATTTTCACAAACATTGTATAGTTGACTTTGAAACAGTAAGGTTAATTTAATACAAGTGTGTTTAATCTTGATGAACAGTCAAAGCGTGCCCAGAAAGGCTCGTATGGCTGTTCACAATGGAGTGCTGATCCCGACATTAATGTATGGAAGTGAAAGTTGGGTGTGGGAGAAGAAGCATGAAAGTATATGAATAAATGCAGTAGAAATGAGAGCGTGGCTAGTGTGTGGCGAGGAGCATGGATGGGTTAAGGCTGAACGATCGATTGTAATATATAACAGTGTGATAAGGTACACGTACAATGGCCCAATCAGGGGGCTAAGTGCGGATAAAGCCCAGCTAAACTAAACAGTGTGATAAGAGAAAGGTGGGGTTTTAAAGAAGATGTAATGACAAGGATTGAGAAAGGGATGCTCGCACGTCGGTTTGGTCACGTCGAAAGAATGGAAGAAGGCCGGGAAGAAATGGGAAGGCCTAGGCGGATCATTTACGATTAAAATGAAAGTCTATTGAAAAAGGGCCAGATCAAGAGTACCCGAAACCGACGGGCATGCATGAAGAGATTGATGAGAAGAGGGGAAGCGAAAGAAGTATGTGAGGATCGTAGCAAGTGGAAAGAAGTGATATCTGCCTACTCCTGTGGGAGAAAGGCGTGACATATGTATGTATGTATGATTATGTATGATTTTTTTTAGGAAGCTTGCGAAGCTAATTTGAGATCTAAAAGAAACTCCAACAGACTTGTACTAAGGGACATTCCCCGGTCTGATAAATATAACAAGAGTTGTCTTGTTATGTGTGTAAAAGTATACAACAATATTCCAAATAACATGAAATTACTAGGATTCAATCAATTTAAAAAATAAATGTTAACCTGGCTACAAGTAAATATGTTCTATGACATCAATGAGTTTTGGATTTGTAGGAATGGTAGTTTTAAAGCTTTTTAACATTTACATGCAATAGAAATTTGCAAAACATGTGAAAAATATTTTATTAATATCTGTAACACCTTTTATACCATGTTTTATGCGAATAAAGATATGACTATGTGTTTAATCCGTGTACCATGTGGTGAGAGCCTGAGGGCCTGAGGGGATAGCCATGGCTTATCTTTTAGAAGTTTCGAACGCATAGAAAACAAAAAAATTATACTGACGTATTATTTTCTCTGTCTGTCTCCGTCAGTTTCATACATTTTGTATTCTATGCGTTCGATAGTGGGCGACTGGGCTAAGGGGGGCAGAGCAGAATACAACTGTCACCACCTCATCTCCTCAGCCACACTGTTTGCCTTACTATACCTCGCTCAATCCATCCATTATTTCAAGGGTATTCCTCTACTTTGATATCCATCAACATTCAAGTCCATCGATTTTAGTTTTAATCATTCATTTGTATGCATGTATGATTTGTTTTCAATTAAAGTACTTTTTGTGCATTGTCATGTTAAACGAAATTTTCGAATACTTCCCTCCGAGCATAGTCGCGCCGACGGCTGCCAGACGGCATGCAATCAACCACTTGTATGGACCGGGTACCGCAAGCTTACGGAGTGCATTTTTACTTTGATCACTTTCGTTCTGCAAATTCAGATCTCGACAGCCCAAAGTGGGAGAACATTTATGGAACGGGGTCTAAAAGCGGGCATGCTACCTAAATCGGACACATTTAGGACTAATCTGTTCCCGTACAGCCAAAGGGACAGAATGTCAGCTACAATTACTACATGTCTCTTCAAGGCACCAATCAATATAATATTCTTATTACACAAGAGTGTGCGATTTTGGTTGACTTCGCCTATCCCATCTATATCGGGATTAGTGGGAGCCTTATTAATATTGATTAATATACGAAATCATAGAAACTTTGACAGTTTATCCTATATCTACTTCCTACATTGTCCCAGTAGAAGGGGCATTGAAGGGCTGGTGGTGATGATCATCATTAATACTCACGAACCAGCACAAGTTTATGGCCTATTTTATTTTCTTTCATACATAGGTAGAGCTTGTGTCCCATCAGTGGGGATATTAAAGGGTTAGTGATGAAGATGATGAATATCCACGCATGAGCTAGTGCGCTCTCCGCACCGTTGGTGCTGGCCTGTGTCCCAGCAATGGGGACATATTATACATTAAAGGGCTGGTGATAATGATGACGATTAAGATTAAAATTTTTCTTTTGCCAAGGCTGCATGGAAGAGATTGCTAATAGCAATAAGGCCGCCTATTGTCCATACATGACTATTGCTCTTTGTTCTCTTTAATAATTGTTGTTACTGTGTGCGCAATAAAGAATATTTGTTTGTTTGTTTGTTTGATTATCCACAAATCAGCACTAGATTTGCATGGTGGGT
This sequence comes from Cataclysta lemnata, assembly GCA_963931975.1. NCBI lineage: Eukaryota > Metazoa > Arthropoda > Insecta > Lepidoptera > Crambidae > Cataclysta > Cataclysta lemnata. The sequence goes on from OZ008345.1 coordinate 3,212,829, forward strand.
TATTTTCCATATTATCAGTTCCTCTTATACCACCTAGCAATAGCAGTGTACTGCGACTTTTGTGCCCGATAAATGGCAATAGGCTCGCCACCTATTACATGGGACCTAAATATAATTGGCGAAACGTGGGTGCTAGTTTCACCTCTGCCTACCCCTTCGGGGATATAGGCGTGATTTATGTATGTATGTATCATTTTATACACAGAAAATTCTTACGTCTATATCTTATTAGTGGCTTGTTATGATGATGATTTTAATATCACTCCCATAATAAAAAAGTAAAGTAAACACGATTTCGGGCGTCCATTTATTATTTAGCAGTGTTCAAAACATTTTAATATCCCGCCGCCCGCCACGCGTCAAGCCATTAGAAATTTATTAAATTTAAATCGTTCTCGGCCCAACACAAACACTTGACACATAAATGGGATTTTGATCACACCACGCTGCCTGGGCCCGTGGTCGCTTTGATTACTTGTCCCTGGAGAATCAATATCCGACGGCTGTTAACTCGTACCTACATAAGTCGGAAATCAGTCCGCGGTTGACTCTGGGTTCCTGACACTTGTTAATGTATGTATACCGACCGCACACTTACAACAAAAGTGATCTACCTATCTCCAAATATAATAAATTAAATTATTTCTTACACTCACACCTATCATAGCCCAAAGTAAGTAGCATAAGCACTTGTGTTATGGATACTTGATGACAGACAGCTTTTAAGTACCTACACTTAATTATTAGATTATAAATAATGAAAACATACTACCTACACTACATAAACAACCACGACCGGGGAACAATATTTGTGTTCATCACAAAATTTGCCCCTACCAGGGTTCTAACCCGGAACCTGTTGGCCGACAGGCAGGGGTCTGACCATTCGACCAAATCGGGCGTTAATACAATAATATTGTACAATACGGGTGGAGATATTAAACTAGGAATGCATAGAATAGGATCGGTTGGTAATTTCTTCTTTCTTCCTTAAGGAGCGAAAAGATAACACGAAATGTGTCAGCCACGAGTCACCCCAGGAGTGTCGTAAAAGTCGCCTAAGACCTATAAGATCCTTGGGGTGGGGAGTAAACTAACCAACTAAACCAACAACAGCATACCCAAAGGTCAGTATCAGATAGGCTGCCGGCTGTTAGACCAAAACATTCAGTTTGGATGAATTGTTGTCACCTCAGTCACTCTCTCCGATATCCTTTCTTTCCGTTACTTTTCTATACGTCATTCTTTCTTGAATAGATATTAATGGGTCTGTCTTTCATACAATCTTTCATGGATTGCGCAATATATTACAGCGATATACGAATTTAAATAATTCTATGAAAATTCTAGTGGCCTCATACATACAAACATACATAAATCACGCCTATATACCCGATGGGGTAGGCAGAGGTGAACCTTAGTGGCCTCAGCATTCACATTATAATATTGCTGTTAAGCCTCTGAATGAATATCCAAAGCATTTTAACTTCATAGAAGATTTGTTGGGGCAGGCGTGAAATTAAAATTCTAAGGAATTTGCAACCACTTCCTTTCTTCTTCTAATTTCGAGTGCCCTAATTTCAGGCTCCAGGCTCAATTATATTATCAAAAACACAAACGTAAGAATATTTAGCTAAAATATTTAGTATCCTCTAGCCTGATTCATGTGGTTTTTTATTATAGGAATTATTTGTAATCAAGTATACATACTATTGACTATTCACCTACAAATGAAAAATTGTCAGTTAAAATGAGTCGACGTTAATTATTAGATCGTTATATAATATGATGAATAAACCATATTTTTATTTTATTTTATACCATTAAAGACGTTTGCCATGTGTCGTACAAGGCGACTAAGGATAAAACTGGATAAAACACACATGAGGAATGGGCAGCAGCGTTCTTCTTATACCACCTAGCAATGTACTGCGATTTTTGTTCCCGATCTATGGCAATAGGCTCGCCACCTATACATGGGACCTAACTTATTTGGCTAAAAAATGGGTGTGTTTAATTCACCTCTGCCTACCCCATCGGGGATGCGTGATTTATGTATGTATCTGTGTAAATAATTCATTGGAATTTTTATCGAGGTCGACTCAAAAAACATTCGTGATCGACTTGTCGATCGCGATCGATAAGTTGATCGCGGTTGATCGTTTCACCTCTGCCTTATACAATGAATAAACCATATTTTTATTTCATTTTATACCTTTAAAGACGCGCGTGTCCGATATAGGTAGACAATGCGTCAAGAACCCGGTTTTGATCGATGACAATAATAACCGGGAACCGGGCACCGGCCCCTCCGCCTCATTATTTATGTTCGCACTTCGGCGCTGTAAGCGGGAAATTTTTCATGCAAATATCACGGAGTTCGGCTCCAGACAGCCGGCTTCATATCGACCGTTCGTTCCCTCCTCGGTAATGACTGACGCGTTAAAGCCAAGATGTTCCCTGACGACTTATTTGTCGCGGCGACAGGTCGCGATTGATATCTTTCGCCGTGTCGGATCTTTGTGTTATCGATTTTCAGGGATCCGCAGCAAAGAGAACTAAGGTAACCGACGTAAACCGATATTGGATCTTGAGTGGCAGTGGGCGCACATTGCGAGGAGGATTTTATGAAGGATATAAGCTGTGTGGTGACGGCAGAGCAGAATACAACTGTCACCACCCCCATTTTTCAGTGGATGTCGTACAAGAAGACTAAGGGTTAAGACAGCAATGAGTAATGGACTGGATTTATGGAAATGGAGTAATGGAATGCATAACACTCTCTCATAATATTGGTTGGCTCGTATTTTTTTACTGCTTGTATACTTTTTAAGTAATTAATAAAACGTTCACGTCACATCTTGTAAATGGAAATTGTGTCTAGAGACCACGACTTTTAAGTTTGGAAACGCATGCACAGCATGTGGACATTTCATTTAACGCAGTTTTAACCCGTAGCTGCGCTGGGGCGGTGCGTTTATAATGAGCGAAGACTTTGTGAAGTGCACAGAAGTCAGGATAACCTGTCACCCGCCGACGGGTTAATGGTATTCGTGCTTTTCAATTTGCTTTGTTTATCAAGGCAGGTCAAATAGCACAGTCGCTTTTATGCTTTTATATTCCTACAATTGAAAACTATTACCGTGTGTTGACCGTGGAGCTGAATACAATTGTCACCACCCCCATCTCTCCCGCGGGTGTCGTACAAGGTGACTAAGGATTAAAACAGCAATGAGTAGTGGGCAGCAGCGTTCCTCTTAGACCTAGCAAAGTACTGCGATTTCCTTGCCCGATAAATGGCAATAGGCTCGCCACCTATTACATGGGACCTTGACTGACGAAACGTGGGTGTTCATTCACCTCTGCCTACCCTATATTATTATAGGCGTGATTTATTTAACAGTATGTAAAATAAACTCAGAAAATTTTCGATAAATTATGTCACGATGCGTGAATGATAACGTTTTTTGGTTTACTGTGAGGCCAGTATACATGTCGTTCTCTTTGTGACTTGACGAGAGGCTGACTTGGGGCACACAATATTTTAAGCGGGATTGCAATTCGCCAGAGACTAAGATACCGTAAAAGGATGAGCGGGGTAGATAATGAGTGACTTATAAGGGTGTGAAGACATTTGCCAGGACGGTTAATTTGTGCTAGAAATTTAAGGGATAATTGAGGCGTTCCCGGGGCCTGGGGGGAGGTTCTTGCCGTTACTTTATGAGAGAATTGTTTTGTTTAATTTCTCTTACTGTCATTGTTAACATTAAATAAAATAGAAAAGTTTATAAGTAAGGAACGTCGGCCAATTTTCTTGAGAGAAGCAATTTTATACACAGCTTTCAGTTTGCTCCATTCATAAGAATAAGATGGTCTTTTTGTGCTGAGGTGAAAAATTACAATATGAACCATGTATATTTACCCCCGAAGCGATAGACAGAGAGGTGTATTGTATTAATAAATGATCATGTAATATAGTGGGCGAGCCTATTGCCATCTACGTGGCATGTAAATCACAGTTAACAGATCATTCCCTCATCACTTTTCAGCTCGCCCTTCGTCACCTTTTACGACACCCGCGTGAGAGACTGGGAGTGGTGACAATGGTATTTTTGCTCTGCCGTCGATACACGGCTGAAATAATTATAATAATAAATATTTCTTCACAGCTTTTTTTCATTACTGAGGAGCTCGCTAGCGCAGTGGCATAGCACGCTTAGCCTGCGATTGCGTAAACTAAGTAATGTTCGTTAAGGCCGGTCATTGGATGGGTGACCAAAAATTTATTATCTAGAGTTCCTCCGTGCTTCGGAAGGCACGTTAAGCCGTTGATCCCAGTTGCACCTGCAGTCGTTAATACCCACCAACCCGCACTGGGTCAGAGTGGTGGGTTATGGCCCAATCTCCCTATATTCTTCCATCCATAGGGAAGGCCCCTGCCCCAGCAAAAGGGACATTAAAGGGCTGGTGATGATGATGATGATTGTAAAATAGGTCCTAGATGACGAACAAAATTAAATATTCTCGTAATGTATACCTAATAGTAGAGTAAGTAAGACAGTCTAGATCGGGATATCATTAACATAGGAGATACCTATATCAAAAACTCCTCCAGGCTGCCGGTAACTTGACAAGTATGAAATATATACCATAATGTCTATCTCCTTACCCATTAAAAAGTTAAGTGAATTGTTTTCGAGTAATTGGGAGTCTTGTTACGTTTATTCATCATGGTTATTAATGAGAGAGCGTTGTGTTTCAGAATTTGTACTTGTTTAATAAGTTATTCAAAATTTTGTACTCTGTACTCTATTGAAAGCAAGCTTTTGTTTCAGTAAAGTGATCAAAGGGAAATTTTGTGGACTTCTGCATCTAGCTTGAGTCATCATCACCACCAGCCCTTTAATGTCCCCACTGCTGGAGCACCGGTCTTTCCTAGGCATAGAAGAACGTAGGGAGAATGCGCCATAACCCACCTCGCTAGCCCAGTGCGCATTGGTGGGTTAACTATTGAAGATGCAGAATTGCATTACCTATTAATAAAAAGCCGTGTGGTTACGGCAGAGTATAATACAATTGTCACCACCCCAAGTCTCTCCCGTGGGTGTCGTACAAGGCGACTAAGGATATTTCAGTGATGAGGAATGGGCAGCAGCGTTCCTCTTATACCACCTAGCAATAGTACTGCGACTTTTGTGCCCGATAAATAGCAATAGGCTCGCCACCTATTAAATGGGACCTAACATAATTGGCGAAATGCGGGTGCTAGTTCACCTCCGCCTACCCTTTCGGGGATATAGGCGTGATTTATGTATGTATGTATTAATAAACAGCGATTACGTGCTCGATAGAATCGGCTTCTATTACGTTGGATATTACATAGTAGGGTGCATAAAAGCATCTATTATATGTATAATATGTAATAGATGCATATGAAGGCATAGAAATTTGAATACCTTATGTACCTACTATAATTCAAATGCCATGCTATCTATAAGATCTGCAGCTCCGTGGCTGGGTGCAATGAGCCTACCTATCTTCAATCAACATAAATATGGATGGACTAACGTGGAAGCTGAAGCGATTATCTAGTACGGACATTTCAAAAGTGTTGTTAGCGACCAGCATTTCAACAGCTTCTTTGCCTTTGTCTTTGACAATAATTTCTCAGTGTCATTTTTATACCAAACATTTTGAAATAACAATTATTAGTTGTTGTAAGATATTGGTGAATAAACTTACATCATCAAAAGTACAGGTTCTCATTTATTTTCGATACTGTGGAATGAGGCTTACATGACGACGCTGGTGCTGGGGCACTATGTATCCATACAGCACTCTCTAAGAGGATTTCTCCACAACAGGTATCCCCAATGGGAGTATGGCTTCTCCCGGTGGGAGATATACTGCGGCCATTACCGGGGAACCGCACAGGGCGCTGGAGCGGAGAAGCGCAGAGGCGGGAAAACCCAGGGAAGCACTTTCCAGATCACACTTTTTCGATAAAGCACTAGATCTTGTGGTCATAGGGATGATAATTCTTAATAATAATAATAATTCTTCTTAATCTGGCACAAATGTAGAGGACCGAGCGTAATTGCTTAATTCTTGACAAGGGGGCCTACCGCCTAACTCGATTGCTGATGATAGCTTTAAAGCAACGCACTGTTTACGGCTATCAATTTAGCTAGCAGCCATCTTGAATTTTTAGGCGGTACAGATTTTCTGCCAAATTCATACAAAATCATTCGGTCATGATTCGTTCAAAGCTATCGCTGATAGGTACATATGGTGCGAAATGACAGCATGACGTCATTAAATATAGCTTTTGCTTCAGCAATCGAGTTAGGCGGTAGGCCTCGACCCGCTCGCCGCTCGTCACCTGCGCCGGGACACGTCGCGTTCCCCTTGCTCTCTCTAATTTTGTATGCTCTGTCGTTTCACCACATTTATTTTTCTTCACGGTCTAATTTTCTTTGTTGTCTCCGGCGTTTTGTAACCAAATTTCGCGGAATGAGGTCCGCGGTTGGAACGAAATTGGTATTCGGACTGAATTGGCCCTCAGCAAGTCTCGGACCCAGGACCCTTTCACTTCAGACGCGGCTTCTTGATTTTTAATTCGGTTTGTGTTTTGCACGCCCTCTGAATGTTAACACGGATTCTGATTGGACAACAAGCGAATAATTAAAAGGCGACCAGCCGCGGCACAATTGGAGTAATGAACGCTTTGTCTCGCAAAAAGGCTCCTCGTGCCTTCGAGTTCGTTTTCAAGGACAAGGGAAGGATTTAAGAAGTGTCCGTTGATTAAAATTGCTCCATTCGAGCGGACAAAGTGTTTTGGATTCGCGAATTGTTCCCGTAAATTTTTAAGTGAAATAAAATTGTTCGGGAAACGAATAAACTTCGTTGTCTCGGAGGCTTATGGAAAATTATACCTGACAGTGAAATATTTTTCTTAATAAATTGTACGTCTTTATCCGAGTTCTTTAATCTTCTTCTCCGTGTCCTGCTCCCAGTCTATCTGGGTTCGGCGCAGTATGTTTCCTCTTCCATTCATATCGGTCAGACGTCATCAAGCCAACCATTCCCTTTTGATTCATATCATCCATCACACCGGAAAGGTGCTCGTTATGTATATATTTGTGGGTATGCGGTACAGTCGGCGCATACTCAGCGAAAAAGGGAAGATCTTCCTCCGAGCCAGGTGTGCACTTGGGGACCGCGGTCCGACTGTACTTCGTCGGATCTTGTATATATTCTGAGTTCCTCCAGAAACTTTGTAATCGTGATTCAGGACTTGCTATTCTCATTCTGCCTTAACACCACAGTCATTAAGATCTACAGTTGATTTGACTCCATTGTTATCGTGAGCTGTCGTACTTTTTGCTGATCAACCATTTCTCGGTTACTCGACACTTTGTTTACGTAGCGCTCTGACGTAGCCGCTACATATTGAAATGAGACGGAACGGACCATGTCGAGAGACCGATGAACGGAGAGAGTGACTGGAACAATCTATCCAATCCATGCTGCTCACGGTTTCGGCCATAGGTTTTACAGCCGGCTGCCCGCCTGACACCAACCCTCTATTAACCAAAAATAAGACTAGAAGTAATATTGTATTATATTTAACGGGAAATAGAAACAACATCAAAACTCCTCTGACAAATGACTATCACAAGTTTGATACCGGGAGTCACAGCGTGCGCGTTTTATTTACCCCTCAGGCGGCCGAATGTAGGCCTGAGCTGAGATGAGGCATTACATCATGTTATTGTACGAGACATCAGCAAGACGGATGGTGCGGTCACCCCATGAATATTTCAGGAGGCGCATTAGGAAACGGAAAAATAAATATGGCGGACTTCACTGGACGCATTTGTGTATAAATCGTGGTGAGTCGCGCGTGTCCCGATTGCCAATAAGGACCAAGTCCACTCGGTGTCTTGACTCCGACAAATTTCGACTCTATTCCGATGAGTTACGGAGTACCGATAGTGCCGTCGACTGCCCGGGAGTTATTTATCAGTTAACCGTATATTCATCTCTCTCTGTTAGGTGTGCCGCCTTGAATTTGTATTGAAAACTTGTAGTAGCGGTTTTTGCTTTTAAACTGTAGCATGGCTTGGAACATACGTCCTATTGGAGACTTGGTCTAAATAGAATATCTTTAAATATCATATGTAAGGATACTTTTGATGTATTTCTAATTAAATGTTGTTTTTATTAGTTGTCTAGGCAAAGCATGTACCTATTGCTTATAGATAGCCGCAAACATACTGGATATGATTCAGTGTTAACTTGTATTTACAAATATGTTTAGTTTGGCCCGGATGACAGACATTTATTTAGTATTAGATATAGAAATGAGTTTGGCATGTCGTTTAGGTCAACCATATAAACATTCATTAGGTCAACTGATCCCGCGGGATGAGTCCGAGCGGCCTCAGTTAACTAAAAAGCCTGAATGAAAGAGGAAACATACAAACAAATACATATATTTGACGGCCGCCTTGGTCGAATGCTCAGATTGCTGGGTATTGGCCAAGAGGTCCCGGGTTCGAATCCTGGTAGGGGCCAAGTTTGTGATGACCACAAATGTTTGTTTCCGAGTCATGGTTGTGTTTTTATATGTTTATGTAGTATATTTTCAACATTTATATACATAATTATATTAAAAATATGTCCGTCATCTAGTATCCATAACACAAATGCTTAGGCTACTTACTTTGGGCTAGATGATAGGTGTGAGTGTAAAAATATTTATTTATTTATTATAATTATTTATATTCAAATTACATAAGTACGTAGAATACAATTGTCACCACCCCAAATCTCTCCCGTGGGTGTCGTACGAGGCGACTAAGGATAAATCAATGATGAGGAATGGGCAGCAGCGTTCCTCTTATACCACCTAGCAATGTACTGCGACACTTTTGTGCCCGATATATGGCAATAGGCTCGCCACCTATTACATGGGACCTAACATAATTGGCTAAACGTGAGTGCTAGCTCTCCTCTGCCTTCCCCTTCGGGGATATAGGCGTGATTTATGTATGTATGTATAAGTACAGTCAAATTGGAAACAAGGCAAGAAAATGATGCATTTCGCAATTATGCGCATATAGTCCTTCGAGCCGGATAAATAAGATTTTGTAGCTGTTCTCTACAACCTAGGCGAAATTTAAAGCTGCCACTAAGCCTCTAAGTTGCAAAGTTCATTAAAGCATAGCTGCACAAGCCTAATGCACGCTAGCAAACTATGGACTGCACACAAATCGAACAACAAAGTTACCTATCTATTAAGAAAAGTTCTCTCTCATAAATTGTTCACACGGAAATTATTCCGGCGAATATGTTTGAGCTAAATTCAGCTTTACGAACCCGTAGAACAATAATAAAGGTGTTATAATTGCGAGCAACTTGGTCGACACCAATTAAAGCTAGCCTAGAACTTTGGCAGGTGTGCCTTTCGAAACGGAACTGGAATGAGAATCAGCCCTTGGCGACACGTCACCGACTTATTATAAACTTGTTGTCGAATTCCTGCGGGCCGGAATAGTTTTATACGCGTACAGCTTGTTTCTGTACGACTTTGTGAATAAATGTTGGACTGATTTAATTTAAATTCTATTGATCACTCATGCGTGCAATATTTGACAAGCTCCTTTTTTTAATCGAACTACGAACTGTTTTAAATATAACTTTCCATTCATCAGTCTCTCGACGTGGTCCTTTCCACACTTTTCTAGCCATTTGTATGAATCTAAAGGGAGTGGATGCGCTCGATGACGCCTGACCGATATGAATGAAAAGGTAAACTGGGATGATGATGAAACTGTATTGTAACGTAAATGTCTAACTTCTTGGTTGGCCGAGTGGTATAGGCAGAGGACGCTGGTTCGATTCCCGCATCAAAACTATAATGTTTCGAAGTTTTCTAACCACAAATTTCATTGAAATTGTATAATATCATTATGCAACAATAACCAGCGCTGGTTTGACACAAATCTAATATATAAAAATCTCGTGCCACAGACTGTGACTCACAGTTAACAAACTCCTCCGGAACGAGTTGACCGATTTTTATGATTTATTTTTGCGTATATTTAGTAAGCCTGAGAATAGGTCGAAGGTTATTTTATACAATTAATTCTATTTATTATGACAAAGGCAAAACAAAGTTTTCCGGGTCAGCTAGTAATAATATAGAAGTCAAAATCCCTTCTTCCATGTGTCATCATTAAATCTGACAGGTGGCTCAAATATAATCTAAAGCTGTCAAATTAGGCGCAACATTAATTTCAGCAATACTGGTAGGTAATGGTTTATCTGCAAAAGATTACTTCTAAGCTTCCGTTGGCGAATAGTATTTTCTTTCCGAAAATCGTTTTCTTCAAAAACATATTGGAATCTTATTCTGTGTAGCTTTTGAAGCAGGGAAACTGTATAGCGTTATTCGCAATACAAGTTCCGATGCGCCATTATACATTATAGAACATACCTTTGCTTTGCCGGACTTAGCGTGTATGATATGAGTGTATATGTTACGGCTAACGTTGGGTGTGAACATAAACTTAAGATTAGTCGGCTAAACCTGGGTTTATATTTCGAGGAGCAGCTAAAGTTCGATATCATGTTAGTTTACGTTGTGATATTCCATCTTTAGCTTTAAGTTTTATTTTGTAATTTTAAATACCTACAGAAGTATCTGTAATGAACAAATGGTTCCTTATTATTTTATTTTAATAATTAATAGATCTTTCGTTTTATGTTATTAATATTTTGTAATTGTAATTTTATATAGGTACATAAACGTATGTGTAATGAGAGTGATTATTTTTTAATAAAAGTTTTCGTGTCAAATTAGTAAACATTATTACATTGTTTCCTTTTTCATTTTCTTCTAATTTTTAGCCAAAGGTCTGCAGTTACACTTAAGTTTAGCCCGCTAAAGATAGAAGAAACTAACATTAACACCTCCTGGAAAATAAACCCAGGTTTAGCCGGCTAATTTTAAGTTTATGTTCACACCCACCTTTAGCCGTAACATCTATTACACACTGATATCAACAAACAGGCATGATGACTAATTTTAAAAACTACACCACATTGTTTTTACCTACCTACTTTACTTAATAGTTATTTGTTGTACGTGAGTGCAAAGTTGTTTTTTAACCGCGTGCTCAATTTTGATGACCGAGCTAGCGAAGGATTCTAAAATTGAATCACGAGCGTAGCGAGTGATTCAAAAATTAGAATCCTGAGCGATAGCGAGGGAATCAAAAGAGCACAAGGTGAAAAATCTTTGCACTCGAGTACAACACGTAACTTTTCATCCCCCCCAACGAGGAAATTGCAAAATACAAAAAAAAATACAATCACAACAGTTTCTATTTTCACCCAGAAACTTCCACAACACCCTCCCATTAACCCAAACACACTCTCAACACCCACCCAGAAACACCCACAACATTCACACCCGCAATACACCACCATCCACTCAGACACACCCAAAAAATACCCATTCACCCAGAAACACCCACAAAACAACTATTCACCCAGAAACACCCACAAAACACCCATTCACCCAGACACACCCACAAAACACCCATTTACCCAGAAACACCCAAAAAACACCCATTCACCCAGAAACACACATAAATCACCCATTCACCCAGAAACACCCACAAAACACCCATTCACCCAGAAACACCCACATAACACCCAGTCACCCAGAAACACCCACAAAACACCCATTCCCCCAGAAACACCCACAAAACACCCATTCACCCAGACACACCTCCAACACCCACCCATCCACCCAGCCACACCCGCAAAATTTACATGTAAGTACCTAATAAAAATTACCGTCTAATGGAGTTCCGAGACGGTCAATCAGCTTGAGTCAAGCACGTTGATTTTCTGTATGTTTTTGTTCCGTTGCTAGCGTAAACAAATCAAACAAACCTAAAAAGCTTTTAAATGCTTGACTCAAGCATCAAGCAAGCATTGTAGACGATCAAAATTTTTAAAGCAAGATTGACGCCAAGCTGATTGACCGTCACGGAACTTCAAGGTTTTAACAAATTTATGACGTGAAAAGAAAATGGCGCGCGCAAAGCAAATTAAAAATAAAGTACACCAAGAAGGTTCCGAGTCTGAGTGTTTAACAAATTAATAAATAGGTATAATGATGTTTTGAATTCACAAACTCATTGCACACGATGTTCTAAATTCAAATTTACTTTATCCTCTAGAGGATAAAAACGGCTTTTGCACTCAGATATCGAAGAGCAAAAACGCCTTTTCCGAGATGGTGGGATGAAAAATAAATTATATTTTTGCAAAATATTAGGATTTACATAAAAGACATGTCTCAAATAATGCAAATTAAAATACCCGTTAAATCTCTCCCGTGGGTGTCGTACAAGGCGACTAAGGATAAATCAATGGGCAGCAGCGTTCCTCTAATACCACCTAGCAATAGCAATGTACTGCGACTTTTGTGCCCGATATATGGCAATAGGCTCGCCACCTATTACATGGGACCTAACATAATTGGCGAAACGTGGGTGCTAGTTCACCTCTGCCTACCCCTTCGGGGATATAGGCGTGATTTATGTATGTATGTATGTAAAATTTCCGTTAAAACGCTGAAACAGCAATGGCGTTTGTGTGACGTCACGCGGCTTTGACCACTGAAGGCCGATTGGTAAATTTTGTATTTTTTTAAAAATAAATATATCGCGATGAACTTACAAAAGTCATTGTATTTTTGACAGTTCTATCTGCGATAAATGGCTATATCTTTATTATAAAGCCTCAGAGGCTTATTCAATTATTAAATTCTGGCTTATTTAAGTGTTAAAATCCAATGATTTTTTCTGTTCAAAGCGATAAATGGCTATAACATATCGTATTTCAATGGTCATGCTAGGCGGGCTGGTATAATATGAGAACAAATGATTTTTATCGAAACTCCTTATACTTAATTATTATTATAAATCATTTCAGTGATTCTTTGTTAGTATCTACATCCCTAACAGTAAAAAAGCAAAAGAGGGTCAAACCAAAATAAAGCTAACTAAACCTGCTTTGTTCCAAATTGGAATACCTATTGGCTTGAGTACACGAAGCCGCACTTCATACAAACAATGTTCACAATCGAAACAAACAGGTATAATTTCAAAAGTGCCTCGCAATGGGCTCCTTATTCTGGAACAAGGCTCACTATTGTATTGTGCCACAGAAAACAAACGAACTATAATTTACTACTTAAACGACTGGCTTCGTCGAATGCCGGGTTCTAATCCTGGTAGGGGCAAATTTTGGGATGAACACAGACATTTCATCATCATCATCTAGTATATTAAATTTGATAATGATGATTATATGTCTGTCTCATTTTTGTCTCATTTATTATTTATATTATACATATAAGTTTCTATGTCTGATTAATTAAGTATATTAAAATGTATCTGTCATCCAGTATCGATAATACAAGTGCTTATGCTACTTACTTTTGGCTAGATGATAGGTGCGAGTGTAAGAAATATTTAATGGTGGTTTGAGATAAATCACAGGCTTGATGCGGGATGATGACCAACATTTTTACCGTGGATTCGGTTATGTTTGGGTTTGCTTTTTAATTATTATTTAGATTTTTATGTGAACATTCAATAAAATGTTAGATATCGTTATCACATTATACAGGGTTATTTTTAAAACACGAAAAACCTCGCAGGAGTAGATAAGTCATAAGTCATTTATTCCTTGAACAATAAATATCGTATTGGAAATAACATAAAATTATATATTACATATAGCTTACATCATCAATCGAACCATTATTACTATTACATACTACTAATACCTACCCCTGTGGTGGTCCAACTTTAAACTTCAACCACAGTCACCAAGTCGGAATCATCGAATTCACCTCTAGCCATTTAATACCGAGGGAAAATAAACTGACGTCACCGAACAACCGACGGGGCGCTGTACCAACAGTTTTAATGCAAGCTAACCATAAAAGGCGTAAGCGTCTAGGACAGAGGTGCTCAAACTGCTGGCGATCTACCTTAATGTTGTTAGATTTGATCGATCTACTCTGAGAGGGCGCAAGTGTGTGTCATCCAGGAGTGTCGTCTAGTAGGATGTTTGCGTGGTATAGATATTAGTTTTGCAACATGAGTTTTTAATCAAGGTAAGTGTATGTAGCTGCCTTTTGCCAGCAAAAGCTAGCTAAAGGTGGCGTTATCATGGAAACGTAATGATTTCATGTGGTGACTACAATTGTCAAAGTAGAATACAATTGTCACCACCCCAATCTCTCCCGTGGGTGTCGTGTCGTACAAGGCGACTAAGGGTAAAGACAGCAATGAGTAATGGGCAGCAGCATTCCTCTTGTACTATCTAGCAATATACTGCGATTTATGTGTCGCCACATATTACATGGGACCTAGCTTAATTGTCGAAAAGTGGGTACTTATTAATTAACCTCTGCCTACCCCTTTGGGGATGTAGGCGTGATTTGTGTGTGTGGTGTGTGTGTGTATGCGCGTAGGTAATGATAAAAGTTATGAGGGGGATACACAAAATATGTGTAAATAGTTTTAATAGGCTCGCCACCTATTACATGGGACCTAACATAATTGGCGAAATGTGGGTGCTAGTTCACCTCTGCCTACCCCTTCGGGGATATATGCGTGATTTATGTATGTATGTATGTAGTTTTATTTCGGAATCTCAAAAAGCGCTCGCGATTGACCATTTGAGCACCTCTGATCTAGCAGTTTCAAATCAAATAAACAAATTTGCGTCCAAACTGTGGGATAACGAGTGCAAATAGTCGCCGAAAACAAATTCCCCGCGAACCCTTCTATGCAAATATCGCAGCCGAGGGTCGAACGTGAGAACCGCTAAGGTGCTCCGAATAAATCGTCTCTCATGCCGCGATACAGTTACCTAAATTTCCTTAAGTACGACCACAGTATACCCAGAACAGTAGTTTATCTGCGGCCTGTCGGCGAGTTATTAGCCTACTCTTGGGTTGACGCTACGCTCTAGCGAACGTGTAATCACCTAGTACGCGCGATCACACCGAACGCACGGTCCAAACTGCCGCCCCCTTATGCCTCCGTAATTTATGTCAATGAGTGCGTCATAGTGCCGGTCTTCTATGCTGGTCTGGAAGCGAACAAATAACGTAGAATAGGCCAGCCCCGACTCATCCCATGGGTGTCGTATAAGTCGACTAATGGAGATTGCACGGTGTACACTATTATGCACCATGGAGCACCCGAATGGCGAAGGGCAACTAGCAACAGCATACCCAAGGCGCCGACTGTAAAATCTAATCCAAAACTTTGAGCAGTATGGATTTAATGTTGTCATTTCAATCACTCTCTCCGTTCATCGGACTCTCGATATGGTCCGCTCCGTCTCTTTTCTATACATTCATTCATCACTAGCACCTTTACGGTGTGATCGATGAAATGAATCAAAAGAGAGTGGATGGCTTGATGACATCTGACCGATATGAATAGAAGAGGAAACATACTGCGCCGACCCCAGATAGACTGGGATCAGGGCAGGGAGAAGGTGTGCGTCATAGTGCGCGCATACCCGGCGCCGAGTTCGAAAGCACACATTCTAATGGGCAGCGGCTAGTTTGTATGAAGACGTATTACTGTTCTGGGTACACTGTGGTACGACCAACGAGCCTCCGGCTAATACGGCGGCGTTATGTCGCGTGGACATGCGAAATAGCGCTGTGTTCGCGTAGAACATTTAATTGCGTTGTATTTATGAGGGCCAGTTATGAATAACTGCAGGTGGTAAGGATTTCCTTATGGCTTGGCTCGTAACGGCTATTCTGGCTAGAGGTGGATGAAATTGCCTGCCTAGCTATTAGGTTGGGTTGTTCATGCATTTGCTTTATCTTAGATTAGGTGAAGTTAATCGCTTCCACGGAGGTCTTTAGGGGAAGTAGAATTTGAAATTCTACTACTTGAACAAAGTGTTTGTTAATACGTATTACAATGAAATTGAATCTTATAAGCAGCCACTTCTAGGTGATTGTGGTTTTGTAGTTAAAATAAAAACTATAAATAGTTGAAAGGACAAATCGACAGTAATTACGAAAGACATAGAACGGGCAAACAGTAATCTGCGAAACGTACTCGCTTAACTGAAATCCAATTAAATATAACCCAGTTTTTCAGATTTAACCGTTCCGTCCACTCCGATAAATTTCGTTAAACACAAACATTGGCCGACTGACGGAAACGAGAGGACCAATTCAAAATGGAGGCTCATTTGACAGATATCGAATCGGTAATAAAATGTTTATTGGTATAATGGAACAGGGAAGTTCCATTTCGCGGGCCACAGGGATTACATTCGCGTGGCCCGTCATCTCTTGTTTGGCTTGCTTTCCGCTACATGAGAATTAGTGGCCTTTTGGCTTGCACAAATTGAATTTACAAAAACGTACCTTTTCTCTGATTTAGAAGAGGAACGCTGCTGCCCATTCCTCATCACTGTTTTATCCTTAGTCGCCTTGTACGACACCCTAGGGGGAGATGGGGGCGGTGACAATTGTATCCTGCGGCTTAAAATAAAATAAAAATATTGTTTATATTCATCATATAACGATCTAATAAATTAACGTTGCCAATACTCATCTTAATACCCATATATTACGACTCATTTTAACTGCCAATTTTTCATTTGTATGTATATCTTTTGTCTCATTACAGGCGACACCGTTAACCTTCTACTGAAGTGACGTCACAACTCATTTCGTATAATATCACTTTTAACGTGACTTAATTTGAGCATCTTCTTAATTCATTTGGACATTTGCAAAACAAGTATCCGGGGAGGAAGTGACGGCAAGGTAAATTTCTGCGAAGGTCCTCTCATTAATTATTGTCAATATTAATCATTTAGTAACAACGGACAAACAAATAATGTAAGCATAACGTTTGGATAATAAATAATTCTAACGAAGGATTACGAAGGGACGGAAGTAAAAAAATTAAAGACCCTATTATTTCCAATTATTATTCTTCCCATAAGTTATTATGCCCAATTCTTCTTCTTCTAATTAGTCCCAATTATTTTAAGTCCCACACAATAGAGGACGAGTCCATCAAATTTATAATCCTTAGTCACCTTGTACCACACCTCAAAGGTAATAGAATATAATTGTCATCACCAGTATCTGTTAAATGGAATGGCGACAATAATTATAATTCACTCTGCCTTCACCACACATAAAATATACTGATTTATATGTTAATGTATCTTCCAAAAAATCTTCTAGTCACCCATCCGAGGAGAAAACTTTTGCGTTCGTTGCTTAGGCCACAGCAATACGTTCTCGTACAAAAATCAAACATTAATAACATGAGATAAACAACCCCAACGCTAAATATTGTTCTCGTGTTCAGAGCTCCGCGTTATATTTTAAAACCATACAATTAAATAGTACGCGCCCCTTTGTCGAAATACCTCCAGCAAATGCAGCACATAGCTGGAAAAATAAATTTGGCCTTTTCAAATGTCCATTCTTACGTTCCATTCCGAGTGCGCCCGAAATAACTCAAAAATTATGAAATAGAGAAAAATGCGCTTTAAAGCGCTGCGGAAACGTGAACAGCAGAAACAAATCGTGGGTCCTTTTCTAATGGGTATAATGGAAGTCCTCTATTGGCTCGCTTTCAGTAAATTGAGGCATTTACTCGTACAGCAGTGCAGCATTGTAAGCGCTGTGCGATCTAGACACCCGGGCAATTATTAGTTTAGTTGTAACCATTATTTTCTCAGTTTCTTTTTAGTTATGGAAATAAAGAATTGTATTGACTTTTTAAGGTTACACGTTATTGTAAAATTTTGTGTTTTTACAGGATATAAATTTTCATTTTTACATTATAGTTATTATTTCTGTTTTAACCAAAAATGTAAATGCGTCATTGTAGCACCAAATAAATATTTTTTTAACAAAATGTAAATGTGTCATTGTTTCACTAAATGAATAACGTGTTTTAACAAAAAATATAAATATTAAATACGTCATTGTTGCACAAAAGAGGGATATCCTATTGGTAGTGCGCAGCATGTTTCAGTTTATGTGATTGGCGAGTTGTGGGATTGTATTTGGTGCATAATTTACAATGTACCTGCAATGTCATAACTCGTTGACAATGCTGGGTATCTCTACAGCCTACTTGCGTGCCGTTCTGCTAGCGGAGCGTTGGGCTCTGGTGCGTATCATCTTGGTATTGAACGCGTCAGGGTCAGCGCTTCGTTGCGGATTGGGGTGTCGGCGGGTTTGGGAGACCTATCATTACAGAGGCGTGAGGCATGCTGCGCACTCCCTTATTTTTTCTTGTACACACGGGTTTTCGGTATCTAACGTCTTGACCATTCATTAGTGTATTGTAATCATACCAGATATGAATAAATGAATTTGACTTTGACTTTGACTATGCGTGTGGCTTATGTATGATAATAAAGAGAAGTCAAAAAGTGAAAGGACGCAAATAAACGCAAAGACGCAAAAAAAGTCTATTCAATTATCATTACATAATCAACTGTGACGTATGTTTAGTATTTGCATTTTTGGTTCAAAGCTTCCACTCCTACTATTTTGGGTCAAATCCGATTATTTGAAAAAGCAATTCTCGAAGGCAAACGTACATTTTATTTCCATTCGGAAGACTAATTGAATTGGTACTTTCGTTAACTAGCATTTTACAAGTCTAACGTTCCGTTTCCTGAGGCGCACGAAATTTATGTCGCTCCCCACACGGAAGCCATTTAACTTGATTACGTGTAATTAACACCCTCTAAACCGCATTTACATTCACTAAACTCTACTTAGGCCGAAGAAAAGTGTGAATGATGTAACAGCGAGATCTTGGAAGGAGGTGGGCACTGATACAATCTACGGGGGCTTCGGAAGTGGCGCCTTCGGGGTGTTATAATTTATTACTTTTTTATTGCCTTATATTTTTACTTACAGATACACAAGAGTGCAGTGCTAGTCTAACTGACTGTACCATGGGAAATGAACATCCCCAAAGACCACGCTATAAAAACCAATACGTACTTTGATTTGACAAAATAACAAAAAATGGCACCATTGTTTGTTTGTATGCTATGGAGGTGGGAGCGAGGGGTATACTAGCTAAATCCCTATACATTACTAAAATAAATAAATAAATAAAATAAAAATAAAAACGTTTATTTTCAGACCACTAGAAGGTCCATAATATGTTAGTAAACTTATATATAGTTTTGTTAGTACTTATATTCTACGAGTGACAAATTAATATTTATTGAATGGCCAACATACGGACAGTCCCCACTATCGGCTATCGCCCTCAGAACACTGTTTTCACTGAAGCCGCTTTTTTAAAAGACCTTGGCTTGTCTAGAACGTACATAAGTTCTACACTGGATCGTGTGTCAAAGGCGGCTCACACAGAAACTTACAAAATATGTCTGGGCAGAGAAAGAAGTTGAGGTGGCGATGGTGAGGGTTGAATAGTTGTGAAGGGGCCCCGTAAACCTACACTTGGGTCACAAGTCCCACTGACTCCTCTCACTGCCACACGTTGGGTCCGGAACCCGCACAGTGAATCCATGGAATGCTAAGAGTTTCGTCTCTAAAAGCCAGACGCTTTGATAATAGAAGGCACATGGTGCATCAACAAAAGCTTTTCGGCTTTTTAACTAAGTAGTAACACAGCACTGCGCTGAGTCATAACAACCTAATACTTCAATTGTTTATTGAATTTAATGAAAATTATTATTTCTATTAGCACTTCGGCCAAACAACTTTCGGCCCTTCCACGAACAATTTTCTTAATTTCGCATCGTAATTCGTCTGGGTAATTTTATCATCCATTTGAATACATCCCCACTTTGAATCAATTTCCCGCTTGAAACACATTTTGACTCTGTTCCCGACTAAAGCCTACCATTTCTTGGGACAATGCAGATCGTAACAGCGCAAACAAAGCTACCGAAAAATCGTTCAACGTCTTAAGCGGCAATACAAGGGTCTTTTCAGATGGTAATTTGATTGTACCCAGTTTGCAGCTTCAAAAGAGTGAAATATTCTTTTCAGAGGTCCCAGCGCCGAGAGAGAATTATTAATGGCAACCAAAACTTCCAGAAACTTTACGTTTCGGTGCCGGTAATTGATGAGATGAGAGCGGACGTGTCGCTTCGGCTCGCACTAATAATTTATTTGAAATCTTACACGGCTCTCGGGGCGCTGCTCAGTTTGGAGTTAACGCTAATTGTTTTGATGTTTACGTTTCTCTGCGGCTCCGTAATATTGTTGTTCGCTTCTTAACATTTGAAAAATAATGTTTGTAGTAGATCTAAACTAATAATGCTTGTCATTCTGAGCTAGAATGAGTTCATTGGATCCTTGTTTGGATGATGATGATGGACAATAGTGCAAAGCCGAAGTAGAATTCGAAATTCAAAGCCAGTCGTCTGCGTAGTCGGAGTCCTGCTCGGTTGTGGTCGTGTACTGTCAGCTCGGTACGCGCTCCGGCACACTACTGTCCTCTCCTGCCCTGTCCTGATATGCGACCAACCAGAGAGAGAAAGCGAGATGTATCCCTCACAATATATTGAATTCATTATTAACATTAATTACCTAGCTTGCAAAATTGAGTTCCATTTTCCAGGAGGTCTATGAAATTTGCCCTTTAAATATAAAAGTTAGTGTACTTACATATTATAACCCTTCAAGCCTCTTCAAATATTATTTGTGTGTTGGTGTATCTATACCAAAATTACTTTTTGCTAATCAACTATTATAACCAACAAAAAAAAAACAATGCCCACCTCCAAAAAATAATGAATATTACCTACTTAATCTTATTAAAAAAATAACTTGAGAGTGGCCATGCTTCTTCTTCCATTGCAATCTTGAGCCGCTTTCTCTTATGCCTGGCACCAATCACCTCCGTCGAATTTGCAAACTTCGTCACTGAGAGTGACGACGTGCGAACGGTGTATGCCATGCTAAGGCTCCCGTGGTTTACTCCAGCGATGTATTTTTTACGGCCCACAATAAATCGAGCTAAGGAGGAAGAAAAAGCATTATGGCCCCGTTTTTATGTGAAAAATTCACTGAACGACACCTTAGGACTTAGGAGGCATAATTTCTATGGAATTTATCCTCATGAACTATATCATCACGACTTCATATTGGAGAATGTTCTAAATTCGACTATGCAGTGACGGCAAAGCGGAATATTGATTTAACCACACCTCTTATGTTTCTAGACCGATACATATCCTTGCAGTCAGGGTTCCTTGCCCAATTAAGCAACTCACAGTAGCATTCACTTCTGACAGGTGACCAGCCATAAAAACTAGCCAAATCCTGTAGGAGTTATAGATATTTTACCAATACTTTGGTATTCGCATATACTTTGGTTTTGTCCTGGCTGTATCTGCAGTCGTTTACACCCACCAACCCGCACTGGGCAGCGTGGTGGGTTTTGGCCCATTATCCCTATATTCTTCCCTGCATAGGGAAGTCTTGTGCCCCAGGAGTGGGGACATTAAAGGGCTGGTGACGATGATTATAAACATTGAGCAAATATACAATTTAAGGAGCAGACAAAATAATTCACCATTTAGGATGATAACAACTTTTTACTATTAATATCTAGGTCAAAGTAACGAGTGTACGTAATTTTCTTTAGTGCCAACTTCAGTCCCAACGGAGACAGATATCGAACAAGTTTGTAACCTTCAAATTATTTTGCTGAGTTGGTTTCTTATACAGTCATGTAGTTCCATTTCACTTTATAGTATTTAATATACTATAAGCTTTCGGCCATATATAGCAATATAGCAATATATAACCTTCAGCCTGCAATCTGCAGTCTTGAGGTGCAAGCTTTTCCCATGCATGCATATTACCCTATACTGTGACCAGTAACTAGTACTGCTTTTTATAATAGCAACAAGAACAGATGACTCTACTACACCTGATGAAAATGGGATAGAGTACGTATTATGATGATAGTTCGATCACGAAAGAACTTGCTAATATAGCTACCGTTGCGTTAGAACCCCATAGTAGACCTCAGTCATCACATAAGAGAAAGACTCTTTAGGTCTTTATGATTAGTGTCTATTTTACCAGCAAAATAATTTTCACCATCACAATTAAGTGTAATAGTGACAAACAAAATACCTGAATGACTGTATTGTCTTTGCAAAAAGAAAATTCTTTTGATATTAAATTCTACTCTTATGATGACAGCATACGATAAAAAACGCTTAGTTTTGTTTATTTTCTGAGATAATACAAACTCAATCAACTTAAAAAAAGACAAAAGCAAATTACTCATGTGACAGTAACAGTTGAAGCAACTATTTTGAAATGGCAAAGAATTGTTTTGAAAAGTTTGTCGATGAAAGACACAATTACAGGCTGTCAAAATTGAATTACTTCAACAGAAAAATCTGAATCTATTTTCTATCCTAAATAATTCCAAGTCTAAATTGAAATCCTATAAAATCCAGAAATTTTGAAGTTTGAATAAAAACGTCGTGACTTAATTTTTATCTTTTAACCGCTTCAAAATCCTTTTTCATTGTTTTTTATTGTACTGATTCTAGATTGTTATCATTCAATTTCAAGTTTCTATTAGGACGGAACTGGTAAAGCGTGGCTTTATAGCCTCTCCTGGGTTTTTAGAGACAGTGTCGAGTACGTCGAGTTGTCCTGCGGGTAAACCTAGGTGAGTCCCCAAGCCTTGCATTCGAGCATTCTCTGGAGGGTTTCTCAATAGCTCCCGAGGGAGATCCTAGAATCGAAACTGCAGGCATCACTCTAAAAGAACCAAACTAAAGGGACGAAATATATCGTTCTGTTGTTAAGAATCCTAAATACCATTACAATCAAAGTACAGCCAAAATATTAATTATTAATTTTGCACACTACATAGCTAAATGTTAGAAAAATTATAACAATAAAAGGCGGTCAGAAAAAAATCGAAAAGTCACTCGGTCAACACTGGTATAGGCTGGCCGAAATGCGGAGGACGCGGGTTTAATTCGCACATCAATACAATACTTTTTTTATTTTTATTTTGTTTGTAACTTTTGTGATGCTAGTAAAGAACTGAAAATTTATGTACGTACTGGGCAACGAAAAAAAATAACGCAACGAAAAAGTATTATTCACATTTATCCTATTCGAACTTAGCGGTGACTAGAAAAAAATTTTTGTCCATCGCCTCTGGCGGATGCTAAAACTCGATAGAGTTGAAGAGTAGGTTCACCATGAATTTGGGGTAAATATTCGGAAAAATTTTGTTTATAAACTAAAAATAAAAATAAAATCTACATTTATTCTTTTCAAAATGAACCGGTCTTATACGGCGGATAGTTTGATTATATTATATGACTAGGGACGCCCGCGGCTTCGGTCGCGTTAATGTCAGTTATTATATATAGTGTGGAAAGAAAGAGTGGGCCCTGGAAGGAAAGTACCTTAAATCTTTAAAATAGCTCAATTCACTGAATGGAAACATTCCTTTTTTTTAAAGAAAAACAGCATTCACAGAATTCTCAAATAGCTTACCCGAACCGGGAATTGAACCAAGTAAAAAATAAAAAAATAACACTCTCTTTTATTTTACGAATCGATGCAGTCGATATTAACGATAATTTTTCACCATTCTTACGAGAATCTCATTGCATTAGAATTGAAAGACACATATAAACAAATATAAAAGAAAACTCACCAATTTAACTAATAAATTCCATATATTTCATAATAACTGTTGTATTGAACCTCCAACATTTACCTACTAAATTTTTTTACCATTCGCGCCAAAACTTTTCTCGACGATATTTGTGTCAGTGGTAAACCTTTTACCATACCACAAAATTATTCTAATCGTTGTAGTTTAAAATGTATGCTGCAATTAAATTGAATTGCACTTCGTACGCCATTATTGTAATAATTAATATCACAAAATACTTATTAAACAAAACTATATCGAAAAAAAATACCAAGATGTTCGTTCGTATTTCAAAATTGCCTTAAAATGCTACACCGTAAACAAATTAAACGTTTAATTTTCAAACTTTCATTTTTAAATTCCAATTACCAAAATAAATCGCGAGCAAAAATAATAAAATGAAGGTTTGATTTTTTTTCTAAGACCCTATGTTTCTGAGAGTAAAATTATCATAACATCGACTGCATCGATTAGTAAAATAAAATAGCTAATGTTAATTATTTTTGATTTTACTTTATTTGGTTTGATCCCGGTTCAGGTGAGCTTTTTCAGAATTCTGTAAATGCAGTTATGTTTCTTTTTAATAAATAAAGGAATGTATCAGTAAACTGAGATATTTTAAAGATTAAGGTTCTTTCCCTCCAGGGCACACTCTTTCTTTCCACACTGTATAATAAAATAGTCGATAAATGGACTATCCAACACAAATATATTTTTTCTATATGAGTCAGTAGTATATAATAATACTACTGACTCATATAATATATTTTTTCTATAAATAAACAAATAAACTCTTCAGCTTTATAATATTAAGGGCCTGTTTCACAATCGACAAGTAAGTTATAAGTAGCTTACTTTGCAGATCATTTGACAGTTGTAATATAAAATATATGTCAATTGAACTACGAAGTAAGCTACTTCGAACCTTCTTGTCGATTGTGAAACAGGCCCTAAGTATAGATATGGGATACTCGTTACTCTCGTGTCTCGTATCCCACTTGTCCTCCGGTATATTGGTGGCCATCTACCTGGCACGTAAATTAAAAATCATTTATTTCTGACTATTTTACGAACAACAAAGGTTTTTTGTTTATTATTTTTGTACAAAAACGATTTAAATCCCGACCTCTCGACCAGCCAGTGAAATGCACAAAGATTATTAAACCGATTTAAAACACCGGCCTTTAAACTGGAACAGTCAGTAAAAATATTGGCGGGCATCCAAAGTTTGTGGCTGTAATTCACACAGGGATGTAAGCAGACTACTCTACTCTTGGACCTACATGTATACCACGTGCACAATCGATAGTGCATCGAGCACCTTCTCACATACAAATCACTTACGCTGTTAAATAAAAGCTGGAAAGACAATCGTCACAGATTTAAAAATATGGTATGCCGTTCCTCGTTTAAATATAGTTTTTTTAATCAGCATAACCAACTAACAAAAATGGTTACATCGCTGGTGTGTATGCTGTTGAGGTGGGAGCGAGGCTTATAAGTACCAGCTAAATCCCTATATTCATTACTAAAAGACCTTGGCTTGTCTAGAGCTTTCGTCTACACTGGATTGACACAAGGCAACTCTTACAGAATCTTACCGAATATGGTTGTGAAGGCATCCCGTAAACCTACACTTGGGTCACAAGCGCCAAGCACTGCAACTGAATTACCCCTCCGCCACAATATCCTCTGCCGGGTCCAGCACCCGCTTAGTGAATCCATGTAATCCTATGAGTTATCGTCTCTTACCTCTTCGATAAGTAAATTATGGTCACACCAATTTACTACCAAAATTCTGGACCAGGCATTGCCAGTGGAGCCTACTTCCGGCACACTCTGGAATTTCGCAAACACGCTTTCTGAATCAGTTTTTTTTGTCCATTTTCACATTTACAGCGGACGGTCTCCGCGCCGTCTCTGCAAATAAAAAAGCCGTTGGGATATGTGATTGATTTACGTCGACGATTCTCTGCTGCACCATTATAATGGGAAGTGTTTTTAGATCACTTTTGTGGCAATTCGTGCATTTTTACAATTTTTATGCTCGCCGCAAATTTGTCGGCGGTTATTGGTAGTCCTTTGTTAGAAGCTTAGGTTTTCATCACAGACACTAATTCAAACTATCGCTCTGATACTTTTAGCCGCGGCGAGAACGACAGAGACGGAGCGATGGTTTCGATGGCGAATATAAAACTTTTACGGGTTTTTAGTTTATTTAATTTTCGAAAGCCTGTATTTTTATGATGCTGGATTCTAAGGAACTGAATGCTGCGATGGCATGTGGGCTCAGCTCGTAAAAGTCGGTCATTGGATGGATGACTAGCATCATTTACCACGATTTTGTCCATGCTTGCATTTTTCCAAGATCTACGGGGTCTTGAAAAATTCTCTTTTAGAGTTCAGTGGAGACGTGCAGAAGGCATATGATATCGAAGACAGGTACCGCGAGTAGGGTGACTTAGGTCCGTCAGCTGTTATTTAAGACCTTGACACTCTAGGTCAGGAAGCCGAGCTTCGTAAGACTGATGAAATTAGAATTCGTGAAGATGGGGAATATGTCCTACAACAGGCGTATCTCGGTAGAACTATTGAGACAAGTTCATAGTATGTTTGATATTTTTATTTTGTTTGTTTGTGTGTGTCTCAATAAATATTTCTTTTTTTCTTTATTTAATATTTCTTTCTGTCTTTCTATTGCACAATCTCCTGTAGGTGTCTAACGAGACTTCTTGGCACGAGCTCCTTACCCAAAAGCAAAGCCGGCGCTTCTACTGACGGAATCGAATCGGAAACAACAACACAGTAGGCGGCCCTGTCGCAACAATTAAAAGTAAACAACGGCTCCAGTCGCGATTCTAAGCAAATCACTTATTCATTCGTGTCGCTGCCTCAAGTTAGTTTTCTTAATTAAATATTTAACCCCCTGGGCCCGAGTTCCGGATCGGCGCCATGTTCCGGGAAGACTCGCTTGTCGAACTGAGAATAGGCCGATGTAGTTTTCAATTGTTCCTGAACATACTGTCTAGAAAATAAAGTTGCTTATTCAAAAGCTCATTTATTCCAGTCCTGTGGTGACGGCAGAGCAGAATACAATTGTCACCATCTCTCCCGTGGGTGTCGTACTAGGCGACTAGGGGTTAATACAGCGTAATGGGCTGCCTACCCCTCCGGGGATATAGGTGTGATTTATGTTCATGTACATACATGTGTCACAGTGTTTGTTCAAAAACCATTCGGAAACGGCTTGACCAATTGTTATAAAAAAAATATGCTCATTTGAGGTGTGCTTCAAGCTGGAATCCTCATATTTGAAATCACAATGAAAACTAATTTTGACAACGCTAAAAAATAGTTATGAAATAGTAGTAAATAACTGAGAATAGGCCGTAGATTATTTTAATACCCCTAAGGCCTTATTAATGATTTTGTCTGTTTAACATATTTATAATTCAATTTTCATATAATACTGAATGATAATAATAAACAGCACTGAATAAACTTTTTTGATTCATTCATTCAATTGAACAAGTTTTTAATGAACGAAAGTCACGTAAAATAAATGTTATTATTTTACGTGACTTTCGTTCATTAAAAACTTGTTCAACAAAAATGGTCATTTGAATCTAGACCAGATTTAAATGTTTTTTTTTGTATTAAATATCAATCATGCCCCTTTATACCTGAAGGGTAGGGGTAGGTTAATGGGTTAACATCTATGATTCGCCATTCACTTATGTTAGGTAACATGTAATGTTCATTTAAATCTAGACTACTACTTCTAGTGCCTATTACATTTCATGACGCTCAAATAGGTTCTATTTCTCTCCACTGATTCACTCCACTAACACATATAAATATATATCCAAGCTAACTCATCAATCAAGTAGTTAGTACGAATTAATTTCAATTAGATCAATTTGCGGTTTCCATATTTGGAAGTTATTAAAATAATTACTGCGTAACAAGATAATTTGACAGTCCATTTAATACAAACATACTCAAAACAAGACTGAACATCCCCGAAAGAGGTTTACAGGAGTGACGTAAACTCTTATATGTATAACTGCTTGATAGCGAGCATTCATCGTTTTTTTTTTTCATTGTAAGACTTAAAAGCTCGCTAGCGCAGTGGCACAGCGCGCTAAGGCCGGTCATTGGATGGGTGACCAAAAATTTTTTTCTCGAGCTCCTCCGTGCTTCGTTAAGCCGTTGGTCTCGGCTGCATCTACAGTCGTTAATACCCACAAACCCGCACTGGGCCAGCTTGGTGGGTTATGGCCCAATCTCCCTACATTCTTCCATCCATAGGGAAGGCCCGTGCTCCAGCAGCGGGGACATTAAAGGGCTGGTGATGACGGTTATAAAGCCTCAAAAAAAATACTTTTGGATAATTTCTTCTGACGCTGAGAGGAACCAACGCGAAAATCAAGGCGATCCGATACCGCAACGCAATAACGCTCCCGCTCAGATCTCCAATCCGCCGCCATCCGTCTTCCGAGAGACAAAAAAAAAGGGAAGCGCAGAATTTTGCATACTTACCGAAAGAATCTTCAAACAAAGCAATCATCAATCAATCAGCCGGACGTCGCCTGTGTCCGGCCCTTCTGTCTCTTTCGGGGATTTTCTCGAATATTCTCGAATTCTCTCGAATTTCGAATTCGCTCCGCAGATTCGGCGCAAATCGGTCGAATACGGCCACGGAAACGAATGTTTGCCGACAACGGAACTCGGCACTAATTTGTCAACCCTCATTAACTTATCTCTCCACCGCTCCGTGATATTTTAGTTCGCATTGTCTTGTTTCACTTGTTTTATGGAGGAGCCCGCAAGCACAGTGGCATAGCGCTCTTGGCCTGCGATTGCGTAAACTAAGCAATGTCACCGAGTCGGCCATTGGATGGGTGACCAAACATTTATTATCTCCGTGATCAACCAAACATTTGTTATTCCGTGAGATTTTAGTTAGCATTCTGCCGCACTCAGAGACCTCAATTAACTTTAATGAGTACTTAATGTCAAATAATTTCATTTAAATCTAGACCATAGGCCAGGTAAGAATAGCGACTAGTTTTGAATTGACATTTTTTATTACTTACTCATAAAATACCTACTCATTAACGTTAATTGACGTCTCTGAGTGCGGCAGATTGTCCTAATTCACTTGTTTTAGTGTGGCATTTTGGTGGCAGAAAGGTTTTTCGTGTTGCACGTTATGATTCAGTGTGCCTGCACTGGCTTTAGCTTGCGAATACTTTTATCTGGCACTGTTTTATGAGGAAATATTATCTACCACACTTAGCACTTGCGGTGTAATATTATTTTCTCTGTGTTCTCTACTGGTAATATGTGCAAGACGGAGAATTTAACAAAAGGCAAAATTGCAGTTCGCAAAATGCGCTTCTTTTGATTTTGTGATAGAATTTTTTTGGAATTTCAATGATTATTATTGTGATTTAAATTTGAACATTCTAAAAATGTTACAAAAATTATGCAAAAAAAAAATATCCGAGTGGTATAGGCATCTGCACGGATTGCAGAAGTTGCGGCTTCTTGCGGCTTTTTCCAACTATTTCTAACCACAATTAAATTTTCTTTGTACAAAATTTTCAATAATTAATAAGAGTAGTCAGGTACCTGCTCCAGAGCGCTTCAAATTAATCAACAGTCGCAAATTAATGATGTAACACAAGCACTCGCCGACAAAGTCATTTCGGATATTATCGCATCTCGAACATATTTCCAACATTTCAATATTAAAGTAATGAATCCTCAAGCGGCACGACCTCCAATTAGAAAAATCGTAATGACGTCTGGAGTGGGGAGACTGTTAGTAGTCTCCAAGACTCGCTTTAATTAAGCTGCCCGCCAATTTTGGCTTTATGCAATGTAAATGTCTCGTTCTGTGAGAGATATTTTACTACTGGTGTTTCCATCGTCTGTCCCAGACTACCAGACGAATGGTGTGTTTTAATTCACGTCTGAATGCTCTGGAGCCTTTGCACATTGCCTGGAAAAGAACCCCTATTTAAAATAGTACAACATTTTTTTGTCACTTTACAAGATTCCTAAAGAAACATTGCTGGTAGAAAATTATATAAAATCATACTTGTGTGATAATGATTAATAAATATTTATGTATCATAATTATAACTTTGACAATTTTTTGTTTTAAGCTACGAGTGAGAATAATGACGATTCCAAGAAAGCAAGGATGCACCGAACAACCATAACACAGCATAAAACAAATTCCCAATGATATAATTACCTGTAAAATAAATAAAAACTAAAATAAAAAAAATACCTGTAAAACACGAGGCTACGTGCGCGCACAAGTTCAAAAAAGGTCATCCATGTATCTATAAATTAGTCAGACCAGCAACATCTTACTCCACGCAAATACGTGTATCGAGAGCCTCTGCCTGAGTCAAGAACATTAGCTAGTTAGTTGTTCGATTGGGGAAAGAAACTTGCTGGGCCGCTCACCCTACTCCCAGGAGCCGACGTCCATCGGCGCTTTGACAGGCATGAAACTCTCACTTATTTATATCGGTAGCAATTAATTGTTCGCGAGACTCAAGGCTAACAGCGGCTCGTCATAAATCATAAAATCCAATTTATCAATCATCTGTTTTGTCCGCCTCTGTATTATGTACGTTCCATAAACATTTTATCGGATCTAATTGGAATTTGGGATTGAGGTGATTTTGCCTTGAATTAGGGTAAAGTCACTGCGTAGCGATGTTGCTTTGCGAGATTATCTAAGTAGTCGTCTAACTAACGTATACAAAACTACTGTTTTTATATTAATTTGAACATTATAATATAAATGTTAGAAAGAAAGTTGTGGTTAGAAAAAGTTAGTAAAATTATAGTCTTAATGCGGGAATCGAGAATCGATCATTTGCCCGGATTGCAGAGCACGCGGGTTGGATTTATAAGTTTTCGAACTTTTTCTAACCACATTTTCTTTGTAGGTATATAGAACATCGAGAAAGGTCGAAGGTTGAGCCCAAGCCGTTGCTCCTGACTGCAGTCGTTAATACCCACCAATCCGCACTGGGCCAGCGTCATGGTTTATGGTCCATTCTTCCTATATTCTTCCATCCATATGGTAGGCCTGTGGCCCAACAGTGGGGCATTAAAAGGCTAGTGATGTTGATGTAATCGTCAACTGTCGCACTTTTCACTGATCAACCATTTTTCATTTGCTCGATACTGTTGTTTGTGTAGCGCCATGACGGACGTAGGCGCTTACACGCGTAATAAAATACAGACAGTTACTGTAAACTCAATCACACACAATTAATTGTAACCTCACAACCCATAAATACCTTTACAGTCGAGAAACAAACGAAGCCGAACCGACAAAAAAGAAGCCAGCAATCCGTAGTATGCAAATTATACATACAAATAACAAAACCTAGACATACATTACGCTTTAGGGTCAGTTCACACTGAGACGCGATGCGAAGAGGCCAGTAATTGCCCCGCAGTAACGCTGTAGCGCGCAGTACCGCTGTAGCGATCAGTAGCGCTCTACTCTACCAGTTGTTATTAAAACTATATTGTATTCGATTTTAATTTTAACATTATATAAATGTTAGAAAAATTAGTACAAAGATTTTGGTGGTTAGAAAAAGAATTTCGGAAAATTATGATCTTCATTTTCTAACCACCAAAAACTATATTGGTAAATAAAATTTTTTGATTTTTATTTGACTCTGCTGTCTTAACCCATAGTCGCTTTGTACGACACCCCGCGGTACAGATGGGGGTGGTGACTATTGTATTCTGCTCTGACGTAACCGCACGGCGGATTATTTTGTATCTTTAAGACCTTTAAGAGAAGTACGCGCGAGTAAGACGCGATTCGTTACGGATAGCTCTTTATGAAAGGCTTGAGAAAAAAATATTTATATTCAATTTTTGTGCCCTAAGGACTTGTACACAAAAGTGCAATGAGACGTCCTATCGTAAAAATCTACACGCTCCCACGACGCAACACAAGAACTTGCGATTTGATTCGCATCACCCATTCCTTCAATTTCATTCTTCTTTGTTTCGCCAGTCGCCACCTTGCGGCACCAAATCGCATCACGGTCATATATGTTGTAGTTTTTCCGATTCGCAGTTTTGTGTGTAAACCCTAAAAGTGCGCGCCGCGTCGCATCGCTTTACGCCGCGTCTCGGTGTGTACTGGCCCTTAGGCACCGGCCGGGTCTGTGTTACCCCGCGGACCCTTTCGATGCCGGCACTGTTTATGATAATAACCCTCCAGCGGTGAGAAGTGTCGGGCCGGATTACCACTGACTACGTTCACTGGTTTATTTCGTTTTTGGGCCTAAATTACCGGGCGAGGTGTCGCACAAATATTGTCCTGTAAACCTATATGGGGAGTGACGATCGTCGCCTTTATTCATTGTATTCGAGTTCTCGAATGTTTTTCACAAAGTAGCGTTTTGTTAGCGTCAAATAACCAATATGGTTATTTAACGCTAACAAAACGCGTTATATTATTACGCGGCACAAGTAGGTGTATACTGTATAATATGTACTATAGCATACATACGTACATATGTCATGGCCTGCCCCCACAGGGGTAGGTAGGCTTCTTTCCACTTGCTACGTTCCTTAAATACTTCTTTCGCTTCCTCCAGTTTCATTAATGTCTTCATGCATGCCCGTCGGTTTCGAGTACTCTTGAGCTGCCCTTTTTAATAGACTTTCAATTTGAATTTCAAAGGCGCGATCATGATTAACGCTTCTTGCGACGACTCATTAGTATTATGTGATTGGAGCTGGGTGTATGCTAAGCTAGGACCATTTGAAACCATATCTACATGTTTGATATTTTAGCTCGTTTTCTTAAGAGTGTTGCCTCAAGAAACGATTGTTTCTTTCTTTCTAATTGTACTTGCTTTAAACCATACTTTCATTTGGTTTTTTTTTATGATAATGCCAGAAAAGATTCCTTATTCGCCTCTTAATACCCACGAGGGGATATCTGCAAGCCTGTTGGAACTTGTTTTTATGCAAAGTTTTCTCCTAAACTTCGCTAGAGTGATTCAAGTCTAGCTGAGCTTCATTATGTCTTATATAATTAAAATCAGTTTTGCATTGGGATTCAAAACTTTATGTACCTATAACAGACCGTCGCAATTTTCGCTGATCACCATTATATTTATTACGCGGCACTTTAATTATGACATGAAATTCTCATGAACAAAACAAACCACGAGCCATCATTGTTTGCGGAGTATATTTTAAACAGTCAATTATTAAGTTATTAAGCCAATTAACATCGCAACTCTGTACATTTTGAATTGAGAAAACATTGAAATGTTTTACATCGAAATAAACGAATGGTATAGCTAGGTAATATTCATTTCAAAACCCTCCAAAGCACTTATGCTAAAATCCGCTTTGCTGTTGGTTTATGTTCAAATGAGTATGTGGTGTATTTAATTAGGGAATATTGATATTGGCGTGGAGAAATAAGTGGGCTTGAAAATAGAAACTCCATATACATTTTACTAGCGACAAAAATACTACGAAAGGATAAAAAAAACACAACAATAAATTAATTAGGTAATTTACATACATACATAAATCACGCCTATATCCCCGAAGGGGTAGGCAGAGGTGAACTAGCAACCACGTTTCGCCAATTATGTTAGATCCCATGTAATAGGTGGCAAGCCTATTGCCATTTATCGGGCACAATAGTCGCAGTACTCTTGCTAGGTGGTATAAGAGAAACGCTGCTGCCCATTCCTCATCACTGATTTATCCTTAGTCGCCTTGTACGACACCCACGGGAGAGCTTTGGGGTGGTGACAATTGTATTCTACTCTGCCTTCAGCACGCGGCGTTTTAATTTTAATTAGGTAATTTATTTAATAGATTTGAATTTCATTTGTAAGACGACAATTGTATTCAATAATCATCGGAGTGTGTTATATATTTTCAAAAACCCGAA
This sequence comes from Cataclysta lemnata, assembly GCA_963931975.1. Classification (NCBI taxonomy): domain Eukaryota; kingdom Metazoa; phylum Arthropoda; class Insecta; order Lepidoptera; family Crambidae; genus Cataclysta; species Cataclysta lemnata. The sequence goes on from OZ008345.1 coordinate 3,246,615, forward strand.
ATATTCAAAGAGTCGCAACTGATAAAACCATACAACGTATTTTCTAAAGGGTCGTTTTATAAATTACAAGAATATTCAAATACCAGATAGCATATGCTTTTACATTTCATATCTTGACTTTCCGCTTCGTTCGGCCAGCGAATGCCATTTAAATTAATAATAAAATTCAGGCGCACAATCCTTTCTGCGATCTACCACGAAAAGTATTTCTGTGAACTAATTTGTCGAAAACATCGTTATCTAACTAAGGGTCTTCAATATTCGCTTCTCAAAAGAGATTCAACTCAAAATTGCATTCCGGCAACAATAAGTCTTATTTTCATGAATTTAGAGCACACAATGTTTCTTGGTATTATTTGATTTGCGCCCCTCTTTAATCAAATGAGCGGTATAGTGTAATATATTTCTCAACAAGTTTTAGTGAGAGTGTAAATAGGTTAACATTCTTTTAAGAGGCTTTCCCGAAGGCCGATGAATTAATTAAAAACTTTTTGTATATGAAGCCATGCCTTGTTATGAAACTAATTAGTATATAACACAAAGTTATCCAAACTAACAATTATGTTACTGTATTTTCAATTTTAACATTTTCGATTGAATCGAATTAAAGCTAATCTATTTTGACGTCCGTCAAAATTGACTATGAGTCAGATTGACTGTTGAAAAAAAATAAAACATAATATCCTTACAGCCGTTCTCAGAGACATCAAATAACGTTAATGAGGAATAAATATAAAAAATGTCAATTCAAAACTAGCCGCTATTCTTGCCGGGTCTAATAATGGTCTAGTTTTGAATGATTTTTTTTTTGTATTATGTGCTCATTAAAGTTAATTGAAGTCTCTTAAATTGCTATCACTACACGGCAACAATACGTAGAACATACAGCAACAAACTCAGTTTCGCCAGCGAAACCGTGAACAAAATATATACCCACCACACTAACCCCTAAATCACAGAGGCCAGAGCACTCCGTAACCTGGACGTCTTACAGCGATTAAATATTGATGTCTACTAAGCCGTTTTAAGGCCGAATCCTTTTAGGCTGTGTAATTTCCTTGCGAGGGAAATATTTACGATGTCAATCCGGATAGAACATACATAGGTGCATGCATAAATCACGCCTGTTGAACCCCGAAGGGGTGGGCAGAGGTGTGTTCTTTTTTATTCTAGACAGGAAGCTCTTGGCCTTCATCTCACCTGATGGTAAGTAACGATAAGCACCTGCCCGGCTAAAATGACCACCCAAACACGATATGATATAGCCATTTATCGCTTTGAACTTACAAAAGTCATTGGATTTTCGACAGTTCAAAGCGATAAATGGCAATATCTTTATGACACAGCCTTAGAGGCTTATTCAATTCAAGTGTTAAAGTCCAATGATTTTTACTGTTCAACGCGATAAATGGCTATATCAAATCGTGTTTCGGTGGTCATGCTAGCCGGGCTGATGGTAAATGGCTGGTGGCTATCTTATCACAAATCGATAATCATTAAACACAATAATGCTGTTAACATATGGTGGCGGGCCTATTGCTATTTAAGGGCACGTAAATCACAGTAATTGTTGGGAATGCTTGGTGGGAATGCTGCTGCCGACTATATGTATATCCCTGCCTTATTCGCCTTGTACGAGACCCGCAAGAGAGTTTGGGGGTAGTGACAAAGTGACAATTGTATTCTACTCTGCCATCACCACACGGCGAATCCGGATGTGCGATCTCAAAATTTAAGAGCCCGTCCGTATGGTCAATGGCACTTAAAACTAACCAAAACTTTCAAGTTTATTCAGTCGATCGTCAACCTTGACTCCTTTGTAGTATAAAACAAAGTTGATAGCGAAAAATTGACATTTTGTGGTAGACAGACGGGCTGACGACTGTACAAAACACGCCGATTCATACCGGCCCAGGCACTTATTGAAATTGGCCGATTTACTCTAATCACATTATCTGCGAGCGTGAAAGGATTGGCTCAGGCGCTGAACATTTTATGCTTCCGAGTTCCATACGCGACTTATCGGCGCGGATGCTCGCCGAATCCTTTTCCTCGATGAGATGAACCGCGTCAGATACAAATGTTTCTGTTTGCAATTGTAATCCGGTTTTATTGTAACTGACTTCGTAGGGGAGACGCTTTAAGACTGTTCTGTTCAGTCGGAATACGCCCTCTTAGGCCTCTTGTACACACGCGGTTTTTACGCCGTCAAAATCTACGGTTAATTCGCCGTGTGTAGGCACGGTCGTCAGTGTTGTATGGATCACTATGAAAGCTTGTAGACGTGCACGGCGCCGCCGGCATATGCGCCGCGCCGCATCTACGCACGGCGTGAATTTTATCAGTGTTGCATGGCAGTCTATGGCCTCTTGTTTACGCGACGGTTGTTCAAACGTACGGCTAACACGCCGTTCGGTTGAAAAACCGTGTGTGTACAAGAGGCCTTAACCCTTTAAGCGAGAAAACATTCAACATGCACGTTAAATATACAGCAAAGGTAAAAGCGGTAGAAAATGTAAAATAATAGGGGTTAAAGTATGAAATTGCCGATGTTCCCTCATTATTTACTAGAAGTGTATAATTCCTTTAAAACAATAGTTATGTCCATTATTCTTCTTTTTATTTTAAACTTCATTTCAAGGACTTATATTTCTTTCGTTCATTACCAATAAATCTTCAAAAACAGCTCGTCCTAAGTACCACTTAAATCCACAATCCACGGACACGGACACCAGTCCGTTTCCGCTATAAGAAAAATTCTTTAGGTGTCCTAGGTATCCCATAGCATAATGTTGTCTAAATATACCCACAAAATTATATAAAATTTAGATTTGTGGTCCCTAAAAAAATGCAAATATGTTTGTATGGAAATATGAATTTTCGCTAAATTCTCCCAAATATAATACGTGGAGATTAGTTCATGACTTTTAAGCTACATGTACATACATACCAAGACCATAATAGTAATTATGCTAAACTTTTAAATCTATCACTCATAATAACATACTCTATCTAAAAAGCGGTCGATTATGCATACAACGCTTCTTATAGTAGATATTTCTTAGAAGTAAAGTCTTTTGATTAGAAAATTGTTTTGCCGTTACTCGGTGACTTACGGCCTACGGAATAAAGCCCAAAATGTATGTGCGGTGTACACTGTAGCATCTCAATTTCAATTTTAATTATCTGCTAGTGGAGCAAGGCATATCGCGGCGCGCCCCGGGGGATATACAGGAATGTATTAATTTGCACAGCGAATAAATTGAACAGTAAACAGAGGCAATGATAATATTAATGTATCAACGGGATTTCCTGTTATTTTTCCTAAAACAACACCCGCTTTTTTCATACCCAAGCAAACTGTTTGAGAATCGCGATTCTCCACTCTCTAAAAGCACTATTTGATATTTTAAAATTTCGTTTTTATTACCTAAGCCTGGAAATGAAATAATAAAATTGAATGTTTTCTTTGGAAAAGAAGATTATTATGCCAGCCCCAGCTTACACCAGGGGTGTCGTAAAAGTCGACCGGAATGGTGGAGAGCAATCCACCAACAACAGCATATTATTATCCAAAGACGGTATGGTAAGCCTAGAGCAGTGTGGATTGGAATGTTGGATTGAACTCTTGACGTGGTCCTTTCCATCACTTTCTTTACTGGCACCGTTTCGGCGTAAATGATATAATTGAAGGATGATGGCCAAATGGCGTCTGACCTATATGAGTGGAAGTAAAAACAACTTACGTATACGTCAGGTAGAAAATAATCCAATATATTATAAAAATCTCGTGTCACAGTGTTTGCTATTGACCGATTGTCATGATTTTTATATGTAGTAGGTCTGAAAATAGGATAAAGGTTATTGAATATACACCTAGGTGATAAGGGCAAGCCCCGATTGCTGGGTCAGCTAGTAATAACACAAAAATTGCCTACCTATTTCCAAAGAAAACAACTTTACCTACATTCAAAACAAGGATCATTTTCGATTAGAGGCTCAGAAATTCAGCTCCTTCCAAACTTGGAACGAATTTTCGCCCCCAGAGTGTGTCACCCGAAATGTTTGTCCCGTGAATTTATTTATTTGAAAGTTCTTTTTTATTCAAAGGAAAGGCAAATACATAACATGTAAGTAATAACTTTACGACCGCTCTAGCAGCTCTGAGAGTATAGATACGAGTAAAATTGATAAATAAAGGATTACGTTTATATATATAAATAATTAATTAACTAATTACGTTTTAAGCAAAGTTATGATAGTGATTTATTTACAAAGATTTTAATGGTTAGAAAAAGAATTTCGAAAAATTATGATCTTGAGGCGGGAACCATTTCTAACCATTAAAATCTTTGTACTAATTTTTCTAACATTTATATAATGTTAAAATTAAAATCAAATAGTGATTTATTTATTCGATTTTTAATTTCAATACGGCGGAGTAGAATACAATTGTCACCACCCCAAATCTCTCCTGTGGGTGTCGTACAAGGCGACTAAGGATAAATCAGTGATGAGGAATGGGCAGTAGAGTTCCTCTTATACCACCTAGCTATGTACTGCGACTTTTGTGCCCGATAACTGGTAATAGGCTCGCCACCTATTACATGGGACCTAACATAATTGGCGAAACGTGGGTGCTAGTTCACTTCTGCCTACCCCTCGAGGATATAAGCGTGATTTATGTATGTATGTACTATATAAATTTTAGAAGAATTAGTACAAAGATTTCTTGGTAGGGCTCCTGCTCGGATAGCAGTGGACTCGGGTTCGACCCCCGCGTCAAGACCATAAATTTTCGAACTTTTATTAACCACCAAAATATATATTTAAATATATATTTATTAAATATATATAACCTACGCATCATACTATTTTGCATTAGGACTATTTGAGGAGCTCGCTAGCGCAGTGGCATAACGTCCATGGACTGCGATTGCGTAAACTAAGCAATTTCGCTAAGGCCGGTCATTGGATGGAGCCGCTTTCCGGAAGGCACGTTAAGCCGTTGGTCCCGGCTGCATCTGCAGTCGTTAATACCACTCGCGGGAGAAATTGGGGGTGGTGACAATTGTATTCTGCTCTGTCGTCATCACTTAGCCATTGAAATGAGCATGTAAAAAATGTTTTACAATAAAAGTTGGATAATGGAAGTTCCTCGATATCACACACACGTTTCGGATTTGAGCCGGCAATACATTTCCCATCTCAAGCCAGCGGCTTACACGCTCGAGTGAGACCTCGCGTCATATCTCCAGCACCGACGTATTTGTATTCAGTATCAACACTGCATTTAACGAGCGCTTCTTACATAAATTTCGCAAATCCCGCAGTCTTACAAAGCGGGCGCTCGTCACTGCCGTGATTGTGACTGCGATTTGATGAATTGCTCCAATCCTCAGGCCCGGAGCGCTGTTAATGGAAAAGCGACTGTGCTTCCCACGCTGTAGGCACAGTTCTCTTTGCCGCATTAACCCTTTCACGACTCCGTCAGGTATGTGGGGTATCCGCGCTTAAAGAATGCAGTGACGAAAATCATGCACGCGTTAATTAAATGCGCGTCGTAGATGCTTTTCTGCGAGTAATGTTACTCTCGATTTAATTTGTAAGACATAGGTTTAGAGCCTGTACACATAACTAATAAAAAAAATGTATATTTCCAAAAGAATACAAAATACAAATTATCAATAGCGCCCAAACTAGGTAATCCAGTAATCCTGTCTTATGGAGGCTAGAAAGGATTTTACAAAAACAATTCATCCATGTTGTGTGCGTGCTTAACATGGTAAGAGATTTACAAAAATTTTAAATATTAATAACTGCGAATTGGTGCGATGCGAATTCGCAACGCAGAAAATTGCAATGCGAATTTCTGCGATGCGATTTGGTGAAGCAAGGCGGCGAAACAAAGAAGAATGGAACGCGCGACGCGAATCAATTCCTTCTTCCGCATTCAATGGTTTCAAAGAGAATTAGATGGATAGAAGCATCACCATGAACCAATATATCTAGTGCTGAAACAAGATTTCAAATGTCTATTTAGTAAGATCATAGCAACCTCTAAATATGACAATGGCTCTAGATGAAATAAAAATATTGTTCACATAAACAAAAAAAATTGATACATTACATAAATCACGCCTATTTATCCCCGAAGGGGTAGACTGAGGTGAATTAACACCCACGTTTTGGAAATTAGGTCCCATGTAATAGGGAGTGAGCCTATTGCCATCTAACGTGCACGTAAATCGAAACAAATGAAATAAAAGCGTTCGAATCAACTGCGCTACCCGCCATCTCTTATGCGTTTCCTTTCACTAAGGGCCGATTTCACCGCAGAATTAAAAGCGATCAGTTGAAGTTCAACTCGGTTTATGCTCTAAACTGAGTTCCGCTACATACATACATAAATCACGCCTATATCCCCGAAGGGGTAGACAGAGGTGAACTAGCACCCACGCATCGCTATGTTAGGTCCCATGTAATAGGTGGCGAGCCTATTGCCATTTATCGGGCACAAAAGTCGCAGTACTATTGCTAGGTGACATAAGAGGAACGCTGCTGCCCATCCCTCATCGCTGATTTATCCTTGTACGACACCCACGGGAGAGATTTGGGGTGATGTCAATTGTATTCTACTCTGCCGTCACCACACGGCTGTTCCGCTACATAGTTTGCATTAATCAAAACCAAGTTTTATTAAACTCGGTTTCTATGAGAGACGGTAAAATCGGCCTTTAGTCACGGTCAACCATTGAGTTTCATCTTAATAAAACTTGTTGATTTCCGACATAGAAACAAATGAAACAAGAGGATTCGCATCAGCTGCGCCACCCATCCGACAGTGCGTCATTAGGCGGGCGGGCTTCGCAAAATAATCCCACTCCAATTTGCGCATAAACAATCTCCCCACACGCCGTCAGTAGGTAACAGCAGTACGCAAGCACTCATACACCGGGAACATACCTCGGGGGAATCCAATTAATTATCAAGACGGAGACATGCAGTAGAGCATGCTTGATTTGAGCGGGTTCGGCTTCTGTTATTATCGCCGCATACATGCCGCTGGCGAGGGCTTCATTTGTTCGTCGTGTTGTCAGCATGTTGATACGATTTAACGTCGCGAGTAATTGGGTAATAACCTATTACATAGGTACAAAAATCACGCCTTATAAGCATCATTTATCGGCACAGAAAATTGGGGTTATTGTGGTTCGTGCGCGACCTTTCTGCGAGTTTTCCCTCCTCCCCGCATCACCCGCCCCCGCTTACATCTAGAGCGCCCCGTCCCCGCCACCGCCCCTCATACCGCAGGCAGGTCGCGCACGAACTTGTCAAACTATTAAAAAAAATTAAAAAGTTTTCTGACCACAATTTTATTTGTACTATATTTTTTGTAATTTTTTTATATCTGACCATTGGAACAAACCGGCCGTCAAATTAATTAAAATTCGGCCAATTTAACATTTACTTACCCAAAAGCGGTAGACATAGTGTGAAGTAAATTGGAGTTTCATTCATTAAAATTTTGACACAGAATAGAATAAACATACGTAGGTACATATATGTATAATGTTAAGGCTAATAGAATATGCTCTTCATTACCATGTTCTGTGTTATGCATATCTCATATTGTTGCTTTTAATTAAAATGAACTTTGCACATTTTTCCTTTTGTTGCGTCCATTACGCTCCTACCCAAAAATAGCCAACATTTTTCATTTTTCGTCAGATAAGCGTAATGAATATTTTTGCTCTAAAAGAAATATGTTGGCCACAAGAGCTTCTAATTTATATTCAAATCCTTGCTGCCTTTAGGATTGTAAATGAAGTAGGGAAACTACATTTGTTCTAAACTGTTCCCACTGTTGGGGCACAGGCCTTCCCCTTTTGGAAGGAAGAATATAAGGTAGAATGGGCTATAACATACCACGCTGGACACAGTGCTGATTGAGAGGTATTAACAAACGGTTTAACGTGCCTTTCGAAACACAGAGGAGCTAAAAAGATTTGGAGATGCGATCGTCCCCGTGATCTCCATCTCCAAAATGTAATTACGTAGCCCGTGCGTGCTAACTGCAGCTAAGTATACGAAACTATGTTAATTGGTAGTTTGATTGTGCCGCAACTGACGAGCGATCCTGTTTGGATTGCCTGTTTATTTTCCTAGGCTGTAGGTACCTACGAATAGAATAATTTCGTATAACGACCAGACATTTGGCCCGTATTGGAATAGTTGGTCGCTTGATTTGGCTAGCCCACCACTTTCGCAGTTATGGCGTGATAGTGTCATGATCATGATTCACAGCCGGTTTATTTAATGGAGCGACTGCAAGTGTATGAATCCGATCGATTATCAGCTTACTTTGATCGTCTTTGGCGGTCGATATTACCCAACATAATATGTATTCTATGAAAAGCATAATTGGGTACACAGCCTATTCATAGTTAATTAATTGAGCATTCCATTTCAAAGTACCTACTAACATTTTGAATACCTTCTTATATGATAAATACGAATGAAAGGCGCATTAATACATATTTAATTAAGCAGTAATTATGTCTTTTGATGCCTGGTCCCCATCCAGAGTTTATGTACTTTATTATAACCTCAAACTGGGACTTCAGTGTCATTGACTTTGTTTCTTTTTATGGCAAAGACGTCGTATTAAGTAGCATAATTATAAGTAGCTACAGAAATCACGCTTATTTTTAGGTAGCAGAAGTGAATTTACACCTAAACTTCGATAATTATGTTACGTCTCACATAATATAAGGCAATCCTATTGCTATCTATATATAGGCACGTTAAATCACCTATAGAAATATAAAGTGACTATCAAAAAATGCCTAGCAGCGTAACAAAAAAATGTTAGCAAACAAACTAAATTGCATATAATTGATGTAAAAAATATACAGCACAGCTTACAAACACCGGTTCACTTACCACATGTTACGTATGTGTGATAACGTGTGTCTACGAGTACAAGGTATTTGACCTAGCATTGGTAGGTTTATATCAGATTTTCTTCCATTCACATAGGTCAGTCGTCATCAAGCCATCCGGTCCCTTTTGATTAATATCATCCATCACACCGAAAAGGTGCCAGTTATCAATGAATTTATAGTAAAGATATGCAAAGGACCGAACGGCGAGCGAGATTGGGATGACAACATTCCAATCCATGCTGCTCAAGGCTTGGTATTTATACTTACTTATAAGTAACTAATTAACTTCTGGAAAATTCGAGAACTGCCCAAGTTGTTTCTCGTCAACGCAAGGCATTCCTGTAAGTTGACACGACTCATCGGAAACACGATAAGAGTTTAAATTATGGGCACACGCTGGCTGTTCAACGCGTGACTTGTCCCGTTGGACCCTAAAGTTTGGCCTTTGATATAAAATGCCCCCTTATTTACAGAAAACCCTAAGATTTCTGGAGAGGGGCGAGAGATTTGAGATTGCGATAAATTAAAATTACGTGGAAGTTCGTACGGTGTGTTTTTGTTTGTTTTACGACATACGTATAATTTATATAATGTGATACGTATAGACTATAATTAATGTACAGATCTTGATTAAATTGTCTCCAACTTAAAAGATGTCGTAGTATCCAAGCTAACGCATGACTAAATGCGAAACGAATAGAAATATGTACTCGGGTTAAGTGTTCTTATAACATTCTTGTCTGTGATTGGTTGGATACTGTATTCGCAAAATCCGACAAATTGACCTTCAACTATAGTTTCATCATCATCATCATTCAGCTGAGAGACGCCCACTGTTGGGCATAGGCCTCCCCCAAGGATCTCCAAGCTGGTCGGTCCTGCGCTGCCCGCACCCAGTGGCCTTCACCAGATCGTCGGTCCAACTCGTGGGGGGCCTTCCTACGCTGCGTCTCCCGGTGCGCGGCCGCCATTCGAGGACCTTTCCGCCCCAATGCCGTCAACTATAGTTTACTCGAGCGCAATACCAAATCTAATATCAAAAACTTTTAAACAAATCATAAAATTTGCAAATTGGATCAGTGGTCCGATTCAAAACGTTAATTAGGTCAACTGATCCCGCGGGATGAGTTCGAGCGGCTTTAGTTGACTAAAGAGCAGGCTAGGTTGGTCTAAATTGTGGAAACTACAAAATATCCGTAATAGCGATAAGTGACAAAAATATATCTCTCGAGTTCCACCGTGCTTCAGAAGGCACGTTAAGCTGTCTAGCTAATTTGACTAATGCCCACTAACATGCAGTGGGTCGGCGTACTTGGTTGTTCCCTTTTAGTTGCCCGTTTATTGTTCTAGCCATAAAGGGACGCCAGTGTGGTAATTGTTAAATGAATTAAGAAAAATAAGTGCATTGTAACGAACGCACAAGGGAGTGTTACGGCGTATACATACAGCGCGCGCATTCTGTATGATTACTGCAATCTCGCAGGAATAGATAACTAACATCGTAAACAAGGACGACAATGCCGCGTGGTGATGGCAGAGTAGAATACAATTGTCACCACCCCACATCTCGTCCGTGGGTGTCGTACAAGGCGACTAACGATAAACACAGCAATGAGTAGGTAATGGGCAGCAGCGTTCCTCTTATACCACCTAGCAATGTACTGTGACACTTTTGTGCCCGATATATGGCAATAGGCTCGCCACCTATTACATGGGACCTAACATAACTGACGAAACGTGGGTGCTAGGTTCACCTCTGCCTACCCCTTCGGGGATATGGGCGTGATTTATGTATGTATGCATGTAAACAAGGACGTCTGTTACTTTTGATTATTGGTTAGAAATTGCTTTCATGCAAAAATGTACATACATACATACATAAATCACGCCCATATCCCCGAAGGGGTAGGCAGAGGTGAACTAGCACCTACGTTTCGCCAATTATGTCAGGTTTCATGTAATAGGCGGCGAGCCTATTGCCATATATCGGGCACAAAAGTCGCAGTACATTGCTATTGCTAGGTGGTATTAGAGGAACGCTGCTGCCCATTCCTCATCATTGATTTATCCTAAGTCGCCTTGTACGACACCCACGGGAGAGATTTGGGGTGGTGACAATTGTATTGTACTCTGCCGTCACCACACGGCGCTTAATTGCGCGAGCGCAGCGTCATCCTTTCATTAAAAATGAAACATAGATTTACAAATGTCGCGATAGTACATTAAAAACTTGATATATTATTTTTTTTTTTTTCAACGTATTCAGTTATGTAGAAACTCGTAATACAAAATTAAATGTTGTTGTTTTTGATGTTAACTATCTGATTCCAATCCTGCGATGTTGTTGGTGTACATTACAAATAAACTTATACAATGAAGTGTCAAAATCAGACTTCGTGTCTAGACATAAAGTGCATAATGGATTGTAAAAAACTAGTCAACTTAAGAGAATCTGTCGCGCCGGCAGTACCTACCTAATTTATCGCCACAGTCTTCGGGTTTTTATTAAATATCATTCGTGTTAGTTTGTCTTTTCTTCCGGGAATCTCGCAACTTGAACTGCGATCTCGCCAACTATCGCGCTGAAAGTTCCCCGGCGTCCCAGATGTCGATGACAATACAATCTTTTATGCTTTTCAGCCAGCTACAGGCTGCTAAGTCGCCATATACGGAAATCCAATTTCCCCTACGCGAGGCTCGCAATTTCTATCCATAGCTAGCTTTATTTAGCTTTTATGCGTGTCAGTTTGTTTATCCACGGCATCTCGTCATCATCTTCTTTATCGGTTCATAAAAGTAGACTGTACAACAAGGGCATAAAATGAGTCATTGTAGCACGAGACAATTAAAAAAAATTACCTAATGCTCTAGCTAGAGCATTACATGCCATTTTATGCAGATGACATAATGATGAATTTTTCAAGCATGAGAAGTGAAAAGGCAATTTTGAGCAATACTTATTGCGAAAAGTAATTCATTTCTTGAATCCAATTGCTGTTTACGTATATCCATTCAGTCTAATGTGAACCATTATACTTATTCTTGAAGAAACTCTTTGAAAGAAAATCGCTACTTGGGAATTGTTCACCTACTATAAATTGATGCAATGCAATTCATAGTAGAATCATAAAAGAAATTGCAAATGTTACCTTTTTAGGCCCACTGTTCTCAGTTTATCTAGGGTCGGTGCTGTAGAAGATTAAAGTAGAGGATTTGAGAAGATGAGGAAACGTCTTCTATTAATGTCATACAAACATACATCGCTTCTTTGCTTCAATAACGATGAAACTCGCCTATATCCCCGAAGGGATAGACAGAGGTGAATTAACACCCACGTTTCGACAATTATGTTAGGTCCCATGTAATAGGCGAGCTTATTGCCATTGCTAGGTGGTACAAAAGGAACTTTGCTGCCCATTCCTCATTACTGTTTTAACCCTTAGTCGTGTGACACCCGCGGGAGAGATTTGGGGTGGTGACAATTGTATTCTGCTCTGCGGTCACCACACGGTTATTAATATCGATCAATCTAAATTAGTCTATTCATATTTGGTATGATTACTATAGACTGTGAATCGTCAAGACGGTATATACATCAAAAACCCGTGCGACCAAAGGTATGAAATGGAGTCCTGGAATGGAATGCCTCAGTCTATAATGATTATTGTAAATAAATAACAATAATAAATAATAAATAAATATTTTTACACTCACACCTATCATCTATCCCAAAGTAAGTAGCCTAAGTACTTGTGTTATGGATACTAGATAACAGACATATTTTAAATATAATTATGTATATAAATTTTGGAAATATACTACATTAACATATAGACAACCATGACTCGGGAATAAACATTTGTGGTCATCACAAAGTTTGTCCCTACCAGGATTTGAACCCGGGACCTCTTGGCCAATATCCAGCAATCCGTCCGGCAAAAGGCGGCCGTCAGGCTACTACGTAACACAAGGCGTCATTGTGTTACGTAGGTACGACATTTTAGGATAAAATTGCCAGCCCCTCTGTGATTGATGATTCCAGGTGAAGTAAGGTCTAGCATATAAAAAAACGCTTCATTACAACTTTCTATTTTGACAGACGTGATTCCGAGCCATATTATAGCTGGGAAATTTTAGCAAGCCCATTTCAGTGGGCTGACTAAACGCATAAAGCGGATATGTCCACACAACGACCACCTCATTTGGCCTCAGCGGCGTTTCATCGGACGTCACGGCTCCAATGCGTACGCTCCGAGGATATTTTAATTAACTGTTCCACAGAATTACGTGACTGAGTCACCGGATATTGTCCGTGGTGTCGAGTACGGCTGGCGCGAAGTATTTGATCACTGTTTCGGTGATTGCGATATCACTGTGTTGTTTTTGAACAACATGACTATTCGATTTGCTACTTCAACAAACAATACTTTGGTTTTAAACTTGGAAAAATTGTTTTTACGATTCGAAAAACAGTTGAAGGTTTGTCATGTAGACATTGGGTATTTATGACTGGCATAGTTGACGAAAGCGATTGATTACCTTTAGGGTGAGGCCAAATGAACAGAACTTCGGTCGCAGAAATACTGCGGCATCCGGTTTTATTGAAGAGTCCCATTTGATTCACACGGCGACGCAAAATGAGTTTGATTAATCTATCTATCCAAATGCAGCAGACCGAAATTCTGCGACCCACCACTTCAAAATTACGCTTGGTCTCTCACCCGTAAGGTAAAACTAAACGCAATATAAGAAAACGGTTCTTTTTCTAATATTTTCTTATTTAAAACATGCTTTGATCTAAATTGCCGTGTGGTGACGGCAGAGTAGAATACAATTGTCACCACCCCAAATCTCTCCCGTGGGTGTCGTACAAGGCGACTAAGGATAAATCAGTGATGAGGAATGGGCAGCAGCGTTCCTCTTATACCTACCACCTAGCAAAGAACTGCGATTTTTGTGCCCGATAAATGGCAATAGGCTCGCTACCTATTACATGGGACCTAGCATAATTGGCGAAGCGTGGGTGCTAGTTCACCTCTGCCTACCCCTTCGGGGATATAGGCGTGAATTATGTATGTATGTATGTATGATCTAAATTAAGAAAATAACAAATATCGTATTGATTGCGTTAACACAAAAAGTGTAATAATTACACATTCAAATGGAAAAATTAATATTTACAAATCAAACATTGCGATACAGAGTTAGCTTGTCGGACAAGTATCCGTCTCTAATCGGATTTCAACTATAACTTAACTTGACTTAAGGCGCAAAATTGTTTCGGCAAATTTGAAATTTTGTAATAACCTGGCATGTTTTTGTCTATGCCACTATATTCTATACACCGCCGGTTTCGTGCTCATTTAAATATTTAAAACAAACAGAGCGTAGCCTATGTCAGCTGGGACACAGGTTCTGTAAGAGAATTTTCATAATCGGATTAGCGACTCTTGAGGTTGCCTCCTACAAACTCAAAGGTAACAACTATGTAGCTGTAGGTATTTGGATGTAGATTAATGTAGAAGCTGCGTTATAGCGATGAGTAGCGGCTACGTCGTAGCGTTATGTAGCAGCTACGCCATTGCGCTACATAAAGTGTCGACTAACCAAGAAATGGTTGCTCAGCGAAAAGTGCTACTGATGACGACAACAATGGAGTCAAATCAATATTGAACCTAATGTCTGCTGTATTAAAGCAGAACAAGACTAGCAATTATAAATTTAGTAATTAGAATTCAGAATATATGTAGGTATACAAGATCGTGGGTATTAATTCACCTCTGTCTGCCCCTTTGGATCAAATGTAGGTGTGATCTATGAATGTATGTCCATACATACATATATAAATCACGCCTATAGCCTATAGGCAGAGGTGAACTAGCACCCACGTTTCGTCAATTATGTTAGGTCCCATGTAATAGGTGGCGAGCCTATTGCCATTTATTGGGCACAAAAGTCGCAGTACATAGCTAGCTGGTACAAGAGGAACGCTGCTGTCCATTCCTTATCACTGATTTACCCTTAGTCGCCTTGTACGACACCCACGGGAGAAATTTGGGGTGGTGACAATTGTATTCTACTCTGCCGTCACCACACGGCTTCGGCGGAATGTATGTATGATCTATGAATGTATGTTATATGTATTTAAGTTTATCGCCAAATAAAAAACCCTTACATAAATACGAACCATCTCATACACTTCCGCTCCAAGCTCTTCACCTGTAGAAAATATCTAAACAACACATTTCTCTATGATTTGGAATTCAGACCTTTGTCAAATAAATTGACACTAAAACCGGTGTTATCTGTTTTTGTGCCAGCGTTTGATAAAACGGCTCCTTATTGAATTTTTTACAGGCCGCTAGATATTGTGTGCTTGACACGTCACTTAGCCTGTTTTCAACATTTGGATTGGGTGATAGGTTTGTATGTAAAAAGAAATACATGGATAAATACTAGCTGATCGACTAACGTCTTTTTACCCTTGCAACCTAGGGATATAAAAAACAACCTTTAGTTTAGACCTTTTCTTGGACAAAAAAAAATCATAACAATTGGGTAAGCCGTTTCGGAGGAGTTTTTTAACAAACACTGTAAGACAACATTTTATATATTAAATTATAATGCATCGGATGTCGTACAAGGCGACCAAGGGCAAAGACAGCAATGAGTAATGGGCAGCAGTGTTCCTCTTATACCACCTAGCAATATACTGCGATTTAGGGGCCCGATAAATGGCAATAGGGTCAATCACTATTACACGGGACCTTGCCTAATTGGCGAAACGTGGGTGATAATTCACCTCTGCCTTACCCTTCGGGGATAAATAGGTTTTTATGTATGTATACGGAACAAGGGGACAAATACACAAATAACACGGCAATTATCATAATGATGTCCATAAATCCTTCCGCTGAAGAACTATTACGGTAAACAATTGTTAATTTCGGTCTAAATTATTATATTTTGATCGCATTAAACGGTAATTTATATAATAATCCGGAAAGGTTCATTTTGTAGCGCCGGCCGGCGGATGTGTTTATGACAAATTGTCTCGTTACGCCGCAGCTGAACACAGCCTTTTGGCACCGGGTTATATGGGGGTTACACTTGGATTAAATTCGTTCAATTACAATTTTTAATACAGTATTCATATTTAATTTTTAATACATTAGCGAATGAGCTGGCACGCTCTACGTTATTTTTTCGCTCGCATGGGAAAACTAGTCTATTTTTTTTATCTCAGATAGTAAATTGACAGCTGCAAAATATGTCATGTTGTATTGTTTAAATCAATTTTAAACATTAAAATATGATATTTGCAGACATTTGCATCTGTCAATTTACTATCTGAGATAAAAAAAATAGCCCTCGTCTATGAATATTACTTAAACTACCGCTTTTTTGGAGAAGGCAAAAGACTTGGTGGTTCTCGGACCTTGGGAAAGGGTTAGGCTACTATCACTACTACTACACTGCTATGGCAGACATCTCCAGAGGGAGCGTCGCAGGGCATCATCGCCAACCCTTTAATGTCCCCACTGCTGGGCACAGGCCTTCCCCATGGATGGCAGAATATAGGGAGAATGGGCCATAACCCATCACGCTGGCCCAGTGCAAAATGGTGGGTATTAACGACTGCAGATGCAGCCGGGACCATCGGCTTAACGTGAAGCACGGAGGAACTCGAGATAGAAAATTTTTGATCACCCATCCAATGACCGGCCTTAGCGAACATTGCGTAGTTTACGCAGTCGAGAAAGAGAGATTGGGTCATAACCCCCCACGCTGGCCCAGTGCTGATTGGTGGGTATAAATGGCTGCTAAAGCAGCCGGGACACGGAGGATCTCAAGATAATAAATTTTTGGTCACCCATCCAATGACCGGCCTTAGCGAACATTGCTTAGCTTACGCAATCGCGGGCCAAGCACGCTATGCCACTGCGCTAGCGAGCTTCTTGAAGGGCGCTACAAATTAAAGCGCCCATAATCGACCATGACTATTAATAAGGGTCAGTTCAAGAGTGCCCGAAACCGACGGACGTGCGTGGAGACATTAATGAGATTGGATGAGGAGAAAAACTGCGTAAGGTGCAAGCAAGTGGAAAGAAACGAACTTACCTGTGGGAGAAAGGCGTGACCTGTGATTGTATATGTAACAACCAAAAACATTAAACAATTGCCACTATGTTAAGCAGGCTTTTTATAAATTGAATGTTTCGGTCTTAACTGTTTATATTGTAATGTTCTTCTTCTTCTTAAACCAGCTAGCAATATACTGCTATTTATTTGTCCGGTAGGTGGCAATACCCAACTTAATTTGCGACAAGTGGGTGTTTAATTCACCTCTGCCTATCCCTTCGTGATTATGTATACGTTTTTGTTCTGAAAAAAAAACGAGTATTTTGGGGTATCCCATTCTTTATCTAGGTGCGCAGTATCGAAATCAGTTTTTTTTCCTTAAGAACCGAAGCTATATGTAACCGATAATATCGATGGAAAAGCAATCGATATAGACACCGGGTTGATTGTATTTTAAGGCAAGTGGAGTGATTAAGCGAATATCAGTGTCAATGGTAATTAATACACTTTTGTATTCACAAGTTGACAGCGAAACTTTGCAAGTGTTTTAATCGACAAAATATGTAAATTTGATGAACAAAATTAATTTCGTCACTGGCACAGCGCTCTGTTATAGGGTCCTGCACAAATTTTACCGGTAATCTGTAACGTACTGTGATTCTAAAAATTAGTAGATTGTATTTTATAATGATATGTCATCATTTTTTTAAGATGAAAAAATAAATACTATATAAATTGTGTTATTCATACATACTCGTGGCTACAAAAATCACGCCTATTTCAGTAGAAGAAGGCAGAGCTGAATGTAATTCATTATAATATCTGTAATAAACAACTTATCTATTGTTTTGAACCAGATCCATATTCATCTAATATGGATTTGATACTATTGTCCAAAAACGAAAAAAAAACTTGTTCTGAACTGTCGATTTAAAGCAAACAACGAACTCTACTAAAACAGGTTTAACGTCACAAATAAAATGAGGTAATTCCCCTTTTGTGTATTAGTGAAAGGCCCTAGAGTACGCCTGGAACGGAACACTCCCCGTCTTTTGGCATTATTAATTTTATAAAGAGCCGTTATAAACTTTATGGCCCTTTCAATATATTAGTTAATTAATTCGGCGCATAATATCCTCGTAACTGGTGAGTTATGAATTCGGTCGTCCATCAAACGGTAGGTGTGAATTGGCTCAAACCGCGCAAGTGAATTATGGCGAATTACCCGCTGACTGACTCAAGGCGTCGCGTTACAGTTTGTGGAATTTGAGCAAGGCGTGTGACAAGTCATTTAATCTTCTTTTACTTCTGCTGCCTTGTTCCCAGGCTATCTGGGGTTGGCGCAGTATGTTTCCTCTTCCATTCATATCGGTCGGACGTAGCCACCCATTCCCTTTTGATCATCCATCACACCGGTAAGGTGCTCATAATGAATGAATATAGAGAAAAGAGATGGAACGGACCATGTCGAGAGATCGATGACCGGAGAGTGTGATAAGAATGGCCATATTCCAATCCATATTTCATACCGCTCAAGTTTTTGGCTTACATTTTACAGCCGGCCGCCTGCCTGACTTCAGTGGCTAGCCTATTGCCATATTTAGTGCAAGTAAATCGCAGTATATTACTAGGTGGTTTATCAACAGTAATAGGACAGATAGATGTTGATCATGATGTATTTATCTTAACAATTAGTACTTTGAAAGAAAACAAACAATTATTTTCAAAAATTAGTAAACAGGCGATTATTGTTAAATCGGTATTTGACATTTTATCGTATGTAAGAACTGTAAAATACTGACGGTTATTTTTTAATCGCTTGTTTTACGTGTGGCTGAACTCGAGCCTAAGAATATGCTTTAAGCTAGAATTCCATTATTATTGTATTGTGTATTTACACACACACATAAAAGTATAGAACTCATGTTACAATGATGGATTGCGCGAGATGTCGCAAAAGAATTTTAGTGAGCATCAAAATTTTATCCGGCCCAAACGAAACTAAGCAGGCGTGAAACAGTTTTATTAACACGAAAATGAGATTATTAGCTACGCAATACCATTCAGGTCCTTACAAATTACGACTTCTCGGCACTCCATTACTCGGCCTATCAGGGTAATAGCATCTAGAACGGATCTCTTTATGGAGGGGAGAATTTTTCTTTCAACATGTTCATTCATTATCTTATAACTGGTAGCTGTAAGCGTATCTTATACAAATTACAGAATGTTCTGTCTATTGGGAAGTAGCAAGCTGCAGTATTAGGTATATCATAGCTTGAATTATCTGCCACACAGAGCAGAATAGGAGGACCTAGCGCGCTAGCGCAGTGGCTTAGCGCGCTCGGCTTGCGATTGCGGAAACTAAGCAATAATCGCTAAGACCAGTCATTGGATGGGTGGCCGAAAATACATTATCTCGAGTTCCTGCGTGTTCCAGGTGGCACGTTAACCCGAAACAGGTGGTGGAGATGAAAATTGTATTCTGTTATATACCTTCACCACACGGCGTATGATAAGCGCAGGTCAAAATTACTCCTTTAGTAGCCTCCTACTGGATGCGAACGGGAATGGTGAAAACTGTTTTCTGCTCTGTCGTTGCCACAATTATAAGTACAGGCTCTTCCACACAAGCGCGTCGCGGTCGCAATGACGCATCCAGTATTACCTATCGGGCCATAATACCGGATGCCTCATTGCGACCTAGCGTCCCACTTCTATTGCGTCCTTATTATTGCAACAGTGTATAACTTCTACTACAAACTGGTATAGCAATAACGCATCCGGTATTGTCTACCGATAATAACGCGCCTGTGTTGGAGAAGTACCTCTAAGTATTATCTACGCCTATTCCCAATTACAGACGCAAACAAACCGCATTGTATTTCATAATTATCAGCAAAACAACGCATTTCTGGCTACCGCGTAACGGCCAGGCCAATGCTTGCTTAACAAAGAGCACCTAATTAGACTTAATGCACGCTTTTAAGCAAAGTCTAAGAGCGAAAAAATTGCATAGAATGTGCCAGCCCTGACTCACACCAGCGGTGTCGTAAAAGTCCTTTAATGAGTACTTAATGTCAAAAAAAATCATTTCAATCTAGACCGTAGATCCGGCAATATCTTTTTGTGCCACTGAGTACTCATTATCGTTAATTGACGTCTCTGAGTGCAGTGATTCTCTGGTAGTACCTAAGGGAGATTTCCCGGTGTAGACCAATAAGCATCTTGGGACACCCGAATAGTGGAGGGCAAACCACCAACAACAGCAAACTTACAGAGGGTTGGTGTCCGGCAGGCGGCCAGCTGTAAAACCTTAGCCAAAACCTTGAGCAGTAGCTCGACATGGTCCTTTCCGTCTCTTTTCTATAAATTCATTCATCACTAGCACCTTTCCGGTGTGATGGATGATATGAACCAAAACGGATTCGATGACTTGATGATGTCTGATTGTTCGGAACAATTAGCATAGATGATACTGCTGGTGCCATCTCTCTGAAGTGTACGTAAACAACGCCGCCCCAAGTGAACGTAATTGGTCTAATTTAAATCTAACGTGCCCCCCTCTATGTTACCTATTCTAATAATGTTATACCCTTTTAAAAAATTATACGCTCTCACGCACCTTCTTCGCAAGTGTTCGCATTTTATTTCCTCAAATTCGCAATTCCTTGGAATCTAATAAATCCAACCACGTCTGCGAGTAAAAAATACAGTACCAGTATCGCAGTCCGCTACACTGATATTAATGGAAGAGGAAACATACTTCACCAACCCCAGACAAACTGGGAACAGGACAGAAAGAAGAAGAAGCGTGGAACTCAATGTCGAGTGTCTTGGTGATGCATAGCAGTGACTGGGGTTAGTCTGCAATTTCGCAAGCGGAATTGGCGAAACATGGGTTCACAATTCACCTCTGTCAACTTCTTCCGGGATAGAGCCCCTACACATAACTGCGAATTCATGCGATGCGAATTCGCAACGCAGAAAACAGTGATGCGAATTTCTGCGATGCGACATGGTGCGGCAAGGCGGCGAAACAAAGAAGATTGAAATTGAAGCAAATGCGAATCAATTCGCAAGTTCTTGCGATGCGGCGTGCGAGCTCGCAGATTTATACGATGCGACGTCGCATCGCAGTTTTGTGTACAGGGCCATAAATAGTAGTATGAATATAGAATGTATGGATTGAGAACTAGGGAAGAATAAACTAACTGCACTCAGGTAGCCTAGAAAATCCGTGGTCTAATAGATATTAGTACTCCTATTTTTGTATAAAATAAATAAATATTTTTACACTCACACCTGTCATCTAGCCCAAAGAAAGTAGCATAAGCACTTGTGTTATGGATGACGGACATATTTTTAATACAATGATGTATATAAATGTTGAAAATATACTACATAAACATATACACAACCATGACTCGGAAACAAACATTTTTGTCATCACAAAGTTTGCCCCTACCAGGATTCGAACCCGGGACCTCTTGGCCAATACCCAGCAATCTGAGCATACGACCAAGGCGGCCGTCGATTGTATGTTGCTTTAGTGCCGGTAATTAAGACATGTGTATACCAAATAAAGGCACAGTCACACACAACCCTTACAGTATTAGCAAACTAAAGTGCGATAGACAAACAATGCTACGAATGCCGTTCAAGCTGTGTTTGCACAATGTAGGCGGCTTCGCATTACGTGGAAACTCAAGCGAGTAAGGAGGAAAATCTTATGATATTTTTTTGGCATTTTTTTAGACTAGACAGGGAAGCTCTTGCCCTTCATCTCACCTGATGGTAAGTGACGATAAAGGCCGAAGATGGAATCGAACTTCATCTGAAACCCTCAACCACAGAGGGGCTGGCTATCTTATCATAAATTGTCGGAACACAATAATGCTGTTAACATTATTATTATTAATCCTTACGAAAGGATAAAAAAATCGTACAAGACGACTAAAGGTAAAAACAGCGAAAGTAATGGACACCCAGCATTCCATCAAGGGCGGATCCAGCTTTGACGCCAGGGGGGTCACATATAGTCCAAGAGCTACTGAATCCTCCAAGTAACGGTATTCCTGTAAGGCTAGAAATTTGTAGAATGATGATTTAATCGTCATGGGCAATAACCATGACCTGGCAGACATCAGCTCTGCCCCTTTTTTATTTTTTCAAACTGTTAAAAAAAGTCACGAGAAGTTATAATTTAATTTTGATAATAAATAATAGATACAAGTAAAAAGTAGTTATTATATTAAAGTAATTTAATATTGAAAGTACAATATAATCTATATTGTGACAAAATATATAAAAACATTATGTTTACCAATTCTAATTAGGGTCCACCTAGGTCTAACTAGCCCAGGGGGTCATGACCCCCACGACCTACCCCCTGGATCCGCCCTTGCCTCTTGTGTCACTTATCAGTATACTGCAAATTACGTGCCCGATAGATGACAATAAGCTCGCCACCTAAACGTTGATGTTACACCTACCCCTTCGGGAATAAATGGGCGTGATTTATGTATGTTTAATCTCAAACCCAGACAAATAAAGCTGTGGCAGCTATTAAAGAAGCCCACATCAAATGTTTTAAACGTTCGTAAAATTACAACGCTATTCTATACCAAATTAAAAAACGTATATTTCCCACAAAATACCTTCAAACGTGATGGTCCATAACTCTGGCGTGCTCCGGATACGCACTAAGCCAATAATCCCCTAATTCTAACGAAAATGTTTCTCTTTTTCCTTTAAATGCGGATCGAAAGAGATAAAACACTTTAATGGTTTACTTTCACTTTCCACAACGGTTAAAAAGTATGTTGGGGCGCGGGGAGCGTTTCAAATAATTTGTTTGCCTTGAATCTATTAAATTAATGTTTCCTATCTATTTGGACTTCACGCAACCGTCTAGTTTTGCTCACCAATCTGAAGACCACCTCATGCCAAGATTGCTTAGGTTACACAACTGTCAGAAAAATAAGTTTTTTTTAATGTTTTGAAAGTATAAATAAATATGAGCGCGATTAGTTTTATATTTCCATACATCTTTTTAAGTCAAATGTCATATCATCCACGTCTTTCACACAATCTGCAAATTACGATATTTATATTGCTCCTTTACCGCGCAAGAGATTGATTTGATTGATTGAGGGTGGTGACAATTGTATTCTGCTCTGCCGTCACCACACATGGGGTGTAAAAAATAGCCTACGACCAATTTAATCAAGCTACCAAATATACACAAAAAAAATTATAAAAATTGGTCAGGCCGTTTCGGAGGAGTTTGGTAACAAACACTGTGACACGAGATTTTTATATATTAGATATTATTATGCAGTAGAAATTAACCAAGCATTTCAAAGACATTGGAGGCCATGATGAATGTGAGCCGGTTGGTCGAATCAAACTGAACAGCATAGTGAAATAATTTCAATCTCCGCCCGTCCTAGTTATTTCCTACATTACGTGCCGGTGAATCCAGCGATTTCCTTTATTTACTCCATTTCGATTTCCTCTGGTAATTTTTTCAGGTCGGAATTGAATTTATCATTGCCTTTTCGTTTCTTTTGCAGGAATTGGTCTGTTGGAAAAATAATTGAAACGGCTTATGTCAACGAAGCGGCTGATCAGCAAATCGTTGTTGTATAATTAATTGGTCTTAGCGTAGGTACCGACTAATCGATTAAGATATGAAGACATACATAGTAGAACTTAAGGCCTTGAAAATGGCCTAAGAAACAAAACTGTGAATTTTCTCGATTTTCAACCTCAATGTCTTACTGCCGCACTCAGAGACGTCAAATAACGTTAATGAGTACTTAATGTCAAAAAATGACAATTCAAAACTAGTAGCTATTTTTGACGGGCCTATGGTCTAGATTTAAATGAGGTTTTTTGACATTAAGTACTCATTAAAGTTATTTGACGTCTGTGCGGCAGTTAGACATTAAGGGCCGATTTCACCGTCTCTCATAGAAACTGAGTTTAATAAAACTTGGTTTTGATTAAAGCAAACTTGGTAGCGGAACTCAGTTTAGAGCATAAACCGAGTTCAACTTCAACTGATCGCGTTTAATTTCTGCGGTGAAATCGACAATCATGTAGTCGTGTATTTAGATATACAATCAGATACATCATGCACTAGTACCTACACTTGCGTCTTGGTTATATAAGCATCAGGTAGATCCGTTGTTAACATCACACCGCCTGTGTAACCTAATCGTGCCTTGAAATACAAGATGGGTTAAGCTGCCCGATCAGAATGCAACATTGATTCACGCGTTAGGGTGTGTCCAAACATAACCCGAACGTAACTAAAGGCATTTCCGCGCATTGTAGTTGGGACTTGTCTGTCTTTTCGAATATTTGGCAGCTCATTTAGACTAACTGCCGCACTCAGAGACGTCAATAAACGATAATGTCAAAAAATGACAATTCAAAACTAGTGTCTATTCTTGTCAGGTCTTTGGTCTAAATTTAAATGAAAATTTTTGACATTAAGTACTCATTAAAGTTATAAGACGTCTCTGAGTGCGGCAGTTAATCGTTTATAAAATGCCTTTAGTTATAAGATATCTATTATTTATTTTATAAAAATGCCTGTACATCCATACGTTTTATAAAAATACCCAAAGAATAGTTTTAGAACTAAAGACGACTAAGTAAAACAAATTTTCGAATACTAACTGTGGCTACATAACAAACATCCTATGAATGATTCCGAACAAACAATTTAAGGAAATGAATTGGAGTAGGTACCCTACTGAACGGATGGATTGTATGAGTTATATTATGATATACACCACACGTCTACAACGGAAACGGTATGGTTCCTGAATAAGTCACACAAACACACCCACATAAAACACGACTAGTTATCCCGAATGGTCAGACTAAGCTGACCTTTAATCAATAATTTTGGTCCCATGTAAGCCTATTGCCATCCTACCATGTACGGCACCCAGAGAGATATAGGGTTGGTGTCAACTATATTCTGCGCCATCGTCACCTTTCACCACGACTTGTAATAAATTACTGAAAATTGAAATTGACGAGTGGTGACGGCAGAGTAGAATACAATTGTCACCACACCAAATCTCTCCCGTGGGTGTCGTACAAGGCGCCTAAGGATAAATCAATGATGAGGAATGGGCAGCAGCGTTCCTCTTGTGCCATCTAGCAATGTACTGCGACTTTTGTGCCCGATAAATGACTATAGGCGCGCCACATATTACATGGCACCTAACATAATTTGTGAAACGTGGGTGCTAAATCACCTCCACCTACCCCTTCGGGGATGTAGGCGTGATTTATGTATGTAATTGACGGATCTACCATTTGCCAACACTAAATCTAATTTGGTTGGCGTCAAACAGTCCAATACATCATTGGTTTCACAGTTAGCTAAGCATATTCGACAACGAGACACCAACTTAGATACGACCAAGATTTAGTTGGTGCTAACTCGCTTCTCACGGTTAGTTGCTCGACAGAGCACAAATCTTGTATCCAGCCGACAAACGTAGACGCCTAGAGGAAGCTGCATTTTGGAATGGTCACAATCGTTTACGGGTCTCATATCAAATTATTTGTCTAGAGCTTTCATAAGTTCGCGCCGCCTATTACCACCTATTATTATATATATTACATGGTACCTATAGCTGCGCAGTGGCAGTAAGAGACGACATTAAGAGACGAGAACCATTTTGTCATCTTACTACTAAGAAGACAAGGTTGAAATTGGTCTTTCTTTTTTCTCTTTACTTGGCGTAATTTACGATACTAATTTTAACCATATGAAGGCCCGAGTTCACCAACACGTAAATCAAGCGATTAAAAGATAACCGCCAGTTTTTGACAGTTCTTCCACAATAAAATGTCAAAAAGAACCTGTTAAATAATAATCGACTGTTTACGTGTTGGTGAACTTGAGCATAGGCTGGAGTTCACCAACACTTACTGCAGCACTCAGAGACGTCAATTAACTTTAATGAGTATTTAATGTCAGAAATTTTCATTCAAATCTAGACCATGGACCCAACAAGAATAGCGACTAGTTTTGAATTGTCATTTTTTGACGTTAAGTACTCATTAACGTTATTTGACGTCTCTGAGTGCGGCAGTAAAACAGCCGATTAATATTTAACCGTCGGTTCTTGACCTTTTACCGTATGAAAGAATTGTCAAAATCCGACGGTTATCATTTAATCGCTTGATTACGTGTTGGTGAACTCGGGCCTTACCATATTAAAAGTGACGGCCGGTTTGGTCAAACCGTCAGATGGCAGGCCGATATCCTAGAGGTCCCATGTTTCAATCCTGGTAATGGCAACTGTTTTTGTGATTTGCGGGGCTATTTGTTTGCGAGCCATAGTTTGTCACGTGTATGTTATTATTATGTGTATTTGGCTTATAAATATTTATATGTAATTATTATATATCATAAAAAGTGTCTGTCATGTGGCATCTTTAACACTAGTGCTACTTTAGTCTAGCTGATGTGGGAGTGCAGTACAAGATATTATATTATTATCAAATAATACAAAAATACCATTATTAATATTTATTTATTTACATTAGACTAGTAACTATCAGGTATCAACTACAATACTCTATTAAATTGTGAAAAAACGCGATTTATACCACGTACCAGGATTTTGTCCAACAAAATCCAGGTACGTGGTATAAATCCCGTTTTTTCACAATTTAAAGATGAAAGTGACCACGTAAGCTTAAAACAATATTCAATACTCTATTTATAGTATTCGCTAATGGAAGAGTTTAGTAAGTAGTATGGTAAGCAAAGCAATCAAATATAAACCTTAACTAAATCTCGTTAAAGTCAGTTTTATTTATGTCAACAGTCGTAGCTGAATGTTCACCTGATTACAGCAAGCGTTGGGATTAAATTAATTTAAACCGGGAAATTGTAAAGCTGCCAAAAGTTAACCGGACGGAAACTTAACAGACTTAAGCCGAGCCAATGCTAAATTGGCTTGTTTGTCGGCGAAACTTCGCTGTCTTAGCATGACCTGGTAATTAGGCTTAGTTTAAGTGATCATCAGCAGTACTTACTAATTTATTACTTAAGCATGTATAAATATAAATATTTTCTGACACCCACACCTATTGTCTAGCTTAAAGTAAACACCTTAAGCGCTTGTGTTATGGAAACGAGATATATACCTACATTAATCACGTCTATATATCCCCGAAGGGGTAGGCAGAGGTGAATTAACACTCACACTTTCGCCAATTATTGTAGGTCCCATGTAATAGATGGAGAGCTTGTTGGCATCAATCGGGCATGTAAATTTTAGTAATAGGTTGGGGAAAAAGTTTCTTCGTATTTTTTAAGAAAATTCAAAACATTTTTTAATACAGTTTATTAAGATTTAACTAAGGTATGTAGGTACCATTTTGTTCGATAACTTTTTGCCATCTTGTAGGTAGGGACATGATCCCATTGCTATAGAAATTTTGGGACTTCTGGTCAAAATACCGCGACAAGTGGTTTTGGCTGTCCTCTCGTGATGTTAACCTGACACTGCCTAAAGAATTCTGAAGAGACCGAAACAGGTGGAAATCTGAAGGTGCAAGGTCAGGACTATACGGCGGATGCATTAACACCTCCCAGCCAAACTCTCTTAATTTTTGCTGAGTGGCTAAAGATGTGTGAGGTCTAGCGTTATCATGATGAAAAACCACACCCCTTCTGTTGATTAATTCCGGCCGCTTTCTCTCAACTTCTTGCTTTAATCTCATCAGTTGTTCGCAGTAGAGTTCAGAAACGATGGTCCTGTCTGGTGGTAACAGCTCATAATGAATAATGCTCTTTCAATCCCACCACACACACAGCATCACCTTGTTGCGAGTTAACCCGGGTTTCGCCACAGTCTGTGAAGCCTGACCGGCCTTTGACCACGACCTTTTTCGCACGTTCTTGTCGTACGTGATCCACTTTTCATCACCAGTTATCAGCTTCTTCAAAAATGGTTCGGTTTCATTACGTCGTAATAAAGAATCACAAATGAGTACACGGTTCATTAGGTTTCTTTCAGTGAGCTCGTGAGGTACCCAAATGTCGAGCTTTTTTGTGTACCCATTTTTTTTCAAATGCGCCAAAACTGTTTTGTGGTCAATTCCCAGTTCTTCAGCTACGTCTTCACTACTGACATGCCGATCTTGCTCCACTTTTTCAAAAATGGCATCCATTTTATTTCTAATAGGGCGACCAGAGCGACGTGCATCTTTGACATCAAAATTTCCGGATTGAAAACGCTTAAACCAAATTTGTGCTACTCTCACAGACACTGCACTAGGTCCATAAACATTGCAAATTTTTTTCGCGGCTTGTGTTGCATTTTTACCTTTTTCGTAGTAAAATTTTAAAATGTATCGAATTTCTTCATTAGATTCACTCATCTTGGCGGTACGAAAAACAAATGAAAATCACACATTTTCCTAATAATATGTTCTTTAAAATTTAAACTTTCAATGATACCAAAACCAGCCAGATACAAATAGTATAGCCAAAGAGATTTTATTACAAGTTTATACATACTATAATGCGAAAGGACTTTTTCTACAAAAAGAACACTTCATAAATAAGACCAATTCATAGAGTCACAATGTACAAGTAAACATTAAAATAACTAAAGTATAAATAAAAACAACCTGCTAACACAATTTTCGAATAGGCCCCGGCTAATACATTATTGTCAAATTACGCAATAAACGTCCGTGTAACAAATGAACAATGAATGTTCAGATCTTTTGTACCAGGATCACATAAATCTTCGGAGTTGGCGCGACGACGAGCCAATCTGATGACGGGCCCCGCAAAGCGGGTGGGTAATGAGCTTGTTTGTTCCTCGGTTTAACGTTTCCTTGCACGTCCTGTTTTCCTGGTACGCTTTGTCACATACGCTGTCTCTTTGAAGAGAGTATTGGGGCTATTTTCTATTTTGTAAATCTTTTAATTACCTTTTCACTTCTCATGCTCTGAAAGTGCTTATTTGTGCAGGATATAGGCTGCACAAAATCGATTTTTGTGCTCTAGAGCATTAACGTATCTACTCATAAATGTGTCTCTATTAAGGCAAAGAAAGTGAGCAATGCAGCCAAACACTATAAGAAATTCAGAGATAGAATTTGTTATTTTATTATTTACTTAAATTTATTTGCCTAATGCGTTTTTTAAGACATAGTTTTAATTTATGTAGGTACGGTAGGTTATTAAATTAACTTAAGAAAATTATTATTTCAAAATTAATTTAATACTTGGCTGTATAGGTCTGAAACCCAAGCCTAATACCAATGGGAAAAACAATTTCCTTCAGTATTCAAAATTGTACTAATTTTAGTTTGAATTTTATGAAATGTTATGATAAACTACTGTATTATTTCCTCGCAATCGAAGTGAAAAGCAGAGTTTCTACCTCGTCCACAAAACCATTTTTATCCTCGACATTACTATCAGCCCTCGCCTTCGGCTCGGGCTGCTAAAAGTCTCGGACAAAAATGATTCGTTTTGTGCACTTGATGGAAAATCTACTATTGTATTTATAATATACAATTACTGACGGCCGCCTTGGTCGAATGCTCAGATTGCTGGGTATTGGCCAAGAGGTCCCGGGTTCGAATCCTGGTAGGGGCAAACTTTGTGATGACCACAAATGTTTGTTTCCGAGTCATGGTTGTGTATATGTTTATGTAGTATATTTTCAACATTTATATACATAATTATATTAAAAATATGTCCGTCATCTAGTATCCATAACACAAGTGCTTAGGCTACTTACTTTGGGCTAGATGATAGGTGTGTGTGTAAAAAAAAAAATATTTATTTATTTAATATTGGATTATGTGAAAGTTTATTTTCGGCCTAGCTGATGTAGTCAGGGCGATATAGTTTTTGATGGCAAATATAGCAAGCAGCATACTAATCCAAATAACTATGGCAATAAAACACAATAATATGATCCCAATAGCAAAGTGACAGTGGCCGGTCGCAATATTTAGCTGTGTTTCATTAGTAAAATGTTTCGAATATCCGTCTTGCCTACACACATCCTGCCCGCTCTCCTCCTACACTCTTAGAATTCGCATGTGAAATTTCCCGAAAGGCCAGATAACACATATTATTTATTATACATAAGTCACGTTCAATTATACTGGTGGGTAAAAAAGACAATCTCGGTGGAATAGAGTTATCTTTTGTTTCCTTCGCAATAAACACTAACAACGGCCATACTAATAAACGCGGTATAAGCATTGAGTAGTGACTCAGTGTTTTGTCTCTTTTCCTCGCATACAAAAACATGTTTGTGAGACGAAGACAAAACACTGGGTAACTACTCAAGGCTTTTATATCGTGTTTATTAGTAAGGCCGCTAAGATATAACACCTAGGTAAACAAAGTAGAGTAACTTACGCTATTGACTTTAATAATTGTAATAAAACTTTAATGCTTTAAAGCCGCAACCAGATACCAGTGTATTGTTTACAATGTATTTGTCGTGTGTTTGTCATCAATCCTCATTTGGAATGCTCACAGAGCTCACACTTCATTTAAGTCTGTTCGCTCACGTGCTCAAATATGTATTAATATCCCGTGTTCATAAAAAAGGGGTAGAAGTTAACGAGTTTTGTCTCCCGACCGCAACCACTACACTACCCAAGGGAGGTCATTAAAAAGTTCGCTTAGTTAGACTCCTGTCACCACACAACGCCAAACGCTAGGACTGTTTGTTTTGTATCTAATTACAGGGACCATTCAGCCGGATAATTAAAAATTTTTGATTAAAAACATAAACAGCGGGCTTTTGTTTCGTACAACGGCGAGTCATGGTTACGAGGCGCGTTCGATATTTTTAGTTCGCGGCCAGTTGCTTCAGTGTAATATTAATATGTTTTTGTTTTTTTGCAATTAGACAAATAGAATGTGCTCAAATTATTTGAGATTTCTTGTTAAATAATAATTGTTTTGCTGACATCATACTTAAAAATCAATACTTTTAAACTATAGATTAGAAATATATATATTTTTTGGTAAACCATATCATTTGTTGACATTGACTGACATCATCTTCCTATATGAATGGAAGAGGAAACACTGCTTAACGGTGTAATCGCCTAATAGATAAAATATCAATAATAACTTAGAACTATTCATATTCAACAGTTGTAAAACGTTTCAGCTTCTATTTTTATTTCTGGATAAAACTGTGAAGAGCCTATCTACTTAGAACCTTAATTTGAAATGAAAAAGATTTTATTAGTTATTGTTCACTTAAATACCGTCAAGGAAGATTGTGGATTAATTTGACAGTCTATTGTCGCTCTATTCTCTGTATTTAGTATATTACGAACAATAGACTTTAATTAATCTACTGTTCGTAAATTCCTGTCGAGTTCTGAGCACAAGGAATTCATGGTCACTGCATTCGTTTCTACGATTCTTGTCGCATGAATAAACGAAATCTTACCTTCCGACCGTTTTAATAAAAAAGTAGAAATTCAACAATGAGCGGTATTTTCTCCATCTATTGATTTAAGAAAACGCGAGCGCCCTCAGTACCTAGTTGACAGCATTATTATTTTTGTCATACAAGAAACTGGCTGCACAGATTTGAGAAAAATGGCAAATTCCACCAGATATTTTATTTTATTGTTTCTAAAAGTAGTGTAGTGGACTGTATGGTTGGGTTCTTCATTAAAAGTCTTCTTCGATGTATTTATATATTTTCTTCCTTGACGATTTTTGATTTTTTGAATTTTGACATTAGTACAGAGCGTGCCGGTCTGGCAGTTACAATCATATTTATTCCTAACCTAAGTGTCGCAACTTGTGCCTGTTGCGACGCGGTGTTGGCGCCAATTGCGTGTTTTGTGGGAGTGAGATGGATACAGCTGCGGGGGGGGGGGTGCTGTATCTGCCTTTCTCCCTCTAGTCTTCTCTTTCTGAGAATGTGTGTGAAATAAAAACATATTAAATCATTTATTTACAACGTACATCTACTTATAAAATACAATAAACACATCTTTATTAGTCTCGTCGTCAACAAGTCGCACAAATAATTTTGACTTTTTAACCTGTAAGTAGCATCGATTTTCACAGTTACACACGGAAAATCATATGAGGATAAATAACTATCCCTTACCGCACTTGTTAATACCCACCAACCCGCACTGGGTGAGCGTAGTGTGTTATGGCACAATCTCCCTAAATTCTTCCATCCATAGAGACGGCTCGTGCTCCAGCAGTGGGGACATTAATGAAAAAGGCTGGTAATGTGACATATGTATGTGATGTGGGGTCAAGATTTCCCCATCTAATGACGAACCCTTATAAATATTTTACTTTACGTAACCGATGCAATCCAAGGCTAAGCACGCCGCGGCGCCATCAAGCGTTATATAGGACGCTATATTTAGAACATTTTGACAATATCGCTCTCGCGAAATTGTTCAGCGGGTAATATTGCGTATTTTAAATACGCAAATTCGCTGCGAAATTGAGCGAGTGCCCCTGAGACTGCGACGGTCAGCGGATTACGACCCCAACAAAATTCAAACAAGATGATTATTACGAGGCCAACAACGGAAACATGGCCGGCGCTTAAACGATCCGACCTCAATGTAATCAATGCAGGAAAAGTCCTCAACGTTCGTCAGTCTCGCTGTGTTCTGACCGGTACAGGGTACTGTTAACCTTTCATAATCTTTCATCGTCCGGATCATTCGCCTAGTGGCGGACATAGCTTCAGGTGGCTTCAGCCCCACGTTAGTCTAGTATAGAAAACTTTTTATCGCAATACCTCTATCATGACTCCTAGAATACGAAAAAAAATCCTTTGACTATTTAGAGTTCTTGAAAAAGCATCAAATAGATTCTGTCTTGTGTAATTTTCTTTTTTTATGTATAAACCAACCCTTATCTGACTGTCCATTGAAGAAACACAGCACACTAATGGGCAGCAGCATTCGATTTACTTGCCCGATAGATGGCAATAGGCTCCTATTACATGGGACCTAATAATACATAATTTGCTAAGCGTGGGTTGTAATTCACCTCTGTATATCACGTAAGGGACAGTATATTTATGTAAGAGCTTATAAGGTCCAAAACAGAAATCGCTCTCAAAGGTTAGCCCCCCAGAACTGACCAATCACAGAACATTGGAACGACGCAACCCGAAAATTCCAATCGCGAAACAAAACGACAACTTATGCACTCAAGCAATAACAATGGATTGAAAGCAGCACATAAGCCGACACAAAAACCAGACGGCACAATAGGAAACTTGGCAAGAATTGCCTTCGTGGGCGCGCTCGAATCGTAACCAGAAATGGAATGCAAATATTGAAACCGAGAGCTATGCAGAAAGAGCTTTTTATGCAGTGGCACGACCCAACTAATACGGCTGCCGATTATAGGCGCTCGTTCATATTAACCGACATCGAACCTTTTCCGAGCGGGGCGCTGTAACAAAAAACATATTTTATGCGCATTACACTTTTATTTTACTATCGGAATGCGCACAGGCCAATCTTCGGTCGTGGTCGAACGAGTATGACGTAACGATTATTATAGTATACGTTGGCCCGGAAAGTTTAGCTTTTTAATAATCGTTGAGGATTTCCCTTAATGATTATTTTGTTAAATTTGGTTTTATGATATGTGCTGACTGCTGACAGCATACTTCTAAGCTTGCGAGTGAAAAAAAAACTTGGCCTGGGAATAAAAAAAATTAGGATGTGCCAGCTCTGACCCTCCCAGGAGTGTCGTAAAAGTCGACTAACCCCCGAATACAGAAACGCTCATCAAAGTTTGAGTCTTGCTTAGCATTTAAATGTTGTAAAAATTGACGATTTTCCATACAAATTCTGACAGGTAATGGCCACTTAAGTTTTTAAGCAGTGCCCCAAATTTGATTACCGTTTCTGTATTCGGGGGTAAGGAAGATTGTGCGGTGTTCAAAAACATATTGGGGTACCCGGATCAAAGAGGGTGGTGCAGCACTCAAGGGTAAACACTTAACCCTTGAGCAGTACGGATTGGAATGTTGGCTTTACAATCACTCAGCCTGTTCATCGGACTCTCGATATGGTTCTTTTCGTCACTTTTCTATAAATACATTCATCACTAGCACCTTTCCGTTCTTCTGCCATTACCAGGATTCCAACCGAACTGAACTGACTGAGATTACAAACTTATATCTAATAGGCTTGGTCAAGATTGTCCCATAAACCTTTGTCGGCATTCAAACTGCGCACATGACTATGACAAACTACGATGACATAACAAACCGACACATGACAAGATAATAAGACTGAACGCGGACAATATAAGACGGACGAGACGGAAGAAATAAAGTGATTTTTGTTCCTATTTCAGTGATAAACTGGACGTTTGATAAACCGGACTGACACGGTGCCTGTGAATGGATATTTGAAATATTTTCTAAAATAAACGGCTGTTATTCGATTGGCAATTGACTGACTGAACGAATCCGAGTGTCTGATCGAATTCTTTTCTGGCTTGACTTTTATAATTGGAAATCAGGTTACATCAAAATTAAATCTACATTGTATAACAAACTTTTATTTAAGTTTCAACTTTTTCAATGAACTTCTGTAATTAAATTTGAACATTCAACTAAGTAAATTGACTATAAAGTATTCATATTCATGTCGAAGAAATTAGATATTCAGTTGACCCTTTTAGAATTCTTAAGTTCAGTTTTATTCAGTTCAGGTGACCTTTTTTCTGCTCACACATATTAGATATACATAAATCACACCTTTTTTGGAATACTATGCAATCGCAGCAAAGTACTGCGACTTTTGTGCCCGATAAATGGCAATAGGCTCGCCACCTATTACATGGGACCTAGCATAATTGGCGAAGCGTGGGTGCTAGTTTACCTCTGCCTACCCCTTCGGGGATATAGGCGTGAATTATGTATGTATGCATGTACACCTATTTATTCTCAATATTTTCAGGTTTATGGGTATCAGCTACAGCAGATGCAATAATGGTTTAAAGTGCCTTCCAAAACCCCCTCCATGCTCCGTGCTTTCTTACATTTTGGTCATTCATCCAATGATCGTCATGTGGTTGGGTGAGCTCGGCCTGCGATTTCATAAACTAAACAACATTCTCATTAGATGAGTGATTTAAATTTTAATGTATAGTTTTGATTAGTTTAGTTTTTCCTTTACATGTTCCTATTAAATACCCTTTAAACCTTCATTTCTACCTAAATCTGCATAGCACTATATATGTCTCTATATCTATTTTTCTTGTATGAGAAGCAAACCTAGACCCCCTTATTATAAAACATGGACTAAAGTTAGTCATGGTTTAAAATTGATGTTTACTATATCTTTAATTCAGCATATAAAAGTGACAGTGACAGTTTTAAACCATAGCTAACTTTAGTCCATGTTTTATAATAACGGGGCTAGTGTCAAGAAAAATAGACCTCGTCTGAAAAGTTAGACGAAGCTAATAATTCTGAGAAGAAGGCTAAGACGCAATTCGCTTAATGCGAAACGGACATCGTAAGTCAGCGAACAGCCACGACGAATTGCCGAAATATTGAATGGGACTTCCAAAGAAAATGTGGAAGTCGTTATAATAAATTCATACGCCCACATAGTGATTCGATTTTCCTGTAAATTTGAAATGAAGAGTAAAATTGGCTCGGCACGCCTTGCTATAAATCGCGGGGTTCCGTATACGGTTTGTCTATTTGTGCCTCTATGAGCGTAGGTGCAAATTATGACTTGTGTGATGTGATTGACAGACGAATGAGTAATATATTATTATTAATCAGCCTGTCGAGATTATTTATACGAAACGACAACAGTGCTATTTACATAGGTATGTGAATTAAATGTAGTTTTTGATTAGTACAGTATTATTATCTCACGAATGTGAGTGACCAATGACTGTGTGAGTAAATTATACATGAACGTATGTTCTGTTTTTGTGTGTCAGTGCCGCCAATGAGTAATCACACCGAAACATGGCTAACCCGCGTTCGAGAGATAAAAATAGTGTACATAGACTATTCGATTTTAATTTTAACATTATATCAATGTTAGAAAAATTACATAATTCTAACCACCAAAATCATAGTGTACATAGGTTTATTAATGAAGATGAACTATGAAAACGATCCGCATCAGCACACAATTTCTCTAAACTCCTTTTTTTTTGTTTGAAACTAGGAAAATTAAAAGGTCCGTGATTGCGTAAATTAAGGAATATTCGCTAAGGAATGGAATCTCATTGAATGGGTAACCAAAAATGTATTATCTCGAGTTCCTTCGTGTTTGTCTTCGTGTAGTCGTTGGTCCCGTCTGTATCTGCAGTCGTTAATAACCCCCAATCTGCACTGGACCAGCGTAGTAGGTTATGGCCCATTCTCCCTATATTCTTCCAACCATAGGGAAGGCCAGAGCCCCATCAGCGGGTTTATTAAAAGACTTGATAAAGATGATGGACTTATTACATATTCTACATATAAGTAGGGGTTAAATTATCAAACATTGATATTACTTTCTACAGATCATCAAACCATCCCGCGGACCCCCGAAACGCTCAGAGCGATATGAGCTACAAATCCTACCCGTGTCTTCGTAACCGGCACATGTCTGTCAGATTTATACATAGAAAACGAGAGCAGTCGCGGGCTTTTATTGAAATTGCCTTCATTACCATAATAATATTAGAAGGATTGGCAGCTATCGGCTTCTTGTAAAACTTCAGTCACACAGATCGGCATGTTTATATGAGACGGAAAACTTTTGGGGCCTCTTCGTGTAGATTCCACAATAAAACAAGCGAAGTATTTGTGTACGTCCATACATACATAAATCACGCCTTTGTCCCCTAAAGTTAAGGAGAAGTGTTTTAACAATCACGCTTCGCCAGCTTATTCAGGTTCCATGTAATAGGGAGCGAGCCTACTGCCTTTTAATGGCAGTAACAGGTGTTTTAACACCTGCGTTTCGCCAACTTTTATCGGGTGCAGTAATTTGCTAGATGGCGAACCTGGAATATTGCTACCAATCCCATTTTAGTAGCCTTGTAAAATACCCGCGAGATAATATGCATCTGCATTGAGTGTTCTTTTTTCAACTTTTAGTAAATAATACAAAAATTATAGGAAATTTAGTAAAAAATTCTAAGAACTTATTGCATGGGGTCACAAATTTCTAAAAATTGAATAAAAGCTGTTATGTCCAAAAAACTGGAACATTCAATCCAGACGTTTCAACAAATGCGCATAGTCGATATCTAAGAAAGTACTAACTTTATGATAACAGTTTTTATTTTAGGCAGCAGTGGTGACAATTGTAAAGATTGCCATCGCAACACGACAATCAAATATAGAAATACACAAAAACCACCACACAAATATACCTCTACGGGGTTAAAGGCGTGCTTTATGTATTTGTATGGATGCGCCGCCGTCAATGAATGTACATATTTCCTTTGAAATCTTTTTAAAAAAAATTGAACTAACTTTTGTAGCAGTTTTTTCGTGGGTTTACAGTCAAGATAGGGACAGGCATTACAGTATATTCTGGAATTTTAAAACCCGGAAACTTTTGGGTTCCCTAAACGTCGCATTCGAGTACTTACACGATTTGTCGAAGACTGACATATAAGGCACGCCGCGGAGCTTTAATTCAAGGGAAATATTGGTATTGCTATTTCTGGAAATACGATCAATATGCATTATCTACTCCCACTTAAGACGCACGTCTTAAGTGGGATGCTCATTTTAAGGTGTTGCTTTAAACTAAAAGACAATTTTCAATTTTAAGATGGACTTTCCATCTTAAAAATGAAAATTGTCTTTTAGTTTACTGCAAGAATATAACAAAAGCCGTCACAACATTGTATATTACACCCTCTAAATCAACATGGTTGCATTGTAACACCAATTTGCCCTACCTAGGGCTAGTAATGATGATGATGACTATCAATATTAATGTCACAGCCGTCCGTTCATCTGTAGAATGCTAATAAAAACCTTTTCTATACCTAAATGAAGTAATAATTAATTTCTTCTGACTCGAGTAATTTAATTACGTCAACGTTGGCATCTCAAATTAAATCCATTTTTTTCCATTCGGGAAGAAATTGTTCTGTATAAAAGTCCTTTGCTATGTGGATAATGAAGTTTAATTACTTGGAGGAATACTTTCAATGATTATAATTTAGTATGTTTATGAAGTGAAGTGAAAGTGAAGTGTAAAGGTTCAAAGAATTTCGGCAAGATAATTAGTGTCTTGGATGGCCGAGCGGTCAGGCACCTGCCCGGATAGCAGCGGACGCGGGTTCGATTCCCGCCTCAAGATCATAATTTTTCGAAATTCTTTTTCTAACCACCAAAATCTTTGTACAAATTTTTCTAACATTTATATAATGTTAAAATTAAAAATCGAATAGTTTAGTATTTTTATTTTTATCCTCACGGAGGTGTTAATTATTTCAACGCAATATTCCTTTCAACGCAATAAAACGGCTAGAATCAGTCTCACAAACTTAACTAATTTATGAAGCTAACTACTAATTACGTGACACCGCTGATGGCTATCTCCCGCGGGAGTTATACGCGACGACTAAAGGTTAGTAGCTATATCGGGAAATATAGTAACGTGTATTAATATCAGAAAAGTTCTGTGTTCAAATTACATCTGGATTCAGAAAAACCTGTCAACTCAAGACATTTACATATAAACGCAGTGCCATTAACACACAAATTATTATAAAAATACATACCAATAGTCGAAAACCAACTGATAGATATGCTTATACGACGAAAGCTCCAGAACTATTGGGATACAGATGGGATCTACCATCTATCTTCATGGTTAGTACACCACTGCCTACCCCTTCGGGGATAAATAGGCGTGATTTGTTTATGTATGTATATATCATTGGTCAATGTGTCCAAAGCTTTAGAATTGTGATCGAGCTTTATCCCGATACAGTATCCCACGCCCATACTAATACAAGATTCAATTACCAAATCTTTTATTTTGCCCAAGTTTATAGGGTATCGGATTGTTAAGGCTATCATCGCCATCCGAGGGATTTGAAAGCAATACACTCACGGACGGTTTTTTCTCCGAAGAATCCCTTTCAATTTTCTCTAGTATTTTCCGCTATCATCCAATACTAATAAATATTTTATTTTAAAGCACCATTTGGAAGTAGGTAGTGCAGCCATGGAATAGAAAGGATAGTTTTATATTTTACTTTATTCGTACGTCTGAATTAGGTAATACTTTCATTTATGCATGTATTTTCATTTATTTAAGCCGTTTGGTGACGGCAAACCAGAATACTATTGTCACCACCCCCATGTCTCCCGTGGGTGTCGTACAAGGCGACTTAGGGTAAAGACAGTTTCATACCACTTAGCAAATATACTGTCATTTATGAGCCCAAGTAGGGCAATAGGCTCGCCACTGGTAGGCGTAATAGGTGTCGAGCCTACCTAACTTAATTGGCGAATAGTGGGTGTTAATTTACCTCTGCTTGTCCCTTCGGGGATATGGGCGTGATTTATGTATGTTGACTCAAGTATTATCCAAAGGGTACAAATTATACAAACAAAAGAAAGAAGAAAAGGATACAAGTTATACAAAGAAAAGATTTAATTGATGTTAGATTTACAGTTTTCCAAATTCAGATGTGCTGACTGTGTACACAAAGGTCTAAAGATTTCCTTATCGTGACAATAATGTACGTTAGTAAAGAGCGCAAGCCCTATGTTTCACTTTAAACTGAGAAAGCAACATTGTCCCTAATAGGGGCGCGTTTATTTATAATTACACAATAATTTCGTTTTGCGAAATCAATTTATGTTCTCGGATATAATTTCACGCTTATTTTCATTTTAATTAAACTTCGTTCCAATCCTTTATTGTTAACGAGAACTGTCAATTATCGATCCGGAGTCTGCGCGCCTTTGATTCGGGGCTAAGTTTGCGATTGTGAAGCCATTGCTTTTATTGTACTGCTGTCATCAACGTCATCTTTTATACAGAGTGTGATTGAGGCGAGGGCATAATGAGGAACGCTTACAGTCAAATGATTGAACTTTAAGCCCTTTATTTTAAAAACGTTGGACTAAAGAAAGTTAGTCATGGTTTAAAATCGATGCTAGCTCTGTCTTTCATTCGGCAAATATAAGTGACAGCATAAGTTTTAAACTATGACTTTTTTTTAGTCCATATTTTATATTATGGGGGTAAAACTTGTTGGTGTTTTTAAAAATCAATCTGTATAACTTGGAAGGAATTTTGTATGCAGATATTTTGACAATTTAATTAATACTAAGTATAATAGTAAGAGATGTCGAAAAATACGATACTGCAAATGCCTTTTTTTTTAACGTGCCCAAAATACTCCGTTTGCCTTGTAGAAAGAAAGAAAGAAAGAAAAATATTTATTGACCAGCACAGAGACAACACAGACAACAAAATAAAAAGGAGGAAAAAAAAGAAAATTAATAAAATTAAATTAAATTAAAATTATTGTACGCTCGGCGTTATAAATAGATGTACACTTTATAATATTTTTATTTATCCTCATCATTGTTGTTCCAAGTGACGCTCAACTTAATAACAAATAACTTAAATGAGTACTTAATGTTAAAAAAAATTATTTAAATCAAGACCATAGACCCGGCAAGAATAGCGACTAGTTTTGAATTGAAATTTTTTAACTTTAATTGGAGTCACACAAAACCTTGTACCTTGTAAAGACAATTGTATTCTACTCTGCCGTGTGGTGACGGCAGAGTGGAATACAATTGTCACCACCCCAAATCTCTCCCGTGGGTGTCGTACAAGGCGACTAAGGATAAATCAGTGATGAGGAATGGGCAGCAGTGTTCCTCTTATACCTACCACCTAGCAAAGTACTGCGACTTTTGTGCCCGATAAATGGTAATAGGCTCTACACATATTGGGACACATGGGACCTAGCATAATTAGCGAAACGTGGGTGCTAGTTCACCTCTGCCTAATAGGCATATAGGCGAGAATTATGTATGTACACAAAACCTTAAATAATCACTATTCACTAGTGAAGAGTTCGACTATGTACCGTACCGTAACATACCGTAACCGTACAGTAATTAGTAACCAACCTTTTACTTTACTCTTACAGCTCATAAACAATATGTTTATCCTAACTCGAGTCTGGCAGTAATGGTTGTATTGTTATAAAACGACCGATTGCCAATAAAAACAAAGAAGAAGAAGAGTTCGACTATGAAGTAGGTATTCATGGTCTGAAAACTCTAATCCGCTATAAAAAGGGAGCGCACACTAATCTCGCGCCAATCATGTGAAAACACCCGAGAGCCCCTCACTCAGAGAGCGCCCGCAAGAATTTCCATTCGGAATTCCAAATGAGAACACAATGTTTCCGGTTAGATCCAACCCCATTCTCCGAACCACTTAAAATCACATAATACTGCAAGAAACAATCTTTTAATGCATTACAGGGAGGGTTCGCGTCACGCACTCGCGGGCCTCCCATTATTCATAGCCTCGGCACATGAGTAAATAAACGGAACAGAGAACAACCTTCATACAACCGCGCGAATCGGTTGCACTACTACAAGCACGCGGGCATGTGTGCGTTACCACTGGCCGCTGTCTGACTGGAGACTGGAAAAAACTGGTTTATGACGCACAGCCGACGCACAGCCAGTTGCATAATCTCAGGGTTAGTGCGACATTGTTTTAGAAAGCTTTTACTCTGTTCGGTTTATATGCTCATGTGGCCCCGGGCCCGCACAGTGAAAAAAACACAGAAACGGAACAAATGGCAACACTTACGTTAGAACTTAAATGTCCGCGAAGAGATGGAATCCCAGATAATGTATCCATTCGTCTCCACTTAATGCAATATAATATAACCTCTTTCAGGAATAGTGAGCCGTCTCGTTACTTAGCGGGAATCGCAGACGTCCCACAGATTAATGTTGGCGAGCGTGTGTGGACTAAGTTTTTTCTAGAATGGCCGCGTGCTCTGCAAGAGGAATTTTTCAATTTGCCCCTTGAGAGAATAGGAGCTATGTATGGGCTATTTGCTTTGCTTTGTGCGGGATCGGGCAGACGTGTTTACGGTCGCCTACGGCGGACCCACGGGTTCACGGCTGTTGCATCAACTGAGAGGGTAATAATAGAGTCCTATTAAGTCTAGAGTTCACCAAAACGTAAAACAACTGTTTGAAAGATAACCGCCAGTTTTGACAGTTCTTCCATACGATAAAATGTCAAAAACCGACGGTGAAATAATAATCGCCTGTCGTGTTGTGAACTCCAGCCTAAGTATAGAATTTGATTATGTCAATGCATAGATTTGAACAAGAATTTGTTTCTAAACTAAGTAACTTTACTGTTTAGCTACATTATTTCACATTTTTGTTGCGAAACTGGTGGGAAAACGGCATAATTCTGAAGTGTTAGATTGAATTTTGGTCAGTTATAGTTATAATACCTATGTGGTGACGGAAGAGAAGAATACAATTCAATACAATTCAAGGACTAAGCGAGGTTGCCTAGTGTAGAACAACTAAGCACTTTGGGCACGCGAATGGTGGAGAGTATACATAATATATATATACACCAACAGCAGCATAGCCAAAGAGGGTTGGTGTCAGACAGGCGGCCGACTGTAAAACCTAAGGCAAATCCTTGAGCAGTATGGATTGAAATGTTGTCAATTTATTATTATCATGATGTTATATAAAAATAGACAAAAAATGAAGACACCCATATTCTTATTTTTTTCTGAATTCCGTAACATAAAAACATAAAATCATAATTAAAATTTCGGTCATTCTAAACAGACGTAAGCGCCAAATGACGTCACAGTCACAAAAATGGGGAAATGACAATCTGGCGTTTCCGGTGGCAAAAATAAAAACATATTATTTGAAATGTTTGAAATTAATTTTCAAGTAAAATACGTTTTAGGGTAGTTAAAATTAAAGTCTCGGAAGGATTTATAATTTATTGTTACTTTATTAATGTTATTTTCGACGATGACAATTAATGACAATGGATTTGATTAATGACCGACAGACATGATATTGATTAACTTCGCGACTGTGACGTCATCGCATGTTTTTTACATTTTTTTTTTTTCAGAAGTCAGGATTGCAAAATAAAGAGACGGCATTTTTATTTTTGGAGGTTTATAATTTTTATAATGTGGTCAATTGTTATCCAAATCACTCTCTCCGTCTCTCAGCATGGTGCGTTCTGACTAGTTTCTATCCTTTCATTCATCAATAGCACCTTTCCGGTGCAATAGATGATATGAATCAAAAGGTGGATGGCTTGATAGCGTCTGACCAAAATAAATGGAAGAGGAAACATACTGCGCCGACCCCAGATAGACTGGGAGCAGAAGCAGGAGGAGATTTATGTAAGCAGTGACATTGGTGTATTGGCCAGACCCCGTATTATGTAAACCGATTTCAATGACAGGTAGACCACCTACCTGTCACTCTCACACTTTGCTATTATTCTCAATGAGTGAGAGTGACATGTAGACGAAATCGATTGAAATAGGCTTACATAATAACCCCACAGCAGTGCTTAACTTACGCCATAAAAGACTGATCTTCTTAGAACCAAAATCATAAGTAAATCTCCATGTTTATCTACAAAGCGAAATGAGGGGACGGGGAGTAGGTATTACAAAAGTGATTTCCTTAGCAAGAACAGCTTACATTGCCAAAGCAAACGCGACACAATCGCGAACTTTTGCGTCAGAAACGTACACTGCCCGCGAAGCCTCTGAAAGGGCAGTTATTAAATTCTTATGCTAATAAAGTTCTCCGGCTACCTGTTTCTGAATCCGGGTTCCCCGGAGCGAAATGAGCGGGCCCGTTTTTTAAACTTCACCAAGAATCGTAAAATATATAGATGGGCTACTTTACTATTAACATTAATTTCCCTTTTGAATAGGCTGCTGTGGGGAGGTGAGTTTTATTAAGGGCCCTCTGTTTCTTTATTAGCGAAACTAATATCGTACATACCTACATAAAATTTCAAGCCGTGTGGTGACAGCAGATTAAAATACAATAGTCACCACCCCAAAGGGGTGTCGTACAAGGCGACTAAGGATAAATCAGTGTTCGTTCCTCTTATACCACCTAGCAATGTACTGCGACTTTTGTGTCCGATCAATGGCAATAGGTTTGACACCTATTACATGTTATCTAACAAAATTGGCGAAACATGCGTGCTAGTTCACCTCTGCCTACTCCTTCGGAGATATAGGCATGATTTCTGTATGTAATATAATACCGTTATGGTTGAAAATCGGTTGGTTCAAAATCTAATTATTTATAAAGCGAGGTCGGATGAATTACTTATTCTTGGTTTCGAGCCTATTGTCATCTATCGGGCAGGTAAATCGCAGTATATTGCTAGGTGGTATAAGAGGAACGCTGCTGGCCATTACTCACTATCTACTAACTACTACTCGCTGTCTTAACCATTAGTTACTTGAAACTTTACTTTACTACACTTTACTCGAAGATAATCTTTAGATAACAATTTTGCTGACAAACTCAATAATTATAACTAGAAATTACGGGATTTAATAATCTTTCTGGGGCATTGAGTATATAGTAGTTCAATATTCCGGGGTCAGCGCAGTATATTTCCTCTTCCATTAATATCGGTCACACGTCATCAAGCCATCCACTACCTTTTGATTCAAATTATCCATTTCACCGGAAAGGTGACTAGTGATGGATGAATGTAGTGTAACTTTTGATTCATATCATCCATCACACCTGAAAGGTACAAGACGGATGAATGTAGTATAGGGAAGA
Organism: Cataclysta lemnata; assembly: GCA_963931975.1. Lineage (NCBI taxonomy): Eukaryota > Metazoa > Arthropoda > Insecta > Lepidoptera > Crambidae > Cataclysta > Cataclysta lemnata. The sequence continues at coordinate 3,291,553 of OZ008345.1, forward strand.
GTTGGAAAGGACCATGAAGAGAGTCCAATGTACGGAGAAAGCGAGTCGGATTGACAACATTCCAATCCTTACCGCTCAAGGTTTTGGCTTAGATTTTACTGATGGCCTGGCTGGAACTGCAGGTTTCTGTCAACGAAAAAGGTAAGTAGCAAGCTGTAAATCTCTATTTAAAAGGAGTTTGGGTTTCTGCAAGCACCAAATAACAGCCTGTGAACGGTTTGTCTGTTATCTAATTTAATATTTGGCATGCGTTTCCGAAACCGGGTGTAAACCTCTTACAAATATCGGGATTTAATGAACTGGCTAGCCACTCAATTAACTGGCTGAACTGACTAGTTCCTGCCGTTCAGAAAATGAATTCATAACCAACACACCACACGGCTCTGACTAATGAAATCTCGCATTTGCACCCACGAAAAACAAGAGCGGCGTTCAGACGACGCGGACGCGGCGCCTGCTCGCAAAATATTACATTATGCAGATGAGGAATACATTAATGGTGCTTTTACACGGTGCACGTAGCTGGAGCAAGTAAAGGCGCGGGCTATTTGCGCAAGCAGCAGGCCGTGTGGTGACGGCAGAGCAGAATACAATTGTCATCCCTCATCTCTCTTGTGGGTGTCGTACAGAGCGACTAAAGGTAAAAAGAGCGATGAATAATGGGCAGCAGCATTCCTCTTATACCACTTAGCAATATACTGCATTTACGTGCCGATACATGGCAATAGACTCGCCACCTATTACATCGGACCTAACATTTGGCGAAACGTGAGTGTTAAACGTGAATTATTTCACCTCTGCCTACCCCTTCGGAGATATAGGCGTGATTTATGTATATATGTATGACGTGTGTGTGTAGCGTGCTCAAGTTAGTTGGGTTGATCAGTGCATGAACAAAGGCGCGGGCTAATTACGCAAGTTACTTGGTCAAGCTACACGTGCATGCTGCCCGCGGAAATTCATTTAAGTGGGTATGGGTCTTGTTCGATTCAGCTGTCAACATGTCTGCGCGATGTGATGCGTCCGCGGGTAATTTGCACATGTTCCTTGTGCAGGTACATCCTAGAGTCGCTGGACCCGCTGGAATCGTTTACACGATACATAAAAACCCGCGCAAGTGCCTCAACATGCGTAAGCTACATGCCCCGTGTAGAAGCACCGTAAGGCGCACCGCACGTTACACGCGAATATTTAAAAGTCGAACAAATGTGCTCGCCGAAGCGCTGTACGGCGAATGGGAATGGGATTCCCGCACACGCACTAACACGGAGAACAGATCATAATTTCTGAAAAATCCCGTTCGGAGTACGTGTTGTGTTTACGTTACAAATAGCAGCCTCTTTTGCGTTGCCAAGAGCTGCCGTCTACAGATTTACATCAAATGGACAGTATGTCGAATGTCATGCTCTTTAATACATACATAAGTACATAAATCACGCCTAATATAACCCCGAAGAGGCAGCGGTGAATTAGACACCCACTTTTCGCCAATCAAGTCAGGTCCCATGTGGCGAGCCTATTGCCATCTATCGGGCACAAAAATCGCAGTGCATTGCTAGGTTTATAAGAGAAACGCTGCTGCCCATTCCTCATCACTGATTTATCCTTGGTCGCCTTGTACGACACCCACGGGAGAGGTTTGGGGTGATGGCAATTGTATTCTAGTCTGCCGTCGCCACACGACACTTCAGACTTACTTATTACAGTGTTAGCTGTATAGCGGTTTCCCTTTGACTGAAAAATGATACACCCGCGATATGATTCCCGTTTTACTTCATGATGCTCGATTTCAATAAAGCGCCATAATACCCCGGCGAGGTTTATTTAATCATTGCTGAATATTCATGCAAGTGACAATGGCTGCGAATCCGACTGATTGTAAGGTAAACTTGATTCCGCGCAAAATTGGCGACATGAAAATGTTATAACGTTTTTTTATAATATTTTGAATGTTAACATATTGATTTTCATCCCGACTTTTCGATCACCTTACAGTGGTCACCCATTCAATAACCGTCCTTAACAAATATTGCTTAGTGTACGCAATCGCAGACCGGGTGCGCTAAGCCGCTGTGCCATCGATCCTTTCTTTCCAAAAATTGTACTTGTACTTAACATACCTTAATGTTTGCAACATCTGGATTCTTAGTTATCAACATTGCCGTTTGCAAGTCGGTAAGTAATAATAAAGTTTTGTTCTATTCTAGGGCACATTGTTAGCAGCTTATTCGCCGGCATTCGTAGCGACATACCCGCCGTCCACTGCTATTGATACAGAAAACTTGATCTCCATTCCCTAAAACAGAGGTGCTCAAACGGAGTGCTTTTTGAGTCGATCTCGAGAAAGAATTCCTATAAAGAACTATTTACACAGTTTTTGTTTAGCCCCTCATAAATTTCTTTTATCATACGTTCCTTTGATAAAGCCGCCTATTGCTAGCGGCAAAAGACGGCTAGAATACCCGGCACATAAGTTGACCCATTCGCAGCGCCGTTAAACGTTTTCAGGTATAAATTGAGGTTCTGTATGAGGTGCGACATGTGTCTCTAACCATGGCAACCACCCACTTCAACTGGTTTAAAATTTAGTTTAGACGCTTTTCCTCCGAATAAGCCTGCGCAGACGACCATCATTTGGGTTTAATTATAGTGCTGGGAACTATACCTGCATTACCTTGACTTAAAAATGCATAGCTAATATCTACACTACTCATGCACCCTACCAAGACGACAATCCTGCATAATACTTGGGACCTCTCAGAGTAGATCGATCGTAGTCCAAAATATTGACGTAGATCGCTCTTAGTCCAACAATATTGAGGTAGATCGCCAGCAATTCAAGATTGAACACCCCTGCCCTAAAAGACTCCAAGAAGGCTCTAAAAATCTAACTGACGTTATTGGCAGTCTGATTTTTCGGCGAAATTGCTGTTGGCCAGCGTCCAATGGAAGAATTTCCACTGCGTCCTTTTGGTACATTGAAGACTTCGCATATTGACATTGGCAACAAGATATACACCGAAGAAGCTTCTCTAAGCCACTTGAAATACTGTTCCGTTCCGTTGGAATTGCTCGAAAATGTTGAGCTATTGAGAAGTGCAAGTGATTGATTTGTATCTTAATCAGAATTTTGAAGAAAATTTACTGCGACTATATTTAATTAACAATATAAATAAACCAAAGGCTTAAAATGCCTGCACGTGTACATAAAAATTTTTATTTTTTTCAGCAAAAAACAGGTGGTCTGTAACCACCAAAAAAACAATAACACGAAGACTTCGACAAAAATCCTAAAACAGGCGGTTACTGGCAATGCGACACAACCAGCGAAATATTAAAATACACAAAAAATAAATATAACTCATTTTGGGAACTAATTTTTAATCCAGAGAATTACCTATTATGCATAAAAGGAAGTAACCCACATTTTGATTTCTTATAGTTAGGTCCCAAGTAATAGGGGCTAGTCAATTATCCTCCAATATACGCTTTAATTAAAAGTTTAATTCCAAAAAGAGTAATGACAATAAATAATAGGCATTGTTATCATCAATGCCAAAGCAATACATTAAGCAACAGTTCGTTACATGATTGAATATAATAGTGAAAGGAAAAATACTGTTGATTTATAGCCCCCGGGGCATTGAAGGGGACCTATACGTAAATAGAAAAATAAGCTCTCCCAACTCGCTGCTCCCTACAAAATCTGTTATTTCGAACTGCCCCGAAGGAGCGATCCGGAAATTCAACCCCGTGGCTATTAGCGATATTGCTCTTCAGTTCCGCTACGTGCTCAAGATGATAAAAATTGCAATCACAAAACTGAATTATTATTTTGATTTTAATTTGAACATTATTATAAATGTTAGAAAAAATAGTACAGTCGCGGTCAGAAAATTTTTACCAGTTTTGGAATTAGATTCTATATCACACTTTTCTCACTAAAGTCAAAAATGCTATATCAAGTTACTTATTACCTTTGAAAAGTTATTATGAAAAATGACACACCGAGATTATCAAAGAGAATTATCAGAGGTTTTTGCGATGATGAAACTCATTTCTTTATTTGTTGAAAAGACATTTTTTTTTTTAAATTATTGTTTGAACGTCGCTTGGAGAAGAGCAAAATTTTACAATAGAAGGTTTTCTAATAACAAAACCTTGATAGTAGTCAGTCTATCTCCAAGAGCGATTGATTGTCAGATCTTTAGAAAAAAGATAATCTGTTGTCAATCAAATTATTATGAAATAGAATTCAGAACTTGTTACCTAAATGTGTGCATGCAATTGTGACCCTTAAGGTGGTAAACATTTTCTGTCTCCGACTGTACAAAGAAATTGTGGTTCTTGGAAAAGAACTTCGAAAAATTATAGTCTTGGAATGAAATGTCTTGAATTAGAATGTTAGATCAAATGGATACCCCAGGGCCCAGGGTATCCATTGGCTTACAACGTGAGATATAAAAGTTGGAGAAACTTCGGCAACTTAACTAACGCCTTGGTTTGCCCAGTGGTAGGTATAGGCATCTGCCCGGATTGCAGAGGACGTGGGTTCGTTTCCCGCAACAAGACTATAATTTTTCGAACTTTTTCTAACTAACAATTTTTTAGCACAAAACTGGATATCTAATTATCTATTTGTTGGCGCTTGCTTTGTCCTCTATTAATATTCGCACGACTATTTACATGCATACATAAATCACACCATTTATCCCTAAAGCGTTAGGCAGACGTGAATTAACACCCATGTTTCGCCAATTATACCTACTAGGTCCCATGTAATAGGCGAGCCTATTGCCACGTAACGGGCACGTATATCGCAATATATTGCTAGATGGAATAACAGCCCCTATTCGCCTTGTACGACACTTATTATTGTATTCTGCTTTGCCGTCACCACACGGCACTATTGGCTCTTGCATTGCCCTCTATTAATATTGGAACAGTTATGGAATAGCTAAATTGAGATCTACCAACGCCGACGTTCACTTCTTTTAAAAAGGTGCCCATGAATACGTAATGGCATGCTCCAGTGAAAATTTAAAATATATAATTTACGAAGCAATTTCATCAGTAATAACGTGGGAAAGTACCAATATGTTGGTATATTAAAATTATTTGTTTTTTGTTTGTCATCAAAGTTTGTAACATGTACATTTTATGTCTGTCAGAAAACAATTGCACAAGGAAAAAGATTTACCCATCTGTCTCCTTAGGCTTAACCATGTTCGCTTTGTACACATTCCCCTTAAAATTCGTACAAGAAAGTTGTCTTCTACAATTATTTTTCGTAAAGATTATATTGAGATTCAGCTTTTGGTAATATATGATTTGCATAATATTTTTACAAAAACATATTAATTATTTAGGATTTAAGTGGTGTTTTTTGTTTAAAAAAAAGATATATTTCCTATTAATCTCGCTATTCACTAAACAGAAAAAAAAGTTGTAAAGCTTAGTGCTTAATATCCGATACTTTCTTTAAAAAAAGATATTGAGCATACCCCTATTGGTAACTAGATATTATACTAGGTACACAACATATTCAAACCTATAACACAATTCGCAATTTTTGGTATACTAACCAAAAATTGCTTACCGTGAGTTTCAGAGGCCTGAGATTACCTAACTCAAACACGAGTAGCATAGAATCCCTACTTGGCTCTGTAAGTTAATACTGAGCTGTGGCTTCAATTTCACAATGTATATAGTAATATTATTTAATATTAGACAATTATTATAATAATAGATGGATCGATGTTCCAACTTCCAAGTCATGCTTTGTGTCCATCATGATCATCACTAGCCCTATAATGTCCCCAATGCTAGAGCACGGGCATTCCCTATGGATGGAAGAATATAGGGAGATTGGGACATAATCCACCACTCTGACCCAGTGCGAGTTGGTGGTTATTAACGACTACAGATGTAGCCGTGACCATCGGCTTAATGTGCCTTCCGATGCACGGACGAACTCGCGACAATATTGGTCACCCATCCAACGACCAGCCTTAGCGATTATTGCTTAGTTTACGCAATCGCAGGTCAAACGCGCTATGCCACTGCGCTAGCGAGCTCCTTTTGGCTCTGGATTTGTGTCCAATCCTCCTTATATTATAAATAAAGTCACTCGCACACTTACACTTATCATAGATAGAATATAGTGTGGGAAATATATTAATGTATACAGTGACATACTGCACCGATCCCAAATAACCTGGGAACTTCATCCCCCATCACCTCGTTGAATAGACACTGCAACTTCTTTTAAGCCTTTCACACTCCAGCTCCAGCATGAAGAAAGCTAAGCTGGATTTAAATCAAATTCAGCTCCAACCACGAGCCAATAGCGGTATAATAGCGAATAATCCCGCGCGATAGATTCAGGCGACGGCAAAATACGTAATACAAATTGCAATTTGTGCTGCTGTGCCGTTCGAGCAAATAAGTAAATAAACGGAACAGAGAATAACCTTCATAAAACCGCGCTAATCGGTTGCACTACTACAAGCTACTTTCTCACTTTACATCTAATAAACTTTTACATGTTAAACAGTTCGGGTCCACGAGGGGTAAATCCACCACTGACACTGGCATAACCCTCATTAAACACATGTTTGATGCTTGGGAAAATCGGCAGGATGCTCTGGGTATTTTTTTTTATCTGTCAAAGGCATTTGATTGTGTTTCACATCAAACATTATTAGCGAAATTACAACATTACGGTGTATCTACTACCTCATTGAAACTGGTAAAGTCATACCTGAGTGACAGGACTCAAAAGGTAGTGATTAATAAAGCCGAGTCCTCGGGTTCACCAATGCGAATGGGTGTTCCTCAAGGATCAATACTAGGATCATTACTATTCATAATATATATAAATGACCTTCCCTTCTATACAGAGTATCTATGTGACACGGTGCTATTTGCTGATCCTGATTCCTGATACCTCATTAATTTTCAAAATAGACAGAGGTAAAGATAATTATGATGACATCAATATAGCAATTTCCAAGGTTCTAGATTGGTTTACGAATAACAAATTGCTACTCAATTCTAAAAAGACCAAATGTATTAAATCCTATTTACCAAATGTAAGGCAAGCTAGTAGTCAGATTGCAATTAATAATGAAACAATTGATGTGTCAATTCTACAGTGTTCTTAGGAATAAGGTTAGACTCCAGATTGCAATGGTATCCCCATATTTCAACTCTGTCCGAGAGATTAAGTTCAGCAGTATACGCCGTAAAAAAATACGGCTATTAACTGATGTTCAAACAGCCAGACTTGTATATTTCAGTTACTTTCAAAGTAATATGTCGTATAGTTTACTGCTTTGGGGCACAGCTGCTGATATTCAGGATATATTTATTCTACAAAAAAGAGCTATACGTGCTATTTATCAATTAAAACCTCGTGACTCACTAAAAATCTATTTAAAGACATTAATATGCTAACCCTTGCTTCACAGTACATATACGATTGCATTCTATACGTCTACAAATATCTAAACACATTTGCAAAAATTAGTGATATTTATAAATAAATACTAAAAATAAAAACAAACTTTCCTTTCCTAGACTAAGATTTAAGTAGCTAATACTTTTGTAGGTAAATGTATTCTTTTTTATAATAGGATTCCAGATTCTGTGACTGAACTGTCTTTACACAAATTTAAGCCCTATATAAAAATATACTCCTGAAAAAAGGGTACTATAAAATTCAGGACTATTTAGATGACAAAGGTGCTTGGAATCAATAACTTTTACATACATAATATATAAATACTAAATATCTTTATCTAGTATGATTAAACGAAACCGGAAAGAACCGGTTTATGATGCACAGCCAGTTGCATTACGTCAGGGTTAGTGCGTCGGCGTTCTTAGGAAGCTTTTACTCTGTTCGGTTTATCTACTCATGTGGTTCTAGGCTATCAAAGCACTTTTTTAACGTGAGCAATTTCAATAACCACCGGTGGTGCCCGCTAGTGCAAATAGACAAGGAACTAATTGGGGAATTGTTACGCCATTCGAGCATTTACTCGGTTTCGTTAGAGTTGATATTTCTGTGCGTAGTTGGACGAAGCGGTGTGATGAAGGCTTGATTCCTATGATCCATCACTGCGCTTCCTCTTTCTTCGGATATGAAAATAGCTAGGTCACAGTTTCTTCCCCAAGTAGACCACTTTCAATGAGTTAGGTGATAATGTTAGAAAAAGATTACAAACAAAATAAAGTCAGAAAATTTTCGAAAACTTATTTGTCCTGGTGCACACGGTTCGGTTCCCGCATCAGGACAAATAATTTTTCGAAACTTTAATAACCAGTCGTAGGCGTTACTGTGCAAATTTATATAAAACGCAAAGTAATCGTTTTGTAGTAATTTACACACTACGTCAGAATCCTGACTATGGAAATGAAAATACATATATGTTCGCGCACCTTTGCAGTGACATTAAAAACTCACTTCGCATTTCACTCATCACACTTCACCACGCATTTGAAAATACCTCATCAAACGCTTGCGTGCGTACATCCAACGGGTAAAACTATAATCATTAGGTAGATAATGTTGAAGCGGGCACTTCATGATATACAAGTTTAATCGAGCATCCTTGTGAATTTAATCCCTAACGTTGTTCAGAAGCATATTGTGTCTCAGGGCGTGATGGAGGTGCCGCACATTAATTTAGCCGTTGGGGGAAGCTGCCCAGCCAGATAACAACAGTTAGGTTCTGTTTAAGCCGCTGTTTTCGTCACTGGTTTTTAGTATTACCTACCGAGCATGCTTCGTTCAATATTACAAACTTCGTAGGTACAGTCAGCATCATAAGTAGATTAACATTTTAATACCTTGTCACAATAGTTGTTCGTACAAATTTGTGGCAATTATTACTGCGCGTTCGCTGTCTTTGGTATGACAGAGGGCTAAAGTTGTAATCGACTTATGGTGCTTGACTTGTTTGACAAGAACTCGTGAATTAAAAGTAAAAAGGCACAAAGGTAGGTCAGAAAAGGTTTGAAGAATTATAGTCCTGCTGCAGGAATCGAACCCGCGTCTTTCGCAAACCTGCCTATACTTACTGTAAGTTCTACACTGGAACGTATGTCTGAGGCGGCTCTCACAGAGTCTTATTAAGGCCCTACGGAAAAAAAATATTTATATCGAAGTGGCGGCGCTTGTAGCACGAAGTTGATTGAGATAGCTGTTTTGTGCCGCACGGCCTCGAAAGCGAGACAGAGCACATCGAACCCTACTCATTAAATTTGACGTAAGCGCCAAATCAAACTTCAATTAACTGTGACTATATTAACAGTTTTTATTAAAATTATCGCCGAGCAATCCCTAGGAAATTATATACACTTTACATTGATACAAGTATCACCTTTCAATGTATAGCCATTTAACTGTAATATTGAAAAATAAAAATAATCAGAGGTTACTTTAAATTCTTTTTCTATCGAGGAAATGTTTTTTAATCGTGTAACGGACTGTTCCGCGCCCTTTCATATATGCCCAATTTACACCATTCTGAGTATCAAATACCTGCTTGTTCCCTTTTGTGTGGACTGTATTACTGCTTGCTGGGTTTTTTGTGGTGATTTCAATTAAAAGGATAGCTTGCATATAAAAACGTGTATTCTTCTACCAAAGGCACGGACAAAGAGAAATGTTGCCACACGGCAAAATATTATAACAACTAAATATTATTATTTTAATGTTGCTATTAATTTGCAACATGCTGCGGCCTGCAGCCAGATTATGTAAAAGTAAAATACAAAGGATACAATGGTTTACTTAACTAAATTAAGGCTACTAAGACGTGGCACAGAATGCAAACAATGTTGACGAGTCTCTCAATATAAAGTACCAAAATAAAATTTGTAATACCTGTATTATTATTTTTAAATGCAATTCTTTGATAAAGAGACACACCAAAACCGCTTACACTCTATCGAGATATAATGTCTAGAGTATAGTATAAGAAATTATTTTTCATACAAACTTTTCTTAACAAGATGAAAACTTAATCTACATCATCAATAGTTCGTGAAAACTTAATCTACATCATCAATAGGTAGTATGCATATTTTGTGTATGGAACGAGTATGAGTTTTATTATTTGATGTTCGAACCTCTACAGCTCTCACCTTGCCATCATGGCCAGTAAACACTTTCACAATTCTAGCCATAGGCCAAACTTTTGGGGAAATATTATCCTCCTTCAATATAACTAGACTACCTACTTTTACATTACACTGACTTGTTTTCCACTTAGGTCTATTTTGAAGTAAATTTAAATAGTATTTATGCCATACATTCCAAAATTGTTGTTTTAGGTTTGTACATAAATGCCAAAATTTCAACCTATTTGTTGGTACAGATGAAACATCATGCTCAGGGTACATTGTCAAAGAGCTACCAATAATAAAATGACCCGGAGTCAAATAACAATAGTCATTCGGGTCTGAAGACAATGGTAATAGTGGCCTAGAATTAAGAACTCCCTCTATCTCCACTAATATAGTATTCAATTGTTCATAGGTTAATACCTGTTTTGATAACACTCGTTTTAAGTGATATTTAGTACATTTTACAGCTGCCTCCCAGAGTCCACCAAACGTGGGCGAATAGCTTGGTATAAAGTGAAATTCTATGCCTTTCTGTGACGTAAATTCTAAAACCTTTGCCTGGTGACTCTGTGAGGCCTGCAGCTTAAACAATTCAGCTAATTGACTCCTTGCGCCTTTAAAAGTACTGGCATTATCGCAGTGAATTTCACTGGGCAACCCTCTCCTCGCAATAAGTCTACGTAAGCAAGCTAGAAATGTTTCTGTCGTGAGATCAGAAGCTAGTTCTAGGTGAACCGCCTTAGTTGTGAAACACACGCAAACTAGGATATAACCTTTGCCAGTCAATGAACGTCTAATACGCGAAAGTTTAACCTCTATTGGCCCTGCAAAATCCACTCCGATCTTCGCGAATGGACGGCTAGTAGCTGCCACTCTACTGGCTGGCAAGGAGCCCATCAGCTGCTTTGCTGCAACTGCCTTTTGTCTGAAACAAATTAAACATTTATGAGTTATCTTTTTTATCTGTAATAAACCATTCACAATCCAAAACTGCCGATTCAAACTAGCAAGTAATAGCCGCGGGCCAGCGTGCATTAATCTTATGTGCTCTCTGCGAATAAGCATGTCAGTAAGTTGCGAGCCTTTAGGCAATATAACTGGGTGCTTTTGACTATATGTAATATTTGCATGATGCAGCCTGCCTCCTACACGCATAAGCCCTAACTTATCAACGAAGGGATGAAGGTTTGCTAATTGTCCTTTTATATTTTTATCATTTGTTAACAAATCTAGTTCAATTTCAAAATATTTGCTTTGCTCATGTTTAATTAAAAGCATTAAAGAATTATTTAATTCCGCACTAGTTAGAAAGTTGCTACCTTGTTTAGGTTTATTTTTAATTAAATTATTTAAAAATCTCAATATGTATGCAAACAGCCTTATAATTTTATTGACATCCGAGCACCTGTATAAGCGTTCAAACACATGCTCCAATGGCTGTATCTTACAAACTAAATTGCTAGAGAATGTTGAGCAAGATCGAAGTTCTGGTAAGTCATCCGCCAAGCTCGTGCCGCTGTCAGTAAACTGGTACTCACGGTTTTGTAGAAACAAAGGGCCACTCCACCATATTTTGTGCTTGCTTAGGTCGCCCGGCTGCACACCCCTGCTTATGAGATCAGCTGGATTTTCGCTGGTGTTGACATAGAGCCAATGGCATGTATTTGTATTCTTCTTTATTACATCTACTCTGTTCCCCACATAAGATTGAAGGTTTGACACTTCGGTCTTTAGCCATGCAAGAACGATTTTAGAATCACTAAACAAATAAATGTTGTTTATTTTAATCTTTAACTTTAGCGTATTATAAGTTTTTAAAACTAATTTAGAAAGCAATAGGGCTGCATTTAACTCTAATCTGGGTACAGTCATGCCCTTTTTCAAGGGATTAATCCTTGACTTTGAACAGAGTAGGTGTAACTTAACCTTACCAATGGCATTGATGATTCGTATGTATAAGCAGCATCCATATGCAGTCATGCCCGAAGCATCAGCGAACCCGATCAATTCAGCTGACAGTGCGTCTGAAAAATCTATATTTCTTTGCAAACAAATTGGCTGCATATTATTTAAACTGTTAATGAATATAACCCACTCTTGCTGAATAGTAGGAGGAATCATATCATTCCAATTTAAGTTGTCTTTGTACAACTTCTGCATAATTGCTTTAGCCGTCACTACAATGGGGCTAATGAATCCCATAGGATCATATATTTTTCCTATGTAACTTAATATTGAGCATTTGGTAATAATTTCTAAATTAAAAGGTTCAGGGGAAGACATTATAAAGTGATCTTCCTTAATGTTAATTTCTAATCCTAAAGCTCTTACATTAAAGTTAGACTTTTGCAAATCAATTGTTTCCAACTGTTGCTGCTCTAATGGAATGTCAGACAAAATTCGAGGCTCATTTGATGACCATTTGTGACAATGAAAATTTCCTAATTTTAGTAATTTTTGCAGTTCAGTTTTTGCACTAACTATTGTTTCAAAATCATTATTAGCATACAGCAAATCATCAACATAGCTGTGATTTCTTATAATTTTTGCAGCTAGAGGATACAAATGTTCATATCGATTTGCTAGCTCAATCAAGCAACGTGTTGCTAGATAACTAGATGACTTCAACCCGTAAGTCACTGTATCCAACCTAATACACCTTACCGGTTCATTCACACTATCTCTCCATAAAATATTTTGTAGGGAGGAGTATGATGCATTAACCTTGACATTTCTATACATGCGACGAATATCAGTACTAAATGTGTATTTACCTAAACGAAATAAAAGTATGATATCAAATAAGTCTCGCTGGACCACTGGTCCATTTAACTGCAAATCATTTAATGATATTTTCTTGTTAGTGCGCATTGAACCATCAAAGACAGTTCTTAGTTTTGTAGTTTTACTATTCTTATTGAAAACTGCGTGATGCGGAAGAAAATATAGTGCATGTTTATTTATATCATAAGAACCAATGTCCACATAATGACCATGCTCTAGTGAAAGATATTCATGAATAAATTTTTGATATAATAAGAATAAATTTGGATCTGCATGTAATTTTTTTTCTAAATTCAAAAACCTTTTGAGTGCCAAATTGAAAGACTCACCTAGAACATCATTGACATTAACTAGAGGTATTTTCAATGGTATTGCTACTTCAAACTCATTATTTTCTAATTTGACAGTACTTTGAAAGACTTTTTCGCAAAGTTCCTGTTCAGAATTTTCTTCATTAAATATTTCTGGCACTTTTTCATTTGTCCAAAATTGAGATAATACTTCATTGAGACTTAATTCACACTTTAAAACTGCCTTATTGCATACAGGTTGAGAAAAATTATGATAAAGGGTACCTGACACAATACAACCAAAGGGTGTATTGACTATGTACAAACTAGGTGGCAGGCCACTGCAGCTGCTGGAATCAGCTGGCTGTAGTTGCTGCAGAGAAGTAAGCGGCATCGCCTGCGACGCCTGGTGCTGACTGCTATCCACCAGTGCTGTACTAGGCAGCAGCACCTGAAAAAATATGTCAGCACCGATGAGCATATGCACTTCACCCGGCATGTTAAATTTGTCATCAGCTAGTTCCACTCCTTTTGGTATGCTAAAGTCAGATAAGTCAAAAGCATATTGAGGCAAACTACATGTTATTTTATCCACAATATGGAAAGTTGCAGTAGTTTTAAAAGGGGTCTTCAATGAATAAATCTCTAGCGGAATGCATGCCTTTATATCGCTGTTTGCATTGGCTATTCCAATGATTTTTAAATGGGTCTGCTTAGGTTTTAAGCCTGCTAGATTTGCTGCCTTAGATGTGATAAGGCTTATCTGTGAGCCAGAATCTAGGAGCGCTCTTAAGTGATACTCGATGCCATTATTTCCTACTATTTTGATTCTTGCTGTGGGAAGAAGGACATTATTGTTTACAGAGTTTGCCAAACTTACCGGAGGTGTTTGTATAGGGCTGTCGCAGTGCAGCAATGTATTGTGCTTATCCTTGCACTCTGAACACCTAAAGTGATACCTACACTTCCCAGTATGACCACCTAAGCATACTTCACAAAATTTATTATTTTTAATAAATAATTTGCGTTCATTAGACGTTAACAGTAAAAACTTTTTACAAAGGTATAATTTATGGTCTTTAGACTTACAATAGCTGCATGATGCTGCTGTGGTGACGTGCGCTGTCACCTTGCTGCTGCTTGGACGCGACAGAGCTTGCTGACCGTGACCTTGCTCGACGTTCTCTAGAGCCATCGCTCTTCTTTCGAGGAACAACAGGAACTCCTCTATCTTGGGCTCTGCGTCGAGATCGCGCTCGAGTTGGTAGGCGCGAGCGTTATACGGATCTAATTTTCGTGTAAAAATACTTATTAGGATGGTGTCCCAATACACAACATTCTTATCGTGGTTTTTAATGGCGGATAATTGCTGTCTTATTATAGAAACAAATTCTCTTAGATTACTGGCAGTCGATCTAACTAGTGACTTAAGGTCGAGAAGAATATTTATGTGTTCAGCATTTATCCTATATTTATTTTCGTAGCGGCTACTTAACAAATTCATGGCTTCACTATAACTATCAGCAGAAATCGGCAAGTTTTTGATTAAATCGAAAGGCTCATTACGCAAATATGAACGTAAATAGTAGAATTTTTGAATGAGATCTAGATTTTTGTCATTGTGTATTATCGATCTAAACATATTTACAAAAGGCATAAATTCTGTGAACTTACCATCAAATGGCTTCAGTTGTATTGGCGGTAAACTTTTTAGAACAGAGGTGTTATTAGGCGACTCACTGGACAAAATGGAGGACTTCCTATTTACTTCAATATCCAGTGCGGTTAGAATTTTCAAATAGTTATCTTCTACCACGTCTATACACTCCTCGTCTTCAATTTTTAAACAAAGAATGTCTTGGCACAATTTTTCGTAATCGTTAAACGTAGTTGTTAATCGTTGACGTCTATTTTTTAAATATTCCACAGAATGGGCAGTTAAGTCTTCGATGAAGGATAGCATCCTGGTAATTGTGCCTTTTAGATACCCGCGGCGTGTAATAAGCTTGCTTTCCTCCATTTTGTATAGCGAGACCACACCACGCCACACAATACACACAAATGCTACTAAATCTCCGGCACTGACGAACGCAATATAATAGTTATTGTAAACAAATGGGCGATTTTGGACGTAACTTATCAATACTAAATTAATTAAAACTTATCAAGTCCAAAAACAAATAGCAACTTGCACTTCAAGGGCTCGCTTGCTTGCGCGCCGTTTGTTCTGTCTTTGCTGATTTGATGCCGCTCACCGCTGCCACACGAACGAACGAACGAAGCGTCCCGGAAGTACGGCCAGCTGGCAACAGCGCCCGCGCCGCGAAGTTTGAAATGTTGACGGTGTAGATACTGCAGCGCCTCCCCGCGGCCGCCAGTGGAAAGAATTGACTCTTCTATCTCGCTCTAACTCGTAGTCGAAGTCAATGCAGTGGTTGTTTCAAGTCAATGCAGCGCCGTTTTTTTTTCTGGAGTCGGAGCGAAAATATTTTTGTCCCGCTTACTCGTTCCTGCGTTTTTCTTCTATCCTCTTCTAATTGAACGCAAGACGGTGCCAACGAGAAACAAATTGTGCAAAATGGCCGAGCCTTTTTTTGAGGTGAACAGAATTTCGACACTTGTATCTGCCTTCTATGCTGCTATTTTCACCAACCTTTCTATTCTTCTTTTCCTAGAAGGACCATGTTCCCTTTTGTGTGGACTGTATTACTGCTTGCTGGGTTTTTTGTGGTGATTTCAATTAAAAGGATAGCTTGCATATAAAAACGTGTATTCTTCTACCAAAGGCACGGACAAAGAGAAATGTTGCCACACGGCAAAATATTATAACAACTAAATATTATTATTTTAATGTTGCTATTAATTTGCAACACTGCTTATAATAGATTACGAGATAAATGCGTTTGAAAAATCCTTATTTTTTTCCGTAGGGTCTTAAGCGTGGCTGGGCAGAGAAACAAGTCTCGGTGGCGAAAGAGCGAGTTGCCAATGTTGTGCGAACACTCAACGACGCGCACTAGGCCAGCGTGGTGGTTTATGGCCCATTCTCCTTATATTCTTCCATCCATAGGGAAGGCCTGTGCAGTGGGCTGATGATGATGAAGATTTTAAAGGAGGATTATCGCTTGGCTTAATGAAACTCATACAAGGCCGAGAGACTTTTCAATTAATGCACAGAGCTTTAAAAACGAACAGTAATAATATCTTCGCGTTGTACACAGCGCTAAGCGAAGGAACGGTATTAATTTTCATAAGAAATTGCTTGCAAGTAATTTGAAATGTTCCGCTTGGCTAGCGCAACAGCTCAGGACTATTTGAATAAACCCAAGAACTTGCTTGAGGAATACCTGAGTGCTGTTTGTGCTGTTTGTGCTTAAAGCAATTATTAAATAAGGCAACAATGCCATAACAAGTCGTACATAAGCGACTAACTGCCGCACTCAGAGACGTCAAATAACGTTAATGAGTGCTTAACGTCAAAAAATGACAATTCAATTTAGTCGCTATTCTTGCCATGCTATGGTCTAGATTTGAATGAAAATTTTTGACATTAAATACTCATTAAAGTTAATTGCCGTCTCTGAGTGCGGCAGTAACACTAGTTCTTTTTTAATCTACGAAAAAATGAAGGAGATTACTCAATTCGTACCCTTATGTTTTATTATTACACTATCATGTGCACTTAATATGGAATAATGGATTTTTTTTATTTACATTTATTGTAATTTTTTTCTGTACCACAACATAGACACATGTCCTTTAATTTTTCACACAGGAGTAGGCAGAAATCGAAGGATTGTACCAAGTAAAAAGAAGAGATCTACTTAGAACTTAGCTAATGTGGATGTAACTCTTATGTTTACCTCTTTGAGGATAAACAGAAGTGATTGACATAATGTATAAACGTAGAGAGAAAGAATAAATAATAAATCTGTAGTAATAATGCATAATATTTTTTGATAGCCGATTTGTAATTTTAGTAGTCAGTCCAATAAAAATACGAATTCGTTAAAAGTTCTGCTACCTCACATATACCAACAGAACCAACACACACGTATATATATACACCCGCCCACAAATATTTAGCATGTTGCCGATTGCCAAGTACAAAAGTGACCAATCCCACACAACCGGCAATCCAAACAGTTGTGCCGCCGTTGTAAAACACAAATACTGACGCCGTCGTCGTATGTCGACGGTATTTGGCAGTTCACTCTTAGTTGTAAAATCCACACTTGTTTCCCGGTCGAACATCAATGCCAAAGGCTTGCCGGCCCACAGCACATGAGTAAATAAACGGAACAGAGAATAACCTTCATGCAACCGCGCGAATCGGTTGCACTAGTCACTACAAGCACGCGGGGCATGTGTGCGTTACCACTGGCCGCTGACGCGCACGCGGCGAGACTGGAAAAAACCGATTTATGACGCACAGCCATTTGCATAATCTCAGGGTTGGTGCGACGGCGTTTTTAGGAAGCTTTTACTCTGTTCGATTTATCTACTCATGTGCCCACAGTGACATATCGTGCGTCCAAATTTAACACATTCATCACCGAATCGGAGGACTCATTCAACCTTAACAATGCAAACCGGACCTCCGCCGGAATCTTGCGTCAAAGTGAAATCTCTTTGTAATCTCCGTGAATAATATCAGATTAAAAGGAATTTGTTACTAATCCGTTTCCTTGTGCCGAATTCCTTTTATCTCATTGCCTGCCCCGCCTAACAATCCCGAAGGTTAAGGCGAATAAGATTGTCGTAAAAAACTTTTTGCTTCCCGTATCTGCTTTATGGATTTTTAATGATTTCGTTACTGGAGACGGCGCGGCGGTTTGTTTAAAGGGAATCCGGAGATATTATCCGGAACATATCTCTAATGATCGAATGCGATTTACCGTTCGTTAAAAATGAGCTCAATTTCTTGTGACATCGAGGTCGTTTTGAAGCAATCAATGTGTCCGGAAAAGAAGTGCCCCACACGCATTAGTTTGCACCGAGCTAACTTTGTTAAGGGTTCGTTATCTGGCGCCCTCGACTAAATTTGTGAACCAAATACGAATCTCAGCCTCATCAATGCAAAACAACCTCCAATCCCCCTAAATAAAAACCGACATCCACTACGCAGCCCCGGAGATAACGCCGACCCTTAATGAAATTCCAAAACTGTTTCAGCTACTACGCACTTAATACAGTAAGCACTCAGCGCTGAAACTTTGGAATACTCGACGCTAATGCAAGTAAAATGGGAGAATTTCGTATTAAAACCTTATGACAAAATTATGGCACATACTCGAGCAGTGTGCGAGCTTAAAATGTTCGGGACGTGACACTTTAGTTGCAGACCGTACTAACGACGTGTTTGACTCTGGATGCGAGGGCGTGCGCTGTAAATTCTTATTGTCGAGCATTATAATGTATTTATATTATTATTTGAGAGGCCAAGGTCAGAATGTCGTTTCGCTTTGGCGAAATTTTTATTTCGTGAAAATAATAATTTGTTTCAGAAAAATTTAGTACCTTCAAATGAAGCTAATTTTATAGGCTGTTCAGCAGTACCAATTTAGTTTTATTTCTTATGTCCATAATATGTGTGCGTAAAATTGTCGTCTCAAAAATGTTCTTGTAGAGATTTAACAATAATGTTCTTCAGAATAATGGTGTTAAGCATAATAATTTTACCACTATAATTTTGGAATTAGTGGAAATCCAGGGGAAAGTTATAGAAATAATTGCAACATTTGTCTGTTGTGCTTCTCAAAATGGAAAAAACAAAATAAGAAAAAGAACTGAACAAAGAATATCGTCCCTTTCTGTCGCGGCAATTATTACCCTGTCTACCCTACAATGAAGTTGTAAACGGAATGCTTACAGCGTCCTCCCTCGCATTGCACTCGTACAATTGCACCTATTTTGACGTTCGCAGCTTAACTCACAACATTAAGAAATATCCCAACTATTCCAGTTGTTTAAACTGAAATTACTTTACAAAGCAACAGTCTTTTCAGTTGAAATTATTTAAAAATGGCTGCGGGCGATGTGGTGTAGCTTCAAACATTTCTGACCGTCAGGCGGGTTCGGTATACTCCCGGTTCCATTATAAAACTTTCGCGTTGCTTAAAGCTACAGACAGTTATTTAGAGGAAGAAGGATGGAAAAAAAATACCCACCAACACGCACTGGGCCAGCGTGGTGGGTTATAGCCCAATCTCCCTATATTTTTCAATCCGTACGGAAGACATTAAACGGCTGGTGATGATGACTTGGTTTTGTATTCTACATTCTTAAAGTTCTATAAAAGCGTATCAGCATTTACAGTGTCCAAACGCGTGCACACATACACGAGGATACTTCAAAACTTAAGAAACTGCCCAGCCTTAGCATTAATTCTAGCTGCTAACATTATCCAACAGAAAGATTACTCTTAAAATAACCGTGTAACGTAAATTTACTGTGCAAAAAATACCTCACCCTAAATCCGACGAGGATGTTAATTCCATTCACTACAAACTGCTCAAGATCCCGTGCTCAATTTGTCTTTAAAAAAGGGTTCCCCGAAAGGGCCGAGTGAAACAATGATGACTTCTTAAGTATCCCGCGCTTAACTGATAGTTAATTTCCTCGGAGACTATTGAGTCGCCGTTTAGAATTAATGCCGCCTGTTATTTCGGACTCGGGTAATCCCCGCCGAGGAATCCAGTTATACGATATCGTCTATTATTTGGTAAGATTAAAACGGGTACAGACCCCTGGCAGCTGAATTGAGTTTTTTTTTGTTTTCTTCCGTGCCCCTAGATTAGGGAAATAAAAACAACAGATAATTAGTTCGGGATGAACACCTTGTCCAAGTATCTGGTTACAAGTCGGGTACATACATAATCACGCCTATTTATCACCAGGGTAGGCAAAGGTGAATTGACACTCTCGTTTCGACAATTACGTTGGGTTCCATGTAATAGGTAGCGTGTCTATTGCCACCTATCGGGCACGTAAATCCCAGTATATAGCTACGTGGTTTATAAGGACGGCTGCTACCCATTAATCTTCCTTTCTTAGCCTAACCATAAGTTGCCTTGTACGACACCCGTCGCTGTGTGATGACGGCAGAGCAGAATACCATTGGCACTATCTCCAATCTCGCCCAGGGTGTTTAACAAGGCGGCTAGAAGTAAATACAGCGATGAATTGGCAGCAGCGTTCCACTTATACCACCTAACTATACTACAATTTACGTGCCCAGTCAATAGGTTCGCTACCAAACATAACTGGCGCAGCGTGAATGACGATTTAACTATGCCTAGCCCTTCGAGGATACCAAAATAGGCGTGATTTACATTGTGTAGTTTAATCATTGTTACTTGTGAAGTGAAAGTTATTGAAACTTTTAAACTCGATTCCAACGTTAGTCGCCACAAATGTTCTCTTTTTACCGATCTTGCTTGCGCTCTATTGCGTCCAAAATTTTAATGGCCACTGTCACACTCTGAAAGCAATTCAATTTCACTCGCATCCTAAAATAAGTACATAATTCTATAAAATTCTTTTCGCGACACGAGACAGCCCCATAAAACATTTAAATGCCGTCTACGGGCCATTCCGAAAATAACTTGTGTACAATACTTCGTTAATATTTCAAACTTTAACTCGCGTCAAGTGCTACAGTACAGAACTGCAGAATGAATGCTCGCGTAAGAGGAATGTGGACGTATTGCAAGAATCTTTTACATTGGCGCTATCTCTAGCGCAAGGGGTGAACAGTTGCGACTACGCTCAAAGCGGGACGGCGCAACTGAAACTTAACTTGTTAATAACAAAGAAAATAACGTAAGAAACATGTCCAAAGATTATTTGTCCTGATGTGGGAATCGAACCCGCGTCCTCTGCAATCGGGCAGATCTCAGATCTTAAAATTGAGCACTTCATGAAGTGGCCGATCATTTCATGAAATGGAAATTACCTGCTGCCCACATGATGTGGTCTGGCCAGATCAATGAATATCTAATCAACGTTTGACGATCTTGAACAGCTTACCGCATGGCTATTTCATGATAATAAAATGACCAAAAATTATTAATCATATATTATCGTAAAATACCATACCATTCCGCCTCTCTTTTCTTTGTAATATTTTTTTAACAAAATATAATGTTCCATTAAAAATGAAATCATAAGTTCTATAGTAATGAAGATTTTTAAAGTAAATAAGTATTATGAGAATGCTTACATACATACAGTCTATTTATCCCAGAAGGGCCAGGCATAGGTGTATTTACACCCACGTTCCGCCATTAATGTAAGGTCCCATGTAATAGGTGGCGAGCGCCATCGAGCTTCTCTTACGTGTCTATTGAAAAAATATTGAAATAAATAAATACAGATTTTTAAAAAGAGAAGTAACCCTGAATGTTTGTACTGTGCGGAACAATGGGTGTTTGGCTTAAAATGGAGAAATGACAACTGTTCGATTTTGAATCTAAATTTTATTAGTTAGTTAGTATGAGTTGAATGCGCGCTAAATGTCGAAAGGTTAGAGGAACATACACATCAGCTTATGCCTTCGAGGATTTAGTTTATATAAATATGGGTAAGACTAGAACGCATATCATTATGTACAAAATCTGAAGTAGGAATGTAATATATACAAGTCAAGCCTGTTTCTCCCTTACCTGATTATTTTATAACATTTAAAATAAAATAGCTTAACGGATTCGTTTTGGATATATTTGTATTTTGGATGTTAACATAATTGATTGATTTTATCCCAGCGTTTCGACTTTAAAGCGCTCGTGGTCACGGAGAGACTGACTTTCACCGTCCGTAAGCCCCAAGGTGCATAATGTTATACACCGAATGATCTCCCTTACTTTCATGACACAATTTTTTCCCAGGCTAACAATATAAATTACATTATTGCTCCTTAAACAACATCAGTAGCAAAAGTATTCGCTGACTAACAAAATAATTCTGTTGAATATTCAATTTAAAATATTTCTTGTTCCTTAGCTTACAGTGGATATCTGATCAAATAGCTAAAAGCCCTTTATTTTAATCGCCAAGCCAGAGTTAAGGCTTCTATATTCTTCAGATCGAGATCTCTGAGTTCAGTGCTCGGAGCTATTGCCATTGTGGAAAATGCTATTATTTCAATGTAGCATTACCACTACGCTCTCACAAATATTCACATCTAATGGTGATATTGTAGTTCGATGGCCACGAAATGTTTCGAGGTCTTACTTAATATGTGTTCGTTGTTGCTTTTAAATAATATAATCGTTTCATAAAAATTCGGAATAATTAACTGAATTTTTGTTACTGCGCTTAGTTTAAGGCTAAGGAATTTGGAGAGTACAAAATCAGAACGTACCTTAGTCACGAAACATTATATATATTATATATCGTTTATCCCCGATGAGGTAGGCAAGATGTCGCCAACTATGTTAGAGCTTATGTACTTAATAGGGTACGGGAAATATTATAATAAATTAATTATCTGATTTATTTTAAAATTAATATTTCATAATTGCCGCGTGTAACTCTGCAATCTCTCGTGCGGTGCTAGTGATAAATGATTGTATAGTGATTGAAAATGCCGTACTTAAGAGACCGGTGAACAGATGGGAGAGATCGGGATAAAATTCCATTCTATACTGCTCAATGTTTTGGCTTTTTTGGCTGCTTTGGCAAGAGGAAATCATAATGCATACTTATAAAATATTATATTCCCGCTTGATGGTCCCATTCTTCGATTTTGTTTATTTTCTTGTGAGTATCCGTCCTGCCTACTGCCAGCCCTTTCCTCGGGCAATTTGTTTATCTCGCTATCAGAACCTATCGCCAAACCCTCCTGACTTGCGCCACAATGTAAAGAATCGCCTAATATAGAGCGAACTGTGGACCTGACAGGGTATTGTGTGGATTTTGCGTCACAGTCTCTCCCGGGGCAAGCTCGTTACTGTGAATTGTTACATACGATTTTGGGATTATATCTACTATTACTGTACTGTTTATTATAGAGGAACGCCCCCGCTGGGGGATTGAACTCGAGTACATTGAATGCTTCAAGCAATCCGCTTGAGTGAAATGTGACTTCGTGTGTAATGAAAACATTAATGGTAACATGTGTGGCCTTTGTGACTGCCGCTTGGATATCTTGCGGGTAACAGCCCTTGTCTCTTCAGGGGAAGAGCTTCCTCAGAATTATCCACAATACGATTATAGTGACTTGACGAGCCAGTTCTGTTTGTGATAGTACCGTCGGCATCAAAAGTTGATTGACGTTTACAAAATGTTTCCTCTAGCTCAAGCATTATTCGTGAGTGATTAACTGCCGCACCCAGAGAAGTCTATTAAATTTAATGAGTACTTTATACCAAACAAATTCATTTAAATCTAGACTATAGACCCAGCAAGAATAGAGCCATCAAGCCATCCACACCCTTTTGATTAATATCGATCATCACTTGGAAAAAAAAACATACCTACGGTACGAATTAAGTAATCTCTCCTCCGTTTTTTTGTCGGTTGAAAAGCACGACACATTTACTGAAATTAAACATTTTATTTTTATTTATTTATCCCATGTGTGAACTTATAAAAAAATATAAACTCAATTACTTCATCCATAGGGAAGCCTTAACTCCACTAGTGGAGTCATCCCAGGGCTGGTGATGATAATGATGATGATTTTTATTAAATTAACTTCCGCTTCAAACCCTAACTCTTCCGTTCTCCTTTCCGAGTTAATAAAGACTCCAGTCGATACAAGTGGCACAACGATAAATTTTAACAGGTAGCCAACTTCATTTCTAAGAGTTGGGAGTTATCTGGGAGTTCGGTATCGGGAAAGCTTATTTACACTTCCCGGGCTGCGCCAGCCAATCTAAATTACGGTTTTATTTAGGGGCTTGCGTTGAATATGCCAGTCTACTCATTTATTATTATCCTAACACTATTAAAGATACATTCTTGTTGGAATAGTACCTACTAGCAACGTACGTGTTTCATCTTTATTAAAGAGATGTTCTAGAATGTATGGAGTCTTGCCCATATACTTGTACAGTTTTTCAAAATGTAGGTAATAATTTATAAAACAGTTCATAAGTGTTAAATTCATATTTTAAGATCTGTTTTTTGGCTTGTTCAAGTTATTTTAGGCTTATATTGCAACACAACAGCCTAGCCCACCGTCATGGCGGAAGGAAGATGTCACTTTATAACATTGACGTACGTATTTTATTTGACATTAGATGGGTACCGACTTACAGATGTATGAGATGTTATTAGTGGCCAAAAAACTATACACTATTTATATATTAGTTGCAATTTTCGCAGCGTTCCTCGTATACCAGTTTTAGTACAAGTTTCTATTCCCCTGGGGATTGAACCCGGGACCTCAAGATCCAGTTCCGATGGGCGAACCAATAGACCAAGGAAGCGGTAAAAGTGAGTAATAGAATCAAATAAAACTGTCACCTGCATTGAAACTGTCAAGAGTTGTAGAAAACTGTCACCTGCATTGAAACTGACAAGAATTGTATAAAACTGTCACCTGCATTGAAACTGACAAGAATTGTATAAAACTCTCACCTGCATTGAAACTGACAAGAATTGTATAAAACTGTCACCTGCATTGAAACTGACAAGAATTCTATAAATTCCCGTGGTATCTTGAAACGTCCCAAGATTTCTCATTAGCGGGATTACTTAATATTCCAGTGGTCAATCCCGCCGCAGGAAAACAACTGACAAACGTAAAACAAGAGGGAATCCGTCGTGGCGAACGTCACTCTTTTGTGCGTCTCTGCCAAGCAGATTCCGAGGCGCTGCACGCGATTTTTGTCACCATTCCGTAATAAAACACTGCAATAGAGGTTCCGGCGAGCGAAAACGCTATCTTTGCCGCTAAGCTTGTCCGGCATGACAAAGGAACAATAGTTGACCCGGATATTTTGAGAAAAGTAGCGGAGTCGGGTTTTTTGGCAAGAACCGTCCTAGATTCTCAGAGTCTATCGTGTCTAATTCGCCTTCTGTCTATTAACTGGGAGTGCAATGAAATATAAATTAATCATACATAAGCACATGACGGTCTTCTATGCTGGCCTGGCAGCGAACAAACAACGTAGAATAGGCCAGCCCCGACTCATCCCATGGGTGTCGTAAAAGTCGACTAAGGGAGATTGCCCGGTGTTGACCAATAAGCCCCTTGGGGCACCCGAATGGTGGAGTGCAAACCAACAACAACAGCATTCCCAAAGAGGGTTGGTGTCAGGCAGGCGGCCGGCTGTAAAATCTAAGCCAAAACCTTGAGCAGTATGGATTGGAATGTTATTATTCCGATCACTCTCTCCATTCATCAGTCTCTTGACATGGTCCGTTCCGTCTCTTTTCTATACATTCATTCATCACTAGCACCTTTACGCTGTGATGGATGATATGAATCAAAAGGGAGTAGATGGTTTGATGACGCCTGACCGATAGAATGAAAGAGGAAACATACTGCCCCGACCGAGATAGACTGGGAACAGGGCAGAACAGGGAGAAGAAGAAGACATAGCACATGACGGGTGGCGATTGAGGAAACTAGGCAATGTTCGCTAAGCACAAAATAGTAACTTTTTATTTGACACATTGATTCGAGTGCGAGTGCGAAAAGAGCTTCGAAGTGATAGGGGAATTCCCTTACAGAATGCCGTTTCGTACGTCACCCCATACATTATTTTACGGTCACCTTAGTTCCACTCGCTGCCGCGCTCGCAAATGTAGCGCTGCAATAGCTTCGAATCTACAATGGAGTTTTTAGAATGCCAATCTAAGAACTCATTGCGGAATCAGATTCGAAGTCAAACGTAAGGTTTTACAGAATCACACTACAGTCATTGGATGTGTGACCAAAAATGTATTATCTCGAGTTCTTCCTTTCTTTGGAATGAATGTTAAGTTCCCGTTAAGTTAATGTTCCCAGATACATCTGCAGTCGTTAATACCCCAATCCGTACTGGGCCAGCGTGGTTGGTTATAGCCTTTTCTCCTTATATTCTTCCATCCATAAGTAGGCCCGTGCCCCAACAGTGGGGACTTTAACAGGCTGGTGATGATGACGACACAAATTACTCCTACTTATTCCCGAAGGGGTTAGGCAGAGTTTGATTGAGATTGATTTGTTTGAGAGTGTTGATCACCAATTCCCCAATTAATGAGCTCCCATGCAATAAATAGGTGGCCAACATAAAACTTCGTTCTAACTGATTATAACACCATTGTTAAACGTGTTTATTCCAAACCACGGGCAGAATCGACAGATTCGACAGAGGCCATTCTTACAAACATTATAGATAGATATAATAGGTGGCGAGGCTATAGCCATCTATTTTTAGCGTGAAAGATCTTCCTGCTGGGCAAAGGCCTCCCCCACAACCCTCCTCCATCTCGAGTAATCCCTAGCCAATTCCGCCATGTCTTGCAGTATGCCTCCAGGTCGTCTCTTCACCTCTTTCTAGGGCGACCTTTACACCTTTGGCCATGAAAGGGTATTGCCATCTGTCTAAATAAAATTCACTCTAAAGAACGAATAGTTAACGCTAAACAATATTATTCTATTTGATCTCTGTAGTTTGTTCAGTTACCGAAAGGCTCGCAAAACAAGCAAATTCTCCATCATAAATATTTTGCTGTTTCTCCCGAAATTATTTTAGCAAACTAATTGCTTGGGTACTGGAGCAAGGAACATTTGCCTATTTAATATTCTGATACTTACCTAACATTAACAACTTAGTGTAGGACAGTTTAAATTGTCCCAGAAGTGAAATTTAAGGGGTGACTTTTTATTCCAATAGGTAATTCATATTATTAACGTGTCATATTTTATCAGTGAAACAGAAAATATTGAACGGTAAATTTAAATTTTTATATAAATATCAAATTTTAATTTGTATGGTAAAATAATACTGTAACATTTCGCTTATCGTTCAATAAATCCCTTGCTCAATTACGTCACCTTTCATGCCAACACGATACAAAGCAACTACAAGAATATTTGGCAAAATGTAGACGTTCAAAAGGGTACATGCTACTATCTAGACTTAATAGAGAAATATGGATTTCCCCCAAATACATTAGCAATAGAATTGTACCGGTCATGCTCAAAGAAAGAGTACGCTCTCCATAAAAGAAACCTTTATATCAGGTGGTATTCAGACTGAGCGTAAATACAATAGTGCCGTGTTAGAGATAAGTAAGCCTGAGTAGACACGAGCTCGCCGAGTACATACAGAGCCGATATTCAACGATATCGATCCCCGTGTGCCCGAGATTTACTGCCGAAATAAAACTGTGGATACACATTCTGATGCTTTCACTGGATTAACAAAATTGATTGATCAATATTGGACGAGATAGTAACAGGAGATGGCGTTGGAAACGTGGGTATCGATGAAGTAGCGACAAGGCGTTGAATTGAATTAACGATTTAGTAAGCTTTGATCACATTTATGGATCCGTATGTAATAGATTTAAGGAAGACTTCCTTGTAGCAGAAAAAGTTTCTGATTGATGGCTCTAGGGCAAGGGTCGGCAACCTTTTGAGTCGGAAGAGTCAAAAATTTACAAAACTTCAAATTGTCTAATGAGCCTCAAAATTCGATTTTGTGCAGCCTATATCCTGCACAAATAAGCACTTTCAGAGCATGAGAAGTGAAAATATTATTTTCATAATATTTTCAGAATTTTGTGCTCTAGAGCATTAAAGTATATACTCATAAATGTGTCTATATTAAGGCAAAGAAAATGAGCCATGCAGCCAAACACAATAAGAATTTCAGAGATAGAATTTCTTATTTTTTAATATTTACTTAAATTTATTTGCCTAATGTGTTATTATGACATAAAAGATATTAAAATTTTAATTTAAGTAGGTGCAGTAGGTTATTAAATTAATTTAAGAAAATTATTATTTCAAAATTAATTTAATACTTGGCTGTATACGTCTGCAGCCCAAGCTTAATATCAATGGGAAAAACAATCCTTCAGTATTCAAAACTGTATTTAGTGTTTGGCGCGTTTCGTGGTGTCAGTCAGATTTATTTTCAAATCAATTCAAAAATTGTTACAGAGTGGATTTTGTGCAGTGAAAGTGGTGTTATTTTGATGTACAAGCATCCGTGTTGATGTGCAATTATGCAGAATCATTGAAAATGAGTCTTGTGATGTGTTTGATGTTGTGGTAAAAACCACTGTAAAAAGTGGTTTTGTCCACCTCATCAGGCACCATCATGAACTCTGTTACCATTCAATTCGCGCCTAGCACTCCTTAGATGCGTTAAAATGTGTGACACCCATATTTTAACGTAAAATTCATTTCATTCATACATTTCACCCACTCATTATCTCATATGACCACAGATAAAATACGGCTTAAGACTTGGCTGTATGGGCTAGACCCTTTGCCTTCTCTAAAATATAGGGAGAATTTAACAAAAAAAAATCAAAACTGTACTAATTTTAGTTTGAATTTTAAGAAATGTTATGATGAACTACTGTTTTATTTCCTCGCAATCGAAGTGAAAAGCAGAGTTTCTAACTCGTCCACAAAACGAATTTTATCCTCGACATTACTATCAGCGCTCGCCTTCGGCTTGGGCTGCTAAAAGTCTCGGACAAAAATGATTCGTTTTGTGCACTTGATGGAAAATCTACTATTGCGTAGTTATACGCAATAGTAAGTAGTAAGTAGTAATAAGCCGCAGCATCACATCCAAAGAGCCGAATGTGACTCGCGAGCCGCAGGTTGCCGACCTCTGCTCTAGGGTGTTATTTGTTTCTTTTTCAGGTGTGATTTTTATGACCATTTTCTTGCCTGACACCAACCCTCCTAAGGAACGGTTGTTATACTCGGACGGTTGTTTACTCGGCCCTTACCGAGTAACGTCATAATTATGCGATGATATGCACATTTTTTGAAAACCTCTCCAGTGCCCACGCAATTAGATGAAGAAAAACTCGTCCCACGAGATCTGAGATCTCTCTCTCTCTCTCTCTCTCTCTCTCTCTCTCTCTGTGTGTGTGTGTGTGTGTGTGTGTGTGTGTAAGTGAGTGTGAGTGAGTGTGTGTGTGTGTGTGTGTAAGTGAGTGTGTGTGTGTATGTGTGTTCGGTTAAATTTTTTTTTTATCACCATACTTTTTAATAATTATGAATGACTAAGTTAGTATGGGTAGTGTTCAAGGTTGTGCATTATTTCTGTTACATTTTATATGACTCGGAAAATCCTTTTTTTTTTTTATTAATGTATCCTCATACGACAAGTTACCCGATCTATTTTTCTGTGCCAGACTTTTACAACATTATAAACGTTTTGTCGTTTTGTTAGACAAAGGGGAATTCTAAAAATCTCACCTGTGCGCACCGGTGTTTTTGTGCAAAAAGATTTATAGAATTCGTCGAGCATTCCCCAAGCATTCTTGAGACCAACGGCAGATAACTCGCGAAGGGTCCCATAGCCAGAGGGAGAGCCTCGTGACGCTACGGGGATACCTACCTCAGTCCCCGTAGCACGGGATGTGGAGAAAATCTCCTCGGGGAAAAGAAACTATTTTCCTCTCGCCCTAAATTCCCAATAAATCCTGAGACAAAATACTGTCAAGTGGTGTAGAGAGATTTTGTCCACGTCCCGTGCTAGCCTACAGAAGTCGTGGGACGAGTGTTTTAATCATCTCAGGCACGGTTAGCAACGACTACCATAAGATATTTGTTGCTACGAAGAAATCAAAATAAATAATAGTAGAAGTAATTTCACAGCCAAGGGCTATACATTTTAAAACTTTGCAAATGTGAAGCCATTTGTGATACTGTTCCATTTACGAATGTTAAAATGAGAGCGATAGAAATTCATTTTTTTTACTGGCAAAGTGAATTTAGAAATAGACTCGTCTATAAGCCCTAGGTGTGGGAAAAATTTCACGAGGCTCAATAAGCCTTATTATGTCATCTATTTAGACAGTATTCTTGTCAATCAACCTCGTAAGCTTTCATTAATACACGATGTTTTCGCGTGAAAAAGTAGCTGTAAGGGCAGACCCTGCGATAAAGTTGGACGACTAAATCGCAGATCGTACCAACAGTCATAGAAGTACGATTTAGTTCGAAAGATGTACGGGCTATGACTATTGGTACGATCTGCGATTTAGTCGTCCAACTTAATCGCACGGTCTGCGAGGGCCCTAAGTCGTCACACCACGTGAGTGCCGCCGATAGCGACTAAAAGCTCCGATACTATTTCGGAGCATCTAGAATCCATTCAATTAATTTGGAGAGCTCTCCTCCGCTCGCCTTGTTGTACTTATTTGAAAACGTTCTTTTTTCTTAATTTCGTAACGGTCTGGCGGTATCTGTAGATGTTGCAAACAGAGTAGCTGTAATTGAACGTTTCAATTGCTTGTTTTATTAACAAGCACTAGTCTTGGCTTTGAATTATTCGTGAACTGTGTTCGTTGTTCTCTTTGCTTTTGCGGTCAATACAACTTATCATAATTGTCTGGGCGTAACCTATATTGTATACTTATTTGTTTTTCTAGTTTGATATCATTGTACATTTATTACCTGGCGGTTAAGCAAATAATGCCTCAAAAAGAGCTGAATTTAATATTCAATTTGAAGCTTTCTTTTTTACCGCCCGGGATAAACTGAATTTAATTTCCTTCTCGCGCTTCAACATTGTACGAAGAAATGTGATAGTTTCCCTAGTAATGGTCTGGATTGTGAGTAGGTACCTCACTGTTTTAAATACGTGGGGAGTTCGAGGGTCGTAGTGCCAACTTGACATACATACAGCCATAAATCACACCTATTTATACAAGACGGAATGGACAGAGCAGAATACAATTCATTTTCACCACCCCCAAGCTCTCCCGCGGGTGTCGTAAATACTAGCTAATAAGACAATGATGAGTACTGAGTAGTAACGGTCCTCTTACCACCTAGTAATATACTGTGAATTATATGCCCGATAGATGGAAATAGGCTGGTCATCTATTAAACATAGAAGCTAACATAATTGTATGTGCGAAACGTGGGTGTTCGTTTACTTCCGACTAACCCTTTCGGAAATAATACAGACTTAGACTCGGTCCACAGCAAATTCCACTTATGTAAACGTTATAAATAATAACAACGTAGTAACAGTGTGTCTAACTTTCGTTACGCAAATACCAACAGAACAGATTGTTCCGAGAAATTTTATATAACTTTGTAATCATGACAGAGACAAAAAGGCGAATGTTTTTTTATCTCGAAAATACCAAGGACCTAACCTAAAACGAGAAATAGGTTAGACAAGTCTTGAAATAGTATCTATCAGATTAAATGATAATATTGTGCATTTCTAATGTTGACATCTATCATCGAGCCTAAATTACGGAGCTTTAACATTTGTCTTATGGGAGCTAGATGACAGACAAATATTTACGTAATAGGTAATTATAGATAGATATTTTGAAAATAATAAACTAAATTGAGAATTAAAAACCATGACTGGAAAACAAATGCCCGTGCTTATCACAACATTTTCACCTACCCCGACCAGAACCCTTGGCCGAAAGCCACCATTCTGACCATTCGACCACAATAGTCAAACATAACAAACATTATCATTAACATTTAGGAATCCAACATTAATTTATTGTAAATACTGTTTTTTTTTTAACTACTTTGAAAGATAAATTGTAAGTATCTTACATTAAAACATGACAAGTTGACTTACAAAGTAGCAGTTCTGTCGAAATTCCCGTCAACCCTTACTAACAATTCTCCCACTACAATAGGAAACTTTCTAATTGCTGAAGTAAGCTGAATGTAGTGAGAATGCTCAGGAGCGCCAGAAGTAGCGCCAGAGTCTGCCTTTATTAGTGTAGCTATGGAAGTGCGGAGTCATCTTTTGGAGGTATTTTTTGATGGCTCTGACTTCTAACATTTTACATAAAGTACTATTGAAGCATTAAACGGATCATTGAAGGTCTTTCTAGTACGGATCTCAGACTATAATGGTAATATCATCCCGGTAAAAGTATCCAGTCCGACAAGCAGACGTGCAAATGGTACAAAGATAGTTATAACACCTTGTCTTTAGGAATCAGTGCAGCGGACGGGTTAATCCTGGCGCGGCGTACAGACTGCTCCCGCGCGGATTACTCCAGATTACTGGCCTGTCTGCCGCCTTAGTGACTCGCCGATGCTAACCCCTACTACCTTCAACGGACTTGTTCTGAAAAAGTGGAACTGGAAAATTATATCACATTTTAAGCTCAAGTTCCAAGATAGAGATATACTAAATGGCGCCAAGAAGTCGCTGCTTACGCAAGTAAAGTTGATTCTAAAGAAAGCGTTGATGCTTTTTGTTATTATAGAGCTGGTTTGATGGTCATTATTTTCATCACACACTATTGCTGGCCTTCCGTTTGGATGCAATAAAATAGGGAGATTAGGCTATAACTCACCACACTGCGCCAGTGTGGATTGGTGAGTGTTAGCGACTCCAGGTTTAACCAAATATATAAAAGTGGTGTATTATTCAGAGAACACTATGGCGACCGGCGAGTCAAATAAAAGAGTAGTTTTCAAAATTTTACAAATCAAATCAAAATTCGTTTATTAATATCTGGTATGATAACAATACACACATGAATCGTCAAGACAAGAAATTTACGCCATCCGTTCGCAAACTACCAGGAGGCCCTGTCCTGAGAAAAACCGGCAAAAAACTTGGTCTGGTTTTTTCCTCCCTTTACATAAAAGTAATTTACATTAATTAATGATTGAAAATTGAAAGATGTCAATAACTTACAACGTCAAAGAATAGTATGTCAATAAAGATATAAATTCTGATATTATCAACATCCTTCATTACAACAAACAGAATAGCTATTTTAAATAAATAACACTCAAGGGCAATCGTTTAATCATAATGGATAAAGATATATTATATAGTATTTATATATTATGTATGTAAAAGTTATTGATTCCAAGCATTTTTGTCACCTAAATAGTCCTGAATTTTATAGTACCCTTTTTTCAGGAGTACATTTTTTATATAGGGCTTAAATTTGTGTAAAGGCAGTTCAGTCACAGAATCTGGAATCCTATTTATAAAAGGTATACATTTACCTACAAAAATATTAGCTACTTTACTTTAACATTCGTTCGATAGAAACATCCAGACTCTCTGTAACTGTTGGGAATGAAACAGACGCGTGATACTTCAGCAGTAAATTATCCAATTTCAATAATATAATTTGCTTGACTGGGGCCATTCATACAAAAAGATACGTTGTATAATAGAAACGTTGTATCGTTTACCACTTGGTCAGGCACCCTAGAGAGGAAGAATATTTGAGCATATTCGATTTTTATGTGTATTCGATTTTCTACATTATATAAACATTAGACTAAGATTTTGGTGGTTAGAAAAAGTTCGCTTCTCGGATGGCCGAGTGGTTTAGGCACCTGCCCGGATTGCAGTAGACGGGTTTCCGATTTCCGCATCAAGACCATAAATTTTCGAACTTTTCCTAACCACAAAAATCTTTAATTTTTACGTGGATACCCGACTCCGAGTAAATGAAAATGGTGTCTCTAAAAACGTGGAGGTTCGAGTAACTTCTAATGCGGCGTACGGCGTCTGCTCGCGAGGATTAGCGTAGATCACGACTGTCACAGTTATCCCCTATTATTACCTGCATCTGCGCAATTCGCAGATAGCCCTATAATTGCCTTGAGAACATAAGAGGCTGGCAGCTAATACTTTAAACAGACTAAATTACGATGTTCCATGGTAGGTTACCGGTTGATGAGTACAAAATAATATTATGTTAAAGAAAAAATTAAAAGTTTCTTAAATAAATAAATGGTATTACAGCCTGCAAGAGTTTTTTCAGTGAAATCAAGCCATCCACTCAGTGCTCGTGATGTATGAATAATATATAGAAAAGAGACAGAAAAGGCCATGTTGAGAGATCGATGAACGGGAACACCCAAAGGCATATGTGGAAACTTAGCTTTGCATCAGAGACTCCTTAAGAGAGCACGTAATGAGGCTTACGGTAATATATCAAGTGATCGAACTATTTTGGATCCAAATGAGCTAAAACGGGATCTTTTGGGCCACCTGCACCCGCTACCGCGCCCGCGCGTTCAACGTGGACAAGCACTAAGTCAATTTCATACAATATCTAAGCTCCTAGAAAATCATAGTTCAGTTCTTACGACGTCATTAAACCACAACATTAAGCCTCGAGTGATAGGTAATGTAGAATTAAAACGAAAGTTTCGCCAAAACTCCACACTGAATAATTAAACCAAACCCTAAAGCAGGAACTATTTTTAGCTGACTACCCATTTTTATTTATAGACGCGCTTAATATTCGTGATAAACTCTATGAGTGTAAATATTAAAGCCATAACATCCAAAATATGGGACCGCTCCTCCATTTTGCAGGTTTAACGGCGCGGATAAGGTTTAGTTTATAGCTCTGACCTTATCTAATTTAAAAAAAGATGGCATTAATTCTATTCGGTACGGATAGAATCGATATCATGATTAGATATTCATTATTATCATTC
This sequence comes from Cataclysta lemnata, assembly GCA_963931975.1. Classification (NCBI taxonomy): domain Eukaryota; kingdom Metazoa; phylum Arthropoda; class Insecta; order Lepidoptera; family Crambidae; genus Cataclysta; species Cataclysta lemnata. The sequence goes on from OZ008345.1 coordinate 3,326,368, forward strand.
CAGCAATTTTATGTCCCCACTGCTGGGCACAGGCCTTCCCTATGGATGGAAGAATATAGGGAGAATGGGCCATAACCCACCACGCTGGCCCAGTGCGGGTTGGTGGGTATTATCAACTGCAGATGCAGCCGGGATCAACGGCTTAACATGCCTTCCGAAGCACAGAGAAACTCGAGATGGTAAATTTTTGGTCACCCATCCAATGACTGGCTTTAGCGAACATGCTTAGTTTACGCAATCGCAGGCCCAGAGCGCTATACTAGTCAGCTCCTCGATTAGATATAGTATCATATTTATTTATGGATATTGTCTGATTCCATAATGTGATATTATATGAATACAAAATGGAAACATTATTGATAAACTCGTGCGATATGGAAAACTGATAGGCGAGCTTAATGAGACCACTCGCTGGACCATCCAATGGGCCGTTTAATTATGAACTTAACTGGCTTAATGTTACGACCGTATCACGTGATGAAAGCCAATCTTGCTTTATGGAAGATAATAAAGTGAACCGAGTTATTGGAACGTAGGTATATAATAAAATTGAAATGATAAAATCTAAGGGTGTCTCTTATAAAATCGCTACAGTAACACACTAATTGAATTCAAATTAGTTTATCGTGTTTTTTGTCGCAAAAAATTATAGATTTTCGAAAAATTATACCCTAATGCAATGAACCGAACAAGCGGCGAACAAGCGGTCCGCATACTGTATGGCAATAATTATAATTATGATAATTGTAAAGACTTATCATTAGCTTTGTATTATATTGACTTCATTAATGATGGCAGACCAAAATAAATTTGTCACCACCACCAATCTCTTCCGTGAGTGTTGTACTACAGGTGACTAAAACAGTATGAGAAAAGGACAGTAGCGTTCTTGTTATACCACCTAACAGTAAGCAGTAATAAATATAATCGGTAAAATTTCGATAACTTAAATAAATAAAAAATCCTGTTTTATATCATTAGGCAAAAATGAAACTAGCCAAGATCTAAGTATGTATGAACATAACCTTAACCTTAATAAATTGTTTGCGCACACAACGCAGTACGACGGCAATATTCAAAATAAAATTTTTAATAAGTGTCTCCTAAAGAGTCTCGAAACTTCTGCTGAGCATTTTCCAAACGACCCCGGCCCGCAACATTATTGCAACCAACGCTTCCATTGGGTTTAAATTGAAAACTTCACCAATTTATATTTCGTTTCTCGTCGAATTCGCCCTGTTTTATCACTCATGCACAATATTGGCCATTCGTTATCCGCAGTCGACATTTTAGTGTCCCTGTTCGGATTACGAATGGATCTTAACCGTTAATCGCGGAGTTAGAATTAACTTCTCCCGACTAGGGATTACCGTATTGTCTTGTCGGAGATACCTATTCTGTTACAATTTATTCGTCCTCTTACCTATGCTCGGTTGGCTGAGTCAAAATCTCGGGTGAATTTCGCCGAAATTACTTGCTTGGCGAATTTACTGTTATTCCGAAATGGAAGATAAGAAGAATAGATAGATACAGGTATATTTGCATCGAATACCTTAATAATTATAATGAAAATTACATTTCATGTCAAACTAGGAACTGTTTGAAAATCTTCAAAAAATGTGTTCATAGATATTGGTCGTTAGAAAAAGAATTTCGAAAAATTATGGTCTTGATAAATGTGTTCATGTTGTGCACAACTTTTTTTTAGTTACATTTAAACATAAGCATTCTTGTCATAAGTGGAAAAATCGATGGATCCTGTCCTAGTATTGTCTGAAATTTTGATATATCTAGGAGGTACGAAATGTGGATCTTGATTCAATTTTAGAATCAATATAATAATGAATCTAGAAAGCAAAGTTAATTTTCTATTTCATTATACTCCGGCCAGTCAACAGCACGATAAGTGAAAATTCTCAATCTGTTTTGTGCTTAACGTAAAACAACTTAGGGTTGAAAATAAATAGCGGATATTTTTCAGTTATGTATAGTCTGACGTGTTGTTAATTGTACAGCGTGATTCACACACAACCATGCTCCGGTAATGAGTCCCATTAGCATTGGCTTTAATTAAAATATTGTCCATGCTCACGGTCTAATACTAGCCGGAGTTACTGTTTATGTCACAGATTATTACGAACTGCCGTGCTAAAGCAAACCTTTATTCCAAAGGCAACCGTTCTCGCTCGCGTAAACAGCTAACGCTAAGAACCTGTAAAGAGCACTCATAAAATCCATTTCCCTGTATTGTACACAGAGGGAAGTCTAACTCACTTAGTTTGTATTATTTAGCACTCTCCAGCTAACGTCGGACCAGCCAGAGGGTCTCACAGGGAAGCCAACTGGGCCCACAACTTTATAATGTTGACGGCATTTTCTGACTCCATCCAAGTCGCACGTTGCCGCTATAGCCTTATAATAATATACTAACTTTGCAAGCTTTTCATGAAGCGTAAAACTTTACGGCCAGCGTTTTGGCGACTCGCCGTCAAAACGAGGTTTAAGCGTAAGCGTTCTGCGTTGACGACCGACGTAATATTAAATCATCTTGATGACTTAATGCTTTAACGGACTGACAGATTGTACGCTGATTTGCCACCATCAGTAAAATAGTGCAAGCCAGGACCAGCACGTTTCGAATACTGGAGGATATCTCATATTACAACCCTCTTGTATAAACTTGCATCAACAACTTCACTGCGAGTTAGTTCTAAACGGAAACTTTTGAATAGGATTAAAAGTAGTTTGCTCTTATCGCACGACCATCTGTGTCTACAAATAAAGTTAGAAATGTAATAAAAAGTTACTTCAAACGTACCTATTCGTTTCAAATAACATTCGTTATTACACCGTTATACGTGTGGTGGTCCCTATGCGAATATTTCGATAACGCAAACCTAATAAGGTGTGTTCCATAAATAGCAAATCCCTTAAATTTGCAACAGCTTAACTGGAACATTTTGGGAGTTGTTAACACCTGAACCAATTATATGCAATTACCTTTCGCTTGATTACGTTCTTAAATAGCTCGGGTAGTACTTACTGAGGGGCCGGCCAGCTTGATAAGAGCCCCGGTAATATTAGCGTGTTGCTATATAATCGGGAGTGTATTACGGGATCGGGGACTGGGGGTAGTCCAGGTTTCGATGGTCATGTTACAAGTACGGGTGTTGTTTATACCACCACATTGCAACCTGGAGAGATTAACACGTTCCCCGAAACTAGTTGGAATTAGATTTTACTGTTCGTTGTAGCGTAGCTAATAATCGGTCGCTTTGTAACGTTTCGTATAATCGCAATGTTGTGCGGGGTCAGCTAAATGGGCCACTTAATAGTACCTACAGCGTCGGAGAAATTGATGCCAGTGTACAGTAAAAAATTTATTGAGTGTAAGGGCGTTTCGCCACACAGTTGGTATTCAATTTTAAAAGTTAAGCAGTACTCATAATGGCCTGTAATAACATGGTCAACGTAGTTTAGTATTTCGTGATCATGGTGCTTATTGTGTATACAGTTCACGACTTAAAACCTGTGGTTATAACCTCCAACCTCCAAATCGTGCTCCCATGGTCACCTATGGGCTCTTAGAATAATATCATTATGTTTATCGATTTTCAACATGACACTTAATGATTAGCCGTGTGGTGACGGCAGAGTAGAATACAATTGTCACCACCCCAAATCTCTCCCGTGGGTGTCGTACAAGACGACTAAGGATAAATCAAGGATGAGGGATGGGCAGCAGCGTTCCTCTTATACCTTCTAGCTATGTACCTACTGCGACTTTTGTGCCCGATAAATGGCAATAGGCTCGCCACCTATTACATGGGACCTAACATAACTGGCGAATAGTTGGTGCTAGTTCACCTCTGCCTATCCCTTCGGGGATATAGGCGTGATTTATGTATATTATGTACTTAATGATTAGAGCATAATTGTAACTGAGTATTGCTCAATGGTCGGAATAGAAACACATTATTGGTCATTATTTCTTTACCTTTCCTTTATAATGTCTTCATTCAAAGTCGTTCTAGTAACCCACTACTATAAAATATTCTGAACTGTTTGCATTGTCATTGCGTTAAAAATACACTAAACATCTGATCCAAAAATATCACTAAAATTGCCATGAATTTTACTGTTTTCCGTAACTAAAAAGCAGCAGTTATCATTTTCTGTGTACCATATTATATTTCAGCCATTTACATTTTAGTTTTTGCGGCCTGTTATTGTCTGTTTACAAATACGAGCAATTTACTATAATACATTTTTTGCGCGACCTCACCTCTTAGGGTTAAGCCTGAAAATCTATTATTTGCTCTTTGAGCTAATAATACAATGAGCTTTCTCCCTTTTACATCGCTGGGGCACACACACACACACGGCATCTTATAGAAATTTCCCTTGACTATTGTCAGCATATTACATACTATTATTTACATCAATAGCTATTATGAGGTAATTTCATTTTCTGAATACGTATTTTATTTTCAGCACAGATTTAGTTTTTGTGGCTTTTGGTAAGTATGTATGTATGTTGGAACGATGTATCTAAAATAACATTTGTGGAGCTATACAAAATTCTATCAATTGGAAATCGTCTTTTGGGTTTGGCAGACCGTTAATTGAGCGGTGGAGCAGCAGTTGTTTTTGAAAGACCCGCTCAACGTAGCTACTTCTATTCAAACCGAGTACGAATAAAACCACAGTATACCCAGAACAGTAATACGTCTTCATTCAAACTGGCCGCTGCCCATTAGAATGTGTGCTTTCGTACTCGGCGCCGTGTAGGCACGCACTGTAACGCACACATTGACATAAAATACGGGGCCATAAGGATTCGGTGTCATTGCGCGTGTAGAAGGTTTCGCTCGCTGCTCGTTCTCACCTGGCACATTCGCGCTCGCAGCCGCCGCTTTAGTTACAACCCTTGACAAGTTCGTGCGCGACGCTCCTGCGTTATGAGAGAAGGTGGCGGGGACGGGGCACGTCCGATGATATTAGTGATATAGATGTTAGTGGGTGCGGGTGCTGCGGGGAGGAGGGAAAACTCGCTCAAAAACCGTTTCATACCGCAGGAGGGTCGCGCACGAAGTTGTCGGACTTATAGAGCGTCACACCAGAGTATGCTAATAACTCGCCGACAGGCTGCAGATAAACTACTGTTCTGGGTATACTGTGATAAAACTGCGCGCTCGGAATGGAATCGGAATCGTGGGGGCAGGAAAAATGAACAAGCGGAACGGGGCAAATGATTAAATGTAATTGGAACTCCCGAGGATTTATTGGAATTAGCAACTAATTAAGAAGGCGCAGAGTTGTTGCCGGTAGCAGCCGGTATGGTAAATTGTCTTAGGGATAAACATATCGGAAAGAAAAGTGCATCAAGTAACAAATTGGGTCGAAAAATGAGCGATGATGATGATTAGATGATTAAATGGAAGTGCAAAACATACGACGTGAAAGCTTAGCAATGTAAGCAGAGGCCGGTGATGGGATGTGTGCCTAGAACTCTCAGAAGACTATTCTAATTTTTCATAATGTTCAAATGAATTTCAAAAAAAATCCTTACCATTTTTATTCACATTCATGGCATCCCGTCTTATAGCATGTCCATACAAAGCTATAAAGTCTCACTTTCGACTTTTCTGTCATATGAACGATATAGGTACCTTAAATAAGTCTTAATAATCCGCAATATACGTCACCAGTGAGCTCCAGCCTTCACCCGGTTAATGCTCGACAATATTTTCCGTGCACAAGCAACCACAGATAAAAAAATCCCTCTGCCTGTTTACAGGGTAAGTGAGGGTTGTCATCAGAATAAATGAGTCGCATTAGGGTCACACCACACGTTGCCACTACGACCTCTTTCAGCCGGCCTGCCTGAACTGTCTGTTCGTGACCCACTCGTGTTAGCCTTCCGGGAAAAGTAATTGAAGACACATTGACGTAATGGCTGTTATGGAAGCTATCTTCATAACAAATCGGTTCTAAAATGCAGAAGATAGCTTAAAACCCTCCGATTTAGCTTATAATTTCATTTCTTCTTAAAGGTTTAAAACTCCAAAACAAATCCTAAAGTACACAACATCTGGCGACCGACTACACTCTTACTACAACTACACCCTACTACCTTTTTTTATCGGGGGCTGCTACCTACTCTACTACCTGCCAATTATGATGCCGTCTGCTAAACACACAATTTAGAGCATTTCCTCTTTTGCTAGGTTTTACCGGACGTTTAATTAAACGCTAGCTGTCTCTTTGAAACAATTGGAACTACCTTCATTAATAAATATTTAACTAGACGACCTTTCATAATTCAAAAGTCTAAAGCCCGTTTAAATGGCATACAGTGTCAAGAGGCGCTTAGTATATAGATTATTTTTGTCCAAATCTCAACTCAAACGTTTGACGTCCAATTATGAATTTTAAACCTTGTCGAATGTGGGCTACAAATCTTAATTTCGAACGCTATTTAGCACGTTTCGGATATTTAATACTGCTCATTTTGTATGTCAACTACATTTTGATTTAGTTTTCTTTTAGTATCAATTTAGTACAAAGAATATTGTGATTAGCAATAAGTTTGAAAAATGTTACTAACCAAGACGTTGGTCGTCTCGGTTGGCTGAGTGGTCGAGGCATCGGCCCGGATCGCAGAGGACGCGGGTTCGATTCCCGCATCAAGACTATAATAATTTTCCGAACTTTTTCTAAGCACAATATTCTTTGTATTGTTAATTGCTTAGTTGAGGTTAGTATGGTGCTACGTTAACTACAAGTCAGTGATACGTAGCAACAAATGTTAAAAAATCAGAAGCTCTCCCCATTTCCCAAGGGAATGTTATGAAAGAATGGCACACAATCGCTACAGCAGCAAATTTAGTTCAACAAAACGTCGTCCGTGTTTTCTTCTTGTGGGAGTCTGGTGTAACGAAAACATTATTGCATGTCCCGGTCTCGTATCGTCTGCTCCCGTTCCGCACTGCAGCCAGGGAGCGTTTTAAAGCGAATTTCAGAGAAAACCGAACAGTTTCACCTCAAAAGGAATGTTACGCGGACATTCAATAAAATTTTGCCAAGTACACAAAATCGTCGCAGAAAGGAGATACATTTTCGAGCTTCCCACTGGCCAAGGGAGGTTTTTTGAGACGTGGCTCGTTTAAGGGTGTATTGCCGATAATACGACTTACTGCCGACTTACTCATGTACTTAATAACCTAGTAGCTATTCTTGCCTATTTTTAAATGTTTTTTTTTAGCATTAAGTACTCATTGAGGTCACTGAGTGCGGCAGTGAGATATTAAAATTACTTACGGTAATTGAGATGGTAAAAACTACTTACCTTAAGAAAAAAACAAAGATAGGAGACATACTGCACGAAATGGATGGAGGGTTGTGGAGAGGAAGATCATATGACAACTAATTACAACAGAAACACAATTCCCATTTATCCATTAAAATCCATAACGCTTGATATTTTTTATATTAATAAAATAACGTACGCTTTTACTACATGCAATAGTAACTCATGCCCCATTGAATAAAAAGTCAATTTGAAAACTATATGACTTTCTAAATGGGCCTCTCCAATTTCATGTTTCAATGGATTCATTAACTAGAGAGCTGAAGCTAAAAGCAACTGGTTCTATGCATTCTATTTTCGATTCTATGCATTCCTTTTCCTCATTGGCGATTGAAAAGCGGTAAAAATGATAACATAAAATGTGACTTTCTCAACTGTATCAGATGTGTGATGAAGTCTGACCGATATGGATGAAAGGGAAACATACTGCGCCGACCCCAGATAGACTGGGAACAGGGAACGGAGAAGAAGAAAAATCAGATGAGAATGTAACCTATGCTGTATTTTTTTAAACCTATTAATCAATTGCCAATGACTCTGAATACCTATAAAAAAGCCCATAAGTACTTGAAATATTCCACCGATAAGTTCTGAGCATGCTAGCATTAATTTTGCACTGTAATTATATCTTCAATTCCCGAAATCATTAATCTGACATTGTTTATTAATTATTACATTAACTGCATCAATGTCGGTACAAAGCTTAGCTTTTAAAGGGCCATAGAGCTGTGAGCTCGGTGTAAATGTAATTAACTTTCGTTAATGTCTATCGTGTTTGAGAAGGGTAAGACGCAGGTTCAAAGGTACTGCCAATTTAGGCCAGTTTAATTTTTCAATTGGTTCAAGCAAGTGAAATTACCGTATCGGAATAGTTGCAGGTCACATTGGACTATGTTTCAAAGTTTTCTCTCGTTCATTCGCTTTCCTAGTTCCTAGGTTATTTGAGGTCAGCCCTGGATCGCTCTTCCGAAGCGACGGGGATATTGACCGGTATTACAATTTTGATTTTAATTTGAACATTATATAAATGTTAGAAAAATGACTACAAAGAATATTGTGTATAGAAAAAGTTCGAAAAATTATTCGATTCGATTCCCGCATAAAGACTATAATTTTTCAAACTTTTTCTAATCACAATATTTAATATTCATATTATAAATATAACGAACGTAGGATGGATGCAGACTAACTGCCGCACTCAGAGACGTCAATTAACTTTAATGAGCATTTAAAGTCAAAAATTTTCATTTAAATCTAAACCATAGGCCCGCCAAGAAAAGCGACTAGTTTTGAATTGTCATTTTCTGACGTTAAGTACTCATTAACGTTATTTAACATCTCTGAGTGCGGCAGTAAGTGGCGACAAGTCTCAGTAACAATAAGTGACCCACGGATGGGGCATCCGTTAAGCTTAAGGGGAAAATCTATATGGCGGTCATATACCTCATGTATGAATCTGAGTGTTGGGTATGAAGAAGACTGACGGAAGAAGAGTGCATGTAAAAGAGATGCGAACGTTAAGATAGATGTGTGGTGTGACACGTAGAGTTAAGATACGGCATGAGTATATCAGAGGAATTTCTGAAGTAGCGTATATTGCCTTATGGTGATGGCAGACCTTAATACAATTGTCACCACCCCATTATCTGCCGCGGGTGTCGGACAACGCGTTACTAAGGGCCGATTATTTGCTTAGTCAACTGTTAACCAACTGTTAAAAATTGTTACTAATATTTAAATATCACTGATATTTAACAATTAGTATTGTTAAATATCAGTGATATTTAAAGATAAGTAACAATTTTGACAAGACTGACATTTATCCATTAGTAACATTCGTAACTGAAATTGTTACACTAATGGTTACATATCAGACTGATATTTAGCAATTAGTAACAGTTTTTAACAATTGGTTGAGTTAACTATGGATAAAAAACCGGCCCTTAGGGTTAAAAAAGCGATGAATCATGGGCAACAGCATCCTTGTTATACCACCTCTCATATACTGCGATTTACGTGCCCAATAGATAGCCTAACCACCATACCACCTAACATATTGGCGACACGTGGATGTTAGTCACCTCTGCTTACCCCTTCGGGGATAAATAGGCATGATTTATTATGTATGTAATTGAGGCTTCCTAGGTTAACCCAAAGAGCCCAAACAAAACAATTGTTCCTTTGTTTCGTTTGAATAACGTAGTGGAAAACTGAATTGCAAACCATTTCTTCTGGCAATCTGGGTCGTTGTCTTTTGGGCACAACATTAATAATAAAAACTAATATCTTTCGTGAACATTGCCGTCTCGGAATACACGAAATCTCCGGGTCCCAATGTCGAAACGGGGAATTTCGAAGTCGAAACTTTTATTCTTTGCAAAATGAAGTTCGTTTTAATTAAATCGTTGTTTGTGAATTCGTTAGAACCGAATAGGGTAAGTTGGATGGTTTTTTTTTCGATGAGCTAACTAAGTCTGCCGAATTGAGCATGAAAATTGCGCATACCAATATTACTAGTAGAAAAGGGACACAGATTATTAGCGACTTAGTAGTTGAGTCTATCAAATAAGATAAAAATATTGTAAGAAGAATAACTGCCGCACACAGAGACGTCAAATACCGTTAAAGAGTACTTAACGTCAAAAAATGACAATTCAAAACTAGTCGCTATTCTTGCCGGGTCTATAGTCTAGATTTGAATGAAAATTTTGAGTCCGGCAGTAAGAGTTGTAATGAGGAATAGGCATCAACGTACCTGGTGCACTATCTAACAAATTACTGAGATTAAAGTTCCCAGTAAATATCAATAGGCTCTGCCCCGATTAGGTACATGAAACCTAACATAATCTGATTAAACGTGAGTCTTATACACCTCCGCCTATCGCTTAAGTGTATCGGAAGTTAATCGTTTCTATGAAATACTTTCTCCTTCTCCTCTCTGCCGTGTTCCCAGTTTATCTGATGTATGTATAGTTCCTCCGTTAATATAAGTCAGTTAGACGTCATCTGGCCATCCACTCAATTTTGTTTCATATTATCCATCACGCCCGAAAGGAGTTAGTAATGTATGAATATATAGAAAAAAGATGGAAAGGAACATGTCGAGGTTGTCGAGGGACCGATGAACAGAGAGAGCAATCGGGATGACATACCAATCCGTACTGCTCAAGCTATTAGCTTAGATTTCACAGCACGCTTGCCCGACAATGACAGTGTTAATAAATTCAACATACAAATAGTATTGTATAGTAACTATTTTAATACTTTCAACTTTATATCTTTCAAAATAAGAGTTCAAATAAGCTCATCGATTAAAATTTCAAAGTTTCGCATGGATAAAGCAAACTTATGAATTTCAATAGAGGAAAAGCAAAGAACTCCCGATGGACTCCGATGTTCGCTCATCCTCCGATGAGCGAGCATCAATTTCCGTAGGGAATTCTTTGCTACAAGACTTGGAGGAACTTTTCCAAAACTACTGTCACGGGAATGAGAACGAGAAAGCATAAGAGAACTGCGCTTGATTGAAACCTCACATTAGTAAAACCCAAGTAAGTAATGGCAGGTGCAGGAGAATTCTTCTCAAGTCAGGGTTGTTTATGTAGTAATTTTCAATATTAGTATGTATGGATACCATCTCGTTTCTATAACACAGGCGCTTAGGCTGCTAACTTTGGTCTAGATGTCACTTTGATCTACTTAGACTGCTTACTTGGTCTAGATGATTTTTTTTAATTTCATTCTGCTTTGCTTTCACCACAATTTATAATTGACAACATTTAAAAAATGACAACCCCACAAAATAAAAATACCGTTTCTTTTTTTGCCAATACTGACTTCGAAAATATTTTTATTAAATTTTTTTATTACTTAATTACAGAGAAAAAAAATAAAATCTAAAAAACATGCGATGACGTCACGGTCGAGGATGTATGAATTAAAACGTTTGCCTTCCTAGATAGAAGAATAAAAAAGTTATCATAGACATGATAACAGAAGTCAGTCATAAACATAGAGGACAATAAATCCAGTGTCATTAATTATCATCGTCGAAATTAACATTAATTAAGTTGTAATAAATTGAAATCCTTCATAAACTTTAATTTAAAACGTATTTTACTTTGAAATTAATTTCAAACATTATCTGAAATAAAATGTTTATATTTTCGACACCGGAAACGCCAGTTTGTCAATTTTGACAAGTGATCTTTTTATATTATATTTTGCGTCAAGAGTAATTTCGCCATTTGTCCACGATTGTGACGTCATTTAGCGCTTACGTCTCTTTAGAATGACCGGTATTTCAATCATGATTTTTTGTATGAAAACGACGGAATTCAAAAGAAATAAAAAATATGGGTGTCTTCATTTTCGGTTTAATTTCATAATAATATAACATCATAATAAAGGTATGTTGAAAAAATAAAATGTTGTCAATTGAAATAATAACAATCATGTCGATGTCACCACAAAAACAGGATATCAAAAGCAACCAAGTCAAGAACCGAACATCGGAAAAGCAGCACCCTCAGCCGAAACTGCGCGCCCCAGCAAATCCAGTATTATGGCCGTTAATATTCAACGCACTCGATTTTTCCGCCAACGGCTTACAGCGGCTTAAGCCGTTCATACATTTTAAATAAGAATTACACCGCCAAGTAGAGGAGACACCGCGGCAAGTTACCCACTGTCGTCTAGCCATTACTCCGAGAAATGCCAATTTAAACTTGTAACGAGGTTTGCCGCGAGTGGCTGCGGAACGAAATTAAAAACTCCACTGAGCCGCCCGCCGCTCGAATAGCTCCGGTGACTGGATGAGCGTCTAGTAACAGGCCTAACTTCCATCCTCACTTTGTTACTACTCCCCTCACGGCAATTTGCAGCCTTTTCAACGGGAGATCACTGTGCAAAAAACGCGCCAACCGCTCCAGCCCCGGGAGCGTCGTGTGCTTTCATTGAAATATACATTCATAAATATATCACGTCTTTTTATCCCCGGAGGCATAGATGAGTTAACCTAACGTTTCGCCACTTGTGTTAGGTCCCATGTAATAGGTGGTGAGTCTATTGCCACTGAGGCAATTTACAGCCTTTTCAACAAGATCACGGTGCTAAAAATGCGCCAACCGGCCCAACCCCGGAGCGTCGTGTGCTTTTATTAAAATATACATTCATAAATATATCACGTCTTTTTATCCCCGAAGGTCCCATGTAATACGTGATGAACCTATTGCTACCCAACGGGCACGTAAATAGTATATTGGTAGACGCTATGAGAGGAACGCTGCTGCCCATTACTCATCGATTTCTTTGCCCTTATTCGCTTTGTACGACAGCCGCGGAAGAGAATATGGATGACGATAATTGTACACTGCTCCTCACCACACGGCAGATTGAAATATTTAAACATACACAAAAACCACGCCTATTTATCCCCAAAGACTGGAGAAGTGAACTTTTCGCTACTTATGTTAGGTCCTCTCTGCCGTCACCACATTGGGCTCTGAGGTGGTGGCGTAAAAGTCGACTAATTATACCCAGTGTATACCGATAATCACCTTGGGGCAGCTGAATGGTGGAGGGCAAACCACCAACGCACACCTAAAGATGTTTGGTTTCAGGCAGGCGGACGGCTGTAAAATCTAAGCCAAAACTTTGAGCACTCTTCTCTGTTTTAATCCCTTAGTCACCTTGCACGACTCCCGGGGAAAGATTGGTAATGGTGGCGATTGTATTCTGCCGTCATCACACCGCTTAATTTCATTCATTGAAATATACTGCCAAGCTACTTATTTGAGTAGGCTTAGTAGCTGAGCCGTTCCGCGATCAGGGAGCCAATTCTCGCACAATCGAAATAATTAAGAATTCGAGAAAAAGTTCGAATTCGAACTTATTTTTTAATCTATTCGATTTTAATTTTAACATTATATAAATGTTAGAAAAATTACTAACGTTAAATTAGTAACGTTAACCCGCGTGCGCTGCTAAGCAGCGGACGCGGGTTCGATTCCCGCCTCAAGATCATAATTTTTCGAAATTCTTTTTCTAACCACCAAAATCTTTGTGCTTATTTTTAATGATAACCAAGTGAAGATATTCTGGAAAAATGAAGAACAATTTATTTCGAAGGAAAACCGTTCGAATTACTTCGAGTGGTCGGCAGCGGAGATTTAGTCATCGAAAAAAGGGTTCGAAATTTAAACTCGACTTCTAAATAATCTCGTGTATGGCGAGAATTGGCCCCCACAGGCCCGCCTAATTACGTTAATCTGTTCACTGTGTTTCATGCAGTAATCTTCAATACATCGTCTTATCGACGCCGATAAGCATGGTAGGTATATTGAAAATAGCTCTAGGGTTGTGTAGAATAATTGATGGAGTCACGTTCTCTTCCTTTATTCCGGTTTGAGTTAATCTTTTGTGGAAATTGCTCAAAATCTTAGCGACTACGAGCGGAATAGAGTCTTTTCGCGACTGTGTTGGGGATTGTTTTCATTTTTTTAAATTGCTATGCCTGACGCCCGGGGACCTGCCAGTCAAGTTTTCGTGCCTTGTAAACCGCAGAAGAGTTCGAGATTATTAAATTCTCATTCGTATTTGAACGTGCAAATAGGGTGACTGCAAAAGGAATGTTTAAGTTCATCATATAAAAATTCTCCCCTACCAAGATATGAACCCGAGTGCTCTAAGCAATGGTCAGCAATCTGACCAATCGACCAAGCTAGTAGTCTAAATCCTATTTATATTGTACCTAAAAATAATTGGCGCAATGTGGGTGTTAATTAACCTCCTAATTAAGCGCCACTGATATAAGAAGCGAAGAAAAATAGGCTGCGGTGCTCATGACTATCTGTAAGCGCCACTGATATAAGAAGCGAAGAAAAATAGACTGCGGTGCTCATGACTATCTGTAAGCGCCACTGATATAAGAAGCGAAGAAAAATAGGCTGCAGTGCTCATAACTATCTGTAAGCGCCACTGATATAAGAAGCGAAGAAAAATAGGCTGCAGTGCTCATAACTATCTGTAAGCGCCACTGATATAAGAAGCGAAGAAAAATAGGCTGCGGTGCTCATGACTATCTGTAAGCGCCACTGATATAAGAAGCGAAGAAAAATAGGCTGCGGTGCTCATGACTATCTGTAAGCGCTACTGATATAAGAAGCGAAGAAAAATAGGCTGCGGTGCTCATGACTATCTGTAAGCGCTACTGATATAAGAAGCGAAGAAAAATAGGCTGCGGTGCTCATTACTATCTGTAAGCGCCACTGATATAAGAAGCGAAGAAAAATAGGCTGCGGTGCTCATGACTATCTGTAAGCGCCACTGATATAAGAAGCGAAGAAAAATAGGCTGTGGTGCTCATGACTATCTGTAAGCGCTACTGATATAAGAAGCGAAGAAAAATAGGCTGTGGTACTCATGACTATCTGTAAGCGCCACTGATATAAGAAGCGAAGAAAAGTGCTCCAGTCGGAGACTGTGCTGTGCGCGGTGAACACAATTGACAGCTATAGAGCCTGCACAGCAGCCAATGAGCTGACCAAGTCAAGCACAACTAGACAGTTCAAAAACAAGCTGGAAGACGCTACAGCGTGTTGCGAAACAATCCAGATGTTAAGACGGCGTACGTGAGGTGAATGCCGAGGGTTCCGCCGCCCGCCGCCCGCCGCCCGCGCCGTCCGCCCGTCTCCGCAATAGTTGTACATGGACGCAGTTATTGAATATTAAACTCACGAAATAGGATATTGTGGACGAGGAAAAGTTAAGAGTTTATTGAATAAGCTTGTTTGTTACGGGCACATTTCGCTGACGTTGAGGGCCCGGTGTTTTGTCTGCGTCGGAGGTACGGCTTACGTGATTCGTTTTACAAACACTTGTATTTGGGATTTTTGCTTTTTGCGAGGAATTCGCCACGCGTCGAATACCTAAAACAATTAACTGATAGGACTCTTCATTTTTCTAAAATTCCTAGAAACATTTAAGGCCACCTACTGTTGTTTCCTTAATTAAAATCTTGTGATACTTATAAGTACAGTTAACGATCACCGACATGACCTTGGTATAATACCTATTTAAATTACAAAACGGGAAAATCCATTGAAATTCAAAACTGATTTACTGAAAACAAAAGGTTATTTGTATCGTGCAAAAGAATCGCCTCAAAGTCGGCCGGGCGAAACGGCAAGATGGCCGTCGTACGTGTTCCGAATTCACCGTCCGGCTTCGCGCGTCTCCGCACGCCTCCGCACGCCTCCGCGTATGCCGGCCCGACGCCGAAACGATCCGGAACATCCTGTATTACTATTCGGACCGTGTGTGCATTGAAAAATAACTGAGCTCCACTTCTGCCATAAATTGAAGTGGAAGTAAGTGTGAGACATATTTTAAGTTGACGTCGCGGAGTGCGTTTTAAAGCTCCTAAGCCGCTACTTACTGGTTACTTAGCTGTTGATGGTCAGTAGCGAGAGGTGTGCGCCTTAAATAAATTAAGCATCAGGAACTTAAAACTTGAAAGAAACGTCTTAGGAACCTAAGTTTATAGCACTTTACTTTTGTGGCACCGATAAGGTGCCAGTGATGAATAAATGTATAGAAAAGTGACGAAAATGAGAAAATTGAATATTTAGTCAAAATTTGAAATTTTCGAGCAACATGGATTGGAATGTTGTAATCCCGAAAATTCTCTGGGTTCATCGGTCTCCCGACGTGGTTCTATCCGTCACTTGCCTATACATTTATCCGTGCTCAATAGATGGCAATAGGCTCGCCATCTATTACATGGGACCAGACCTAATTGGCGAAGCAGACATGTTGATCCGCCTCTGCCTACCCTTTCGGAGATATAGACGTGATTTAAGTATGTTTTCTATTTGAAACGTGTAGTTCATCAAACAAAAGTTAAGTAATTATTTGGTTAGCTTTGATAAACGGGCCACCACGTTACCTGTCTAAAGATGTTCACTTTTTGGTGCCATTTTGAAGCTAACCCAAATGTATAAACATCCTTGTAATTTCCCAGCTTTTGGTGCAGTCATGTTATTTCTACGGAAATTCAAACAGAGAGAACCGTTCGCGAGCAACCACATTTGGTTAGTGGGGATTTGTCGAAACAATATTACTTCTGAGAATTCCACAGCACCAAAATTGTGAATGCGTGTGTAGATGTCGCTTATTTAAAACAAGAGGGACGCAACTCAAATGAATTTGAACCATTGTGTGTTCTAACTGTATGACAATTAGACTTACTATTGCAGGAATGCAATATTCAGTTGTGTCTCTTTTGTATTTAAGAAGCGATAATAATTATAAGAAGCGTAATACATTGGCAATAATATAACCTAAGTAATAATGTGAGAAGCTCGATAGCGTAGTGACTTTGAGCGCTCTGCCAACGATTGCAAACTACTAACTGAGCAATGTACGCTAAGGCAGGTCATTGGATGGGTGACCAAAAACAATACTGTCTCAATTTCCTCCGGGCTTCGGAAGGCACGTTTGCAGTCGTTAATACCCGCACTGAGCCAGTGTAGTGGGTTATGACCCATTCTCCCTATATTTTTCAATACATAGGTAAGGCATTAAAGAAGTGATGACGATGAAATAAGAATGTATTATTTTTGAAGCTCCAGACATTTGCAGTGCACATTTTTCCTGCACCAACCTAAAGAATCTCTAACGGCAATCTCAGTCTACGCTTTATTTCAGGAAAGCTTAATAGTTTCATTATGACACGCTCCCTGCTAGTCAGGCTTACCTCGCATGACTGATCCCGATAAACATTGCACCACATACGAGAACGTTCCGATAATGCGAAAATTTGTCGCGCGACATTATTACGGTCGCTACACAAAGTACGAGCTCGGCGGCGGCTGGCTAAATAACTTCAGCCACTACAAGGGCGACACACGAAAGAACTCGCCTAAATCGCCGGCGAACCCGCAATTTAAACTTCTCAACAAACTTAATTATAGTGATGCCAGCAAATAATAACCCGGCGAGGTAAACAGTTAATGTGAAACAATTTGTTGTTGTGCTTGCCTTTTGTTGTTTTGTTAGAACAGTTGGCTGCAACTTTCAAATTAAAATCCCTCAAGTTACTTTTGTGGAACTGTTTTAATTTTATTTGAATGTGATTAAGGCGATGAATATTATTTAGTGGTAGGTATTCAAATTCTTCTTCTTCTTCTGCCTGCCCTGTTCCCAGTCTATCTGGGGTCGGTGCAGTACGTTTCCTCTTCCATTCATATCGATCAAACGTCATCAAGCCATCCACTCCCTTTTGATTCATGTCATCCATCCCACCGTAAAGGTGCTAGTGATGAATGAATGTATAGAAAAAAGACGGAACGGACCATCACGAGAGAACGTACGAAGTAGTAGGTATTCAAATTGCACTCTATAAATAAAGCTAATGAAAACACTGTGTTAAAATATGGTGTTTCCTAAATATTAAACCTACTCTTACTTGCTATTGTGTTTTCTAAATAATATGACTATAAAATCTAGATAAAATACTTCATTGCCTATTCGATTTTAATTTTAACATTATATGTACAAAACTAAATAAAAAATACAAACTAAATACAAAAATAAACATAAATACAAAACTAAATTAGTACTCAAGATCATAATTTTTCGAAATTCTTTTTCTAACCCATAAATCTTTGTACTTCATTGCCTTTTTATGTTGTCGCTGAACGTTCAGAATAGAAGTCAAAAAATGTGACAAAGTATACACAGCGTGTGACAGAAAATTCGCATACATAACTGTGTACCTAAGTGCGTACATATCTCATAACCTTGGACAGAGACAAAAACAGATCTACTGTGATCAGCTGAACTACTGTGTTGTCATAAGACAACCCCTACTGTCGTTACTAATATTAATAAAATTGAACAATATTTTAGTATAGCTTTTTTAACATGCTTACACTGCAAGATTACAAAACAAATAAATTTAAATAAATCCAAGATGCCCTCGTCTATACAATCTTAATACTTTACAAGTGAATATTGCGGTTTCCATTTTAAACCATAAAAGCTCTTTCAAACTGCGTATTTACAAAATATAGAAATGAGAATGCTTTTCTCTCGGAGAAGGGTTTTCTCTCGAGGACCCTCTTATCTCAATAAGCGTCTCTCTCAACAGTGGGTTAGCCATTAACCATGATTTTTATCGGACGGAATAATTTATTGAATACATATAAAAAACACGGTAAAAAAACACACGATAAATATTTACATTTACATGCCTTATTATTATCTGAATAATGTTCTAAACATACGTCACATAGTTACCGTTATATGTTATATAACCGATAAAAATAAATTACACAAATACTTATTATTAATATAGTTCTGGGCTAGAGACCTTTTAAAGGACATTTGAGAGACAGGCCCCCGAATACAGAAACGCTACTCAAAGTTTGAGTCCTGATTTAACATTTAGGCATTGTCAAAATTTACGTTTTACCATAAACATTCTCTGTGGAATTGGTAGGTATTGTCCACATAACTTTTTAAGCAGTGCCCAAATTTAAATCAGCGTTTAAGTACAAGTAGTGACGGCAGAGTAAATTGTCACCACCCCAAATCTCTCCCGTGGGTGTCATTCAAGGCGACTAAGGATAAATCAGCGATGGGGAATGTGCAGCAGCGTACTTCTTATACCACCTAGTAATAGTACTGCGACTTTTGTTCCCGATAAATGGCAATAGGCTCGCCACCTATTACATGGGACCTAATATAATTGGCGAAACGTGGGTGCCAGTTCACCTCTGCCTTACCCCTTCGGGGATATTGGCGTGGTTTATGTATGTATGTATTTAAGTAATCAGGGGTAACCCAGGCGAACTTAGAACAGGGTAGAAAGATAATGTTAATGACAACCGAAATGGTTGCAATAAATCAAATACGAATGCTCTTTTCGATCAAAATTTGGCGCCAAGGTTTCATGTTCTCTAACGATGTTACAACGTTACCGATATCGCGACGAGAATTTCCGTAGTATGAAAAGGATACAGTTAGCAATAATCCAATTTATAAAACCTGATGTCTAGTTGAGTCATGGTCTTCCTACTTGAGTGCTCTAACGACTGCTCGTAGATAAACCTCCGTCACTTAGTGACCCCGCCATAATTACAACATTGCAATTACAAGAATAGTAATTTATCGGATAGACGCAATGCAATTACAAAAGACAGCGATGAGTAATGGACAGCAGCATTACTCAGACCACCTAGCAGTATAGATACTGCGATTTAATGTGCCCGATGGTTAGCAAAAGGCTTACCGCCTATTACACGGGACCTATACCCACCAACCCGCACTGGGCCAGCGTGGTGGGTTCATTCTCCCTATATTCTTCCATCCATAGGGAAGGCCCGTGCCCCAGCAGTGGGGACATTAAAGGGCTGGTGATGATGATGACACGGGACCTAACTTAATTGGCGAAAGGTGGGTGTTTGATTCACCTCTGCCTTGTGGGATATAGTCGTGATTTATGTATGTATGTATGTAGGTACAACGCAATTCCGTGTAATTGACGTGCTTATATTATAATCATGGCATTTCAAAATAAAACCTTCTCAAGTGGAACATCGTATACAATATACATTTTGTAAATATAACATCACGAACAAAAAGAAAGCAATTTCTAAGAAAACGGGTAAGATTTCAACACCACATTTCTGTGAAATCGCTCTGAGGTGATATGCGTGAAACACCTAATCAAGAATAATTGACAACTTTTGGCTGAGCGTAAAGGGCTTGAGCTCCGTAGAATTAGGTGGTCACGATTATAAACCAATTTACTTATTGAAAAATTTATACATACGCCTACATACACTGAACATTTTTGGTTAACCGAATATCCCTAGAATGTAAACAAAAAAAGAGCTATAATATTTTTAAAATATAACAAGACCGTTTCTCGTTACATTTTAAAAATATTATAACTCAACTCTCAGCAGCGTCCATGGTGTCCATGGTGTGGTCTCTCAAATTCCCGGTGAATGGCAATAGTTCGCCCTCTATTACACAGGGCCAGAAATAAACTGGCGAAACGTGGTTGGTAAAACCTATTCCTTAGGAGAGAAAGGCGTGATTTATGAATGAGTGTGTATATTAAAAATATAGCGTCAGTCAGCTTCATCAGAATTCAATCAAATAACGCGTAGGGGCTTATTTAGTGTCGCTCAATCTAATTGCAACGGCGCGGGCGGTTGAAAAAGGAACGTTTAATGCAATCTGCATAACTCCCGGGGCGGACAACAAAGCAGTCGAAGACGCATTCTGCATTCTAACAGTTGCCCCCGGGTCGAAAGAAATATTAAAAAGGAATTTAACGCGAAGGGGACGAGCGACTAACGGGGGCGCGGATGCAATCAACATCTCATTAGCGCAGTTCTTAATTCGCGTGCCTCCAGTTCTCATAGACGTGGACAAACTCTCCTCGGGGAAATGAAAATACTGTCCTCTCGCTCTCCCACTAAATCCTGAGACTAAGGCTATGTTCAGACTAAACTGACTGCGTCAGCCGCCGAAAGTGAGCGAGCGTTGCGCAATTTATTGTATTTCCATACCTACTTCGTTCACACCTATCCTACCTAAAGCCTTGTTCGGACTAGGCTAGTATTTTAGTCTAGTGGCGAGTAATTTAGTAGCTAAACTATTCGCTACTGCCTAAAAATCGTTCGCATTACAGTCGAGTAAAGCTCACAAGTCAGTGGTACTCTGCAAGATGAACAGCCTACAGCAACTAATGAACTCGACTAAATCGACAGGTTCGGACTTGTTTAGCCGGCGGCCGAGTGAGCACGGACGCGTGGTGGGGGGTGCTACTCGCTACTAGACCACTAAAAAAAATAGAATAAAATGGATTGACTCGACTAAATTACTTACTAATCCACTCGACAAATTTTTTGGTGTTCAGACACGTTTAGCTACTAAATTACTCGCCACTAGACTAAAATACTAGCCTAGTCCGAACAAGGCTTAACCGATAATACACATACATATATATATAAATCACGCCCATATCCCCAAATGGGTAGACAGCCAATTGTGTTAAGTCCCATGTAATAGGTCAATTTATCGGGTACAAAAGTCGCTGTTTTATCCTTAGTCGCCTTGTAAGACGCTACGATATGCGTAGACGCTGACATTCGGCGGCCGAGTAATAAAGCGCGTCATTCCGCGCCGCGGACGCTGATTGGCTACGTAGCTTAACGTCAGCGTGTTGGATCGCTTTGCCGACGGACTCTATGCAGTCAAGAATTTTTGCTTGTTTTGCGACTGTTTTATTCACACCATTGGCGTACTGTAAGCTACAACGTATTGTGAGCATATCTGTGAACGAACAATCTTCTATGCTGGCCTGGGAGCGAACAAATAACGAAGAATAGGCCAGCCCCGACTCATCCCATGGGTGTCGTAAAAGTCCACTAAGGGAGATTGCCCAGTGTAGACCAATAAGCAGATTGGTTGAGGCACCCGAATGATGGAGGGGAAAACACCAAGAACGGCATACCCAAAGAGGGTTGGTGTCAGGCAGGTGGCCGGCTGTAAAACCTAAGCCAAAACCTTGAACAGTATGGATTGGAATGTTGTCAATCCAATCACTCTCCGTTCATCGGTCTCTCGACATGGTCCGGTCCGTCTCTTTTCTATACATTCATTCATCACTAGTACCTTTACGGTGTGATGGATGATATGAATCAATAAGGAGTAGATGGCTTGATGACGTCTGATGTGAATGGAAGAGGAAACATATTGCGCTGACCCCCGATAGTCTGGGAACAGGACAAGGGGAAGAAGACTGTGAACGAAAAATACCGTTTATTTTCACGTTTTCATTGGACCCACTGTGAGCCTGCTCATATTCGGCAGCTGACTGTACATTTGGTTTGAACACGGCCTAAACACTGTGTCCTGTGGTGGAGAGACATTTGTCCACCAGAAGCCTCCAGAGGACGCCCCCTGATTTCCTCGATAAACCGTTTATTGCGACTCTTCTTCTGTCCCTCCAGCTCTTGTCTCGAATATCGGCGCTGTCGGATCGAACAGAAGTAAATTGCGACTCAAACGGGAAAGTTTAATGAACTCCCGGAATGTGTCAAAGTTTTTCACGGGCCGCCTCCCGTGTCGATTCGGTTTTTCGGCGAAACTTTCCTGAGCCCTCAGTTTTAATATAAAGTGGATATTGAGACCGGTGGCCAGAACCCAAATAGGGATCTTCATCGATGTATAATATAGAAGTGAATAATGTAAGCTAAAACAGCTAATCTGCCCCTTCGTTATCACGGTTTAAATTCTTAGTAGCCTTGTACGACACCCGCGCAGAACTAGGGGTGGTTACAACTCCCTTAAAACTTTTTCTTATTTCTTAAAACATTCATGAACTAAATGAAAACGAAAACCAAACTCACCAAACACGTCTTCATAATAATATCTTTAATTACCAATCTTTTGGTGTTTCCTCTACTGGGCCACATGACAGACCTCACTTAGGGAAACAAGAATATAAAGAGAATGGGCCAGACCAACGGAATCTTCCGAAATAAAGAGGTACTAGATATAGTAATAAATGTTTGGTGATCCATCCAATAACCTTGCTTGGCGAACTTTGGCTAGTTTACATACGGTACTTATCGTAATAATATTGCTAGGTGATACAATAGGAAAGTTGCCGTCCATTCCTCGTCACTGTTTTAATTATTAGCCGCCTTTTACGACACCCGCTGAGTGGTTTGGGGTGGTGACAATTGTATTCTGCTCTGCCGTCACCACAAGGCACTCCTTTTACTAAGTACCTAAATGTTAATAACATAAAATGTGGTCGTAATTAACTTGTAGTTGAACATTAAATGATCTATGCCGCTAGATTGGAGACTTTATCACGAAACTTTTTGCCTTTTACGAGCTCAAACGAACATTTTATAAAGTACCGAATAATTTTAATTAGCTCCAATAAATTTTGCAAGCCCAAGTCACATTAAAATGAAGAAATAATAAAAGTAATGTCAGTTAATTAATTAATTAATTAACACCGAGAGAGTATATTCACAGCACTGTTAACTTTATCTATAATTAGCAGCAGTCTACTTAAAATAAAATGTCTACTATTATAATCTGACGTGAAGTGTTGTGACTAGAAGCGTGAGTAGAATACAATTGTCACCACCCCTAACTGTCCCGCGGCCACGGTTTGACGCAATGAAGGGCTAGATGTCGTTCGATATTAGATGTCGTTCTATGCGGCTATTTTAAAAAATAATGATTATTGGCCTTAATGGCCTAACCGATTTATTTACACAACACCTCTTAATGAAACAGGAAAGTTGTATCAGAAACTATGGTTTAATTAACAATTTTACTGAACTAAATGTTAACTTTCTGCTTCTAAAAATATGGACCACATGGTATACAAATACAGAAAAATATTTATCTTTTAATCGGAAGAATGTCATCTTCAAGTTACAGGACTCCAAAACAAAGACGCTGTATAAGAAAGAGAACATTTATTTGGCATTTATTTCCTATATAAAGTGTTCGCGAATTTACAAAAAGATCGCCACTTCAGGCCCTTGTCTCAAGCCCTTTGAATGAAAATTAGGCGCAAGTATTTATTGTTTATAGATATTTCACAGTATTTATTTTCACTGCTTTATTTAACTACCAACCCTTCTGTTTTGTTAGCATCGAATTCCCGAAGGAATTCTATAAGGCACAATTGAATGCCTAATTAAAGAGCAGGCTTAAGATTTATAGTCCTTAATTACTGCCTACTAGTCATGCTCGACGATGGAAAATGTTCTTCTCTCTTTCTTGTAGTTGTTTGAAATGCTTATAGAAATTGTGGAGACAGGGCGGCAGTATACGCTTTTATAGTAAAAATGTACGTTAACGGTGGTTTATTTTTTTTAAAGCATTGCTGTGTTAAAAAGCGCGAGATGGCGCAGCTCGGCCTGCTATTGCGTAAACCAAGCAATTAACACTTGTATATGTTATCTTGAGTTCTTCCCAGCTTCGGAAGGCACCTTGTACCGGCAGCATCTGCAGCTTTCAATAGCCACCAATTCGATAGTGAGGATATGGGATAGAGGTTATATGCCTCTTTTACTATATTCACTCTAATAGGGAAGGCCTATGACCCAACATTAGGGCTAGTGATGTACGGTTGGATAAGGAATTTTAACGTTTAACCCTTTTTTTTCTGGGGTTCAATGCTTTTACGCATGCCCCGCGACTCCATGGCAAAATCGCGGGGCTATGTGGGACTCCCCGACGTAAAAGGCGCCGGGACTACCCACTAAAACTCCCCAGGGTGCTCCACCATCTCGCATGGGCGGAGGAAAGGATAACCCCCGTCTTGCGCTTGCCTGCTGTCGGGCTCCACTCCGCGGCTGAGCTTGCTGCTCATAAGGCGACGGCATACGTGAGCACCAATATGCCGTCGCGACACCTCCGATGCTTCTGTGCGGCGGGTAAAAGTATCAACGTTTAACCCTCCTTTAATAGACGGTTACTAAAAATGAGGCAATTCTTTATTCTAATGAAAAAGAAAATCATCAGCAAGAATATGACACAAAGCTTAAAAGAGTTGTGACGACACAGAAATATCGATTGGGAGACCAGGCAACACTAAAACAAACCGGAGACAACCGTAACTCCGTAACGCAATTAAAAACGGAAAATTAACACGAAAACAATGCAGCAAACAAGAACTCCGCCGCGCCGTCAGTTAACTTCGGAGTAGCCGGCCCTATCGCCAAGTTAATTTTCGCTAAACAGTATAATCAATCGAACGAGTCATGAATAATTCGAGAACAACTCCAAGGCGCCACCCCTCAAGCCTCCATTGTAACGAATAAGGCCTTGTTCAAACCAAATGTATTCAGTCGCCCAATGTGAGCAGGCCAGAGTGAACAGGCATCTTCTAGGCGAGCGTGTACCATCTTAGGCCTCATCATCGTTTTCCAGCAGCCATGATTGTGGCCTGAGGAACTCGCTATCGCAGTGCTTGGCCTGCGATTGCGGAAACTAAGCAATGTTCGCTAAGGCTGGTCATTGGATGGGTGACCAAAAATTTATTATCTCGAGTTCCTCCGTGCTTCGGAAGCCACGTTAAGCCGTTGGTCCCGGCTTCATCTGCAATCGTTAATACCCACCAACCCGCACTGGGATAGCGTGGTGTGTTATGTATGGCCCAAACTCCCTATATTCTTCCATCCAGAGGGAAGGCCCGTGCCCCAGCAGTGGGAACAATTAAGGCTGGTGATGATGATGATTGTGGCCAAACGCTCTGCCTATTTAACTTAAAAAAGGCTCTCAGTGAGTTCCAGTGTGAACGTGAAATTAAACGGTATCTTTCGTTCACAGTATACTGACAATACGCTGTAGCTTACAATACGCCAATGGTGTGAACAAAACAGTCGGCTTGTATACGTTCACATTCACACCGCATGCGTACGCTGAGCGTCCGCGGCGCGTAGTGGCCGTGCTATGCCAGGAGAATTTTTGGTCCATGCAAACATTTTTGGAATTCGTTCAGATCATCAAACTGAACAAATTTCACTATGGGAGCAACTCCAAATTCACGAAAAAAATATCAGCTGTTTCATACAAACTGATAATACCTACTTGACCCAAATGTATGAAACAGCTGTTATTTTTTTCGTGAATTTGGAGTTGCTCCCATAGTGAAATTTGTTCAGTTTGATGGTCTGAACGAATTTTTTTGCAGTGACCAAAAAGTCTCCTGGTATTATTCGGCGGCCGAATGTCAGCGTCTACGCATAGCGTAATAACTTATTATCGGCTAGGTGTGAATGAAAAAGTGAATATGTATGGTAATACAATACACAGCGTAACGCTCGCTCACTTTCGGCGGCTGACAGTCAGTTTAGTCTGAACACACCCCAACACCCTCGAAACATTTCAGAAACTCCACAGCGAAAACTTTCAATTTGACGAAGTCGAGTGTTTCCAAATTTACGCCGAAAAATAATAATGAATATTTCTGGACGAAAACTAGGCTGGATCTCTAACAGTGGACAAAATCTCCTCGGGGAAAAGAAAATATTTTCCTCTCGCTCTCACTCCCACTAAATCCCGAAACGGAATACTGTCAAGTGGTGGAGAGAGACTTGTCCACGTTCCGTGCTCATACATTTACAGTGCTCATGGAGAGAAGTGTTCCGAGAATTGGATGTTGCTCGAAAATTTGAACGAACTCCAAAATGTTTATTAACAAGCGAGTACTGAGAACTGTTAATCAAGGCATCGGGCAAACTAATTAACAATCCATGTCCGTAAAGAATACTTTGGTCTACATACAGTCAACACCAAGTCAAGCTTACAGAAAGTCAAATTTATTCAATCGACTTTATGCCTTACAAACAAGTTGAGGTTGACAATCATACGAAGTAATTGACAGTTTTAGGTAGTCCTGAAATGCCGTTAAGTTAAGTTAACGTAAAGATGTGTAATAATACCCTTACTTCGCGAGCTTATGCTAAGTTCCACGTAATTAAGAAGCAGAAGACATATACACCAGCAATACTATCACCTATAATGATAATCACCACCACCAATCTCTCCTCCAAATGTCCTACAACCTACAAGGCGACTAAGGGTAAAGACACCGACGAGTAATGGGCAGCGGCGTTTCTCTTATACCTCCTAGCAATATGTTGCGATTTACGTGCCCAATAAATGGCAATAGGCTCGCCCTTGTAATATACAAGTGTAAATCACCTCTGCCTACCCATTCGGGGATCAATATGCGTGATTTATGTATGTATGTAGTTTGTTCGTCATCGCAAGCATTAAGAACCGAGAATTTAATAGTCGGACATCAGCATTCTCCTGCAGCCGATAATTAGGGTTGATGAGTTAATTGATCAAAGTCAACGTTACACTTTGGAGTCATTTATCACGGGCTATGTTTCACGTGGGATCAGCAGTTGATATTACGGCTTTTAGGCTCTCGCAGCGTTATGTAGGTACACAATTTGGACTGTGGACTAAGTCAGTAGAGACTTCCATGCTGGCCTGGGAGCGAAAGAATAACGTAGAATGTGGTAGCCCCGACTCATCCTATGAGTGTCTTGTAGGTCAACTAAGGGAGATAGCCGGGTATAGACCTATGCACATTGGGGCACCCGAATAGTGGAGGGAAATCCACCAACAACAGTATACCCTAAGAGAGTTGGGGTCAGGCAGGCGGCCGGCTGTAAAACCTAAGCCTAAATCTTGAGCGGTAGGATTAGAATGTTATCATCCCAATCACTCTCCGTTCATCGGTCTCTCGACATGGTCCGTTGCTTCTCTTTCTATTCTATTCATTCATCACTAGCATCTTTCCGCTGTGATGGATGGATAGATGGTAACACTGTTATAATATTAACTCATCATATTTCTGTAGTACGTTGTAATGTGCTTTTACCATCCATTGTAAAATATCGTCCATTTTGGAGCATCATTGAAACGTTGGCACAAGAAAGCTGTTGGCACCAAAACAATTACTTGAAAGCTATAAAACCCTAGGTAAAAGATAAATACTAAAGAGAAGATGCCTACCAAAGTTATCAAACATTGCCCAAATTAGGATTAGCCCGCGGTAATCAATCACGGATGATCTACGATCCTGTTGAAGTTGAAGTCTCCATAATAATAATATATTGTTGGTGAACAAACGTTTCTCATCGGATCGGACCTTCTAATTTAATTTTCTTGAAGCCACACACAACACAACACTTTTGCACGTGGAGTCGGTAATTTACATATTATTTTAAACAACCTTCGAAGCAGAGATGAATTTTCATAAATGTCTGATACTGTGTATAGAATTTTATGAAACAATACCTCAGTCAGTTCAATAACTGTTCAACGATTTCAAATCTGACAATTCAGATTTGAAATCGTTCAACATAAATGTAAGGAAGGCACATAAAAGTCTAAACTTAAAAGTATACCCAACACCATAACATTTACGTTATTTATACCTACAACGAAAACCTATCATTCTAATTGATCATGGTATCACTAGCGAAGCGGGTACGAAACACTAACACCCGTATTCACAAACAATACATAGAAGCAACACTGTGCGAAGTAAGACATTTCTCAATGCGTTTTGGTTGGGAATGAATGAATGGGTTTTTGGGACACTGTGCGTTAACGCACCTCATAGTAATGTTTATGAATACGGGTGTAAAACTCCCTTCATAGCGGTTAAAACCGTACAATATTTTAAGGCAAAATTCAAAAATACGAAACATGGCTCGAAGCTTCATGTTTCATTAGAATTTTACTAATTTCTATTTTTCTTTTAAAGCATTAAAATTTAGAACCGGGTTGATACTCGTCTAGCATAATACCGCTTTTAGACAATCGTCGTAAGCTCCCCCTTTACACATTAATTATGTATTAGCGGCCCTATTACTGGGGTACTTAATAATTAATTTATTGAACAACAATAATGATAGGTACTTAGGAATTACAGTTAGTAAAAATACGTCTCTTTCTCGCTGTCATGCTACTAAAGCAAGCACTCTAGGTTTTATAAATTATGTTATATTAATAAGAATCGGGGAATAAAACCGTCTGACCTTTTCGCTCTTTCTAAAAATGTTTATTCAGTTACTGCTTTTATACTACTTTGTGGGTTTTAGACGATAACATTTTAATTATCAATTAGTTTACCAGGTCACATTGTCACGAAAGAATTTTCGGTTCACCAATCTGGATGTTAATTGATAATGGAACGGGTAAGCTAAAATCATGTTTTGCAAGCAATGCGATAACTTTACTACTCGACACAGCAGATATCGTCTAGCGCCATCTATCGGACCAGAATGGATACATCACAGTCCCAGGCCAGGAGATAGCGCGCGGGGGAGCGAATAAAAGTTTTATTTTCTGGTGTATACGTCACTAATTCGGAGCCATTCATCTAGGCGTAACAATGGCGAGCACTTGAATTCACACAAATGGCGAGTGTATTCTAAAGAAAATCCCGCGTATTACAAATCGCCTGCAATAAAGGTTCTATGGGCTCGTAAAGGAAAAGAACTTTGGCCGGATCCATAACACGGAAAATTTGGTCAAAGGAGTCTTTATGTACTTTTTGCTTATTCACTGATTAGTTACGTTACGGTAAATTTTCTTCGGGTTGTTTCTTTTTTTATATGAACACGGAGTGTTGATGACAGGCTGATCAATTTTCGGTACGGCAGGAGTAATGTGGCGGCGAGACTACGGCTTTTTAGCCTGTTATTTAATAGGTGATATTTAAAATGAATGATGTGCGACTTTATATAATATCAAGTAGCTTAAGAACATGTGTTATGGATTACTAGATGATTGACAAATTACACGTAATAATCAATGTAATATACATAATTGTAATATACTACATAAACATTTAAATATGCCGTGTGGTGACGGCAGAGTAGAATACAATTGTCACCACCCCAAAGCTCTCCCGTGGATGTCGTTCAAGGCGACTAAGGATAAATCAGTGATGAGGAATGGGCAGCAGCGTTCCTCTTATACCACCTAGTTATCTACTGCGACTTTTGTGCCCGATAAATGGCAATAGGCTTGCCATCTATTACATGGGAAATAGTGCTAGTTCACCTCTGCCTACATACCGATATAGGCGTGATTTATGTAAGTATGTATGTACATTTAAACAATCACACAGACGTCGGGGTGACGAAAGTGAGTGTTGACTAGTTGTGAAGGGGCCCCGTAAACCTACACTTAAGTCACAAGTCCCAGGCGCTGCCACTTACTCCCCTCTCTGCCACACTATAGGCCCGGCGACGCCCGCACGGTGAATCCATGGAATTCTCAGAGTTTTCGTCTCGAGAACGAAATGTCTGTGTTCATCACAAACCCTTACCAGGATGCGAACCCAGGGCCTTTTGACTATTCGACCAAAACCTGCCGTCAATATAAATAGGCCGGATTTATGTTGTTTTTTATGCTATACAGGGAAGCTCATGCCCTTTATCTCACCTGATGGTAAGTGATGATAAGGGTGAAGATGGAATCGAGCTTCACGTGGAACCCTCAACCACAGAGGGGTTGGATATCTTTTTCACAAATTGTCGGAACACAATAATGCAGTTAGCAAAATATGTATTCTTCTTCTTCTTCTAGTGCCTCTCCAACTATTGAAGGTTGGCAGTTAGGTTAAAAAGCTTCGCGACCCTCATGACTCTGGTCCATTCCCGGATGTTGCGCAGCCACAACTTCTTCCTACGTCCAACAGGGGCCTTACCACCAACTCTAAATGCAACTCAATTCCCATTGTTAAAGTGAGACAGCGCTATAAGCCGAGTAGAGCGGCGCGGCTTCTCGCTTTATCACCCGCGTTTGGATCGCACTAATACTTCATGGTACGCCCACAGATCTATTTCCGGCTACCATGCCAATGTTATCAATTGAAGCAGTTCGTATCTAGAATTCCAAAATACGTGTCGCCCCAAATACAAAAGAGACACAACTAATAATTGCCTCCATTCAACAGTAAGTCTTATGTAATTAATTTAAATTACACAGTGTTTACAGGGCATTTCTTTAATTACGTCTCTCCCGGCTAGTTGACCACAGAAACACGCTATGATAAACCTAGCCATTTATCGCTTTAAACTGTCAAAAATCTATGGAGTTCTGACAGTTCAAAGCGATAAGTGGCTTTAACGAATCGTGTTACAATGGTCATGCTAGCCGGGTTGTATGAAATGAGCGACATGTATGTATAACTTAATCAGCGGTGTGCACACTGATCAGTGTTTATTCCCCGCTGACGAGGAGTCGTCGTTTATTTGGCAACAGTCGTTCATACGGCGTGAAGTAAACGCGTCGATGCAAAATAAACCAGATAAAACTAGTTTCGAAATAGAGGACGTGCGCGGGTGGCGCACGTGTGCCCGAAACTCGGAAATTAACGCGATTTCCACCCTAAATAGCAATTCCCAAATATTCCGCGAGGGAAATGCATTCCGAACGTATGGCGGGGTCAAGGTACCAGTCTACCGCGTGTTGGTGCAATGTAGTTGTATTTTTGTTAGGCTTACCTAACTGATATAAGGTACCTATTACTCGTTTAATACATAAATACATACATACATACATAAATCACGCCTATATCCCCGAAGGGGTAGGCAGAGGTGAACTAGCACCCACGTTTCGCCAATTATGTTAGGTCCCATGTAATAGGTGGCGAGCCTATTGCCATTTATCGGGCACAAAAGCCGCAGCACTATTGCTAGGTGGTATAAGAGGAACGCTGCTGCCCATTTCTCATAGCTGATTTATCCTTAGTCGCCTGTACGACACCCACGGGAGAGACTTGGGGTGGTGACATTGTATTCTACTCTGCCGTCACCACACGGCACTCGTTTAATATGATCAAATATATAACATGTAACATAAATAATAACGGACACCGTAAATACTACCCATGTTAAACTAGTAGTGCACTTATTCATGTACACCATATTAATGTCATTAAAAAATCTAAACTGTTTAATTTATTTTTCTTTCTTCATACAAATTGTTCGGCCATTAAAGCAAAATGTAGGCAAAATTCGAAAATTTATTTTACAAAATAAAATATAATTTTTGTTAATTAACCCAGGACTTTATTTAAAACACAACAGTAGTGTCCTATCTCAAGTAATTAATTATCATTGCTCATACATATCTCGCGGCAGAGATTGGGGGTGGTGACAATATTTCCTGTTCTTCCGTCACCACCCGGTTTAAGCTCAATATTTTTGGTTTATTTTTTTTTGGTTAAATTCTCCCTATATTTTAGGGAAAGCAAAGGGTCTAGCCCATACAGCCATGTCTTTAGTGTATATTTTATCTGTAGTTTTATGAAATAATTAGTGGATGAAATTATGAATGAAATGAATATTACGTTAAAATATGGGTGTCACACATTTTAACGCATCTAGGGATGCTTGGTGCGAATTGAATGGTAACAGAGTTCATGATGGTGACTGATGAAGTTAGCAAAACCACTTTTTACGTGGTTTTCACCACAACATCAAACACCATCACAAGACTTATTTTCAATGATTGCATAATTGCACATCAACACGGATGCTTGTGCATCAAAATAACACCACTTTCACTGCACAAAATCCACTCTGTAACAATTTTTGAATTAGCGAAAATAAATCTGACTGACACCACGAAACGCGCCAAACACTCCCTATTTTTGATTTATTTGTATTTTGGTTGTGACAACTTCTACTAGGCTACCAGAACTTTAAAGAGATATCACGACAGGCGACTTGACAAGTAAATGCGCATAATTCGACAGCCCTGCGTCACATGCAAAACTTTCCGCTCGGCCGACAAGCCGGGCGCGCTCAGTATGCTAAGTGTTTTATTTTGAATAAAATTTGCATGTGGCGCTGTGTTAGGGTCGTGCCAAAAAGTGTGCCCGCACATTAAGGCCAGGTGACCTACGACCTCCGTTAGCGATTTGGAAGGCGGCCAGAGCTCCGCGTAAATTTTGTTTCCACTGTTAAACATTAGAGGGAAGGGCTTAACCCGAGTAGGGGGCGGACAAGCATTTTATTTATTCAGGATGAAACTAATATTGCGATAACAACAATACAAATTGTGTCCGTTTGTTTTCGTTATAACTTTGTAAGCTTTCGTAATATAACTACGGCCTTGAGAGCCTTGAGGTCGAATGGTCAGATTACTGGCCAAGAGATCCCGGGTTTGAATCCTGATTGAGGCAATTTTTTGTGATGGACACAGACATTTGTTCTCGAATCATGGTTATGTCGTTTATATGTTTACGTAGTAAATATGACATAAATATTGAATTTGTGCACAGTATGTTAAGGATTTCTTAGCGCTATAAATCTACATTCACAACTAAAAACGTTACGGATCCTCATTGGATTCTTTAGTGTTGTCTCTTTTACATACATAAAATTGGCCATGTGGTGACGGCAGTGTAGAAAACAATTGTCACCACCCCAAATCTCTCCCGTGGGTGTCGTACTAGGCGACTAAGGATAAATCAGTGATGAGGATTGGGCAGCAGCGTTCCTCTTGTACCACCTAGCAACAGCAATGTACTGCGACTTTAGTGCCCGATAAATGGCAATAGGCTCGCCATCTATTACATAGGACCGAATATAATTGGCGAAACGTGTGTGCTAGTTCACCTCTGCCTACCCTTTCGGAGATATAGGCGTGATTTATGTGTCTCTTTTGAATTCAAGAAATTATGAGTTCGTATTTTATTGGGCCTGGCTCTTACGACGCTGGACTTTAGTTAGCTTTCGTCACCATGCCGACATCTGAGCATTTTTCTTTCTAATAAGAACCAAACCAAGATAGACGGATCGAGAAAAAGTTAAAACGTCAAAATATTGAGGAAAACACGCGCCTCAAACTGTCCGCCCCGACCCCGGAAAGGGAAACATTAAAAATGGCAACAAAAAAAAAACACCATTCCGCCGACGACGCGGACGGACTGAGCGAAAGTCGGCATAATCTCAGATAAAACAGAATCACGCAACGGCCCCAAGTGGCTACCGGGGAATAAATCGTCAAACCGTAAAAGTGTAACGACCACAGAAATATCGCAATAACAACTGGCAAAAAAGCACGTTATCAAACCGAAAACTAATTCAAAGTTCCGTCATTGTTCGCCATCGGGGAGCCGGCCGGACGAATAAAAAGCGTCTTGTCTCCAAACGATATCGAGTTTCTTAAAGCAATTAAGATAAAGCCGACGACAAAAGACTGTGGGAGTCTACAGGGCTCCCCTTTGTTGGCGCGATGCTGGTAATTACGGGATGAGTGCCGACTGTATCTGCCCGCATGGCAGTCCAAATGGGCTAGCTTACGAGGCCTAATGACATTACACTCGCTGGACAGAGTTTCAGGCATATTTTTAATTGTACTATGTATGAGGGTACTGCCATGCTGGCTTGGAAGCGAAAAAATAACGTAGAACTGCCCCCCTAGTGGTGTAGCCAATCTATCGAATGCATGCAAATGTATGAAGCTGACGTGACAGAGGAAACAATACGTCAGTTTCATACTTTTCTTTTCTATGCGTTGGAATAGATAGTTGGAATAACTAATTAGCTTGGCCCTCTGGCCACTCCCGACTCATCCCATGGGTGTAGTAAAAGTCGAAGGAGATTGGCCAGTGTAGACCAATAAGCGCCTTGGGAATGTTGAAGGACTAACCACCAACAACAGCATAACCAAAGTGGGTTGGTGACAGACAGGCAGGCGGCCGGCTGTAAAACCTAAGCGCCAAAACATTGTGCAGTAGGGATTAGAATGTTGTCATCCCAATCACTCTCTCCGTTTATCGGTCTCTCGACATGGTCCGTTCCGTCTCTTTTCTATACATTCATTTAACCCGAGCACCTTTGCATGGATGACATGAATCAAAAGGGAGTGGATGGCTTGATGACGTCGATATGAATGGAAGAGGAAACATACTGCGCCGACCTTAGATAGATTAGGAACAGGGCAGGGAGGAGAAGAAGATGAGGCTACGTCTGCCATGGCGACTTGGAAGCGAAAGAATAGCGTAGCCTTTTGCCATCTACCGAGCACGAAAATCGCAGCATCACTCTGTTTTAATACTTAGTCGGTTTGTACGACACCCGCGGGATAGATTGGGATGGTTACTATTGTATCAGCTGTCACCACACGGCTTGTACAATTAACAATAAAAAACAAATTATTACAATAAAATTTATTGTTACTAAAACTATATGGACAACATTTTGTTTAAAATAAATTATTTTTATTTTTTACGACATCCTTTTTAACGAAGAAACGGAGGAGGTTACTTAATTCGTACCCGTATGTTTTTTTTTTCAATTAAAACAGTCTTATTTAAGAGCTCGATGGCACAGCCAGTTATTTAGTACATACATGAAACACGCCTATTTATCCCCGAAGGGGTAGGTAGAGGTGAATTAACACCCACGTTTCGCCCAACATGTTACAGCACCGCATTTATTTAGTCATAACAGTTTTAATTAACGTTAAAGAAATTCATATTTATTTCACTACGCTATTTCTATTATTGAGGAAGAAATTGAAATTTTTTTACTGACCGGTTTTTTCGGTACTGTTAAAGGAATGCATTTTTGTGTTGTATCTCACGCTCATTTAAACAAGAGAGATGCAACTCATTAACATTTGACACCATTGAGTGTTCTAATCAAATTGCGTACAATAAAAATCCATGAATGCACATCGTACAAAAAATCAGTCCAAGAACTTTTCAGTTTGATTTGATCAAAGGTTTAAGCGTCAGTCCGCTGCTATCAGCTGGAATTTAAAGCTATAAAATGTTGCGAGACTTGGCTGACTACACAAATAAATAATGTATCAATACTGTGCTTAACTTTCTGAACGAAAACTTTTTGAATAAAACATTATCAAAATACGACGACGTTCGCCTCGTATCGGGAAAGAAATAATTTCTGAGCTAACTTTTTCAAAGCTCTCTCGTATAGAATTCAAAATTATAGAGAGGGTTAGCGGTTAGTTTATCTACCTAATCTAACACTATATCCAAATAATGTATGAATAAATATTAATGTACAATATTGGCTACATCGGAACACGATTTGATTACAATAATTTTCACTTTATATTCGTCCATCCATATGGAAGGAATGTGCCTCAGTACGGGAGCCATTAAAAGGCTGGTGATGATGATGATAATTATTAACAGATCGCTTTTTTACCTTTTTACTAATTACTTAAAAATAATTTTAAAACATAAATGCTACCAAAACTCGTACCGATCATCTTCCGTCACAATCCGACTCTTGATCATAATCTAGACACGCTCGCGTACACAACAATACACAAAATGATTGGCGAAATTACATCATTGTTTTCTAAACTTGCCGACGATTCGGCGTACACAAAGCAAATTGTACAATTCGTAATGTTTAGTCGTGTGTTGGCCCATAAACACAAACAATAGAATCTTAACGATAGCAGACCCCAAGCAATAAGTCCCTGCGTAATTGTGTTAGGAACTTCTCGCTGTCGCTAAATATATTATGAAGAATAATTAAAGTTGAGGGCTGTGGACGCGCCCTTTCCTTGGAACTGGTGATAAAATATACATACATAAAACACGCGTATATCCCCGTAGGAGTCATCATCATCATCGCCAGCCCTTTAATGTCCCCACTGCTGGGGCAGGGGCCTTCCCTATGGATGGAAGATATAGGGAGATTGAACCATAACCCACCACGCTGGCCCAGTGCGGGTTGGTGGGTATTAACGACTGTAGATGCAGCCGAGACCAACGGCTTAACGAAGCACGGAGGAGCTCGAGAAAATAAATTTTTTGGTCACCCATCCAATGACCGGCGTTAGTTTACGCAAACGCAGGCCAAGCAGGCAGAGGTGAATTAACACCCACTTTTGGCCAATTAAGTAAGGTCCCATTGAAAAGGTGGCGAGACTATTGCCATTTATCGGGCACAAATATCAGTATAATGCTGGTGTTACAAAAGGAATGCTGCTGCCCATTAGGTACCCATCGCTGTCTTTACCCTTAGTCGCCTTGTACAGCACCCACGGGAGAGATCGGGTTGGTGACAATTGTATTTTACTATATTTTTTAATATTTAAGTAAAGTTAAAAAAAAAAAATTAATAGTGAGTGACTTAAAAGAACCCTGAGACAATACCTTGAGCAGATTGGAATGTTGACATACCAAATCTTTTCCAAATATTTTTTGCCACGTTGACAATAACAGGGTAGAGACGTTTTGAGGAACGTCTCTCAGTCTCGGATTCGAATCCTGGTAGGTGCAAATCTTAGTGATAAACACAGACATTTGTTCCCGGTGCGTGATTGTTTATGTAGTATATTTTCAGTATTTATATCTCTATAACAAAAGTGCTTATTAAACTTGATATGGGCTAGATGATAGGTGTGAGTGTAAGAAATATTTATTTAATTGTAATAATTAAAGTTGAGCACTGTGGCCGCGCCCTTTCTCCGGAGTTGTTGATAAAATATCGAGAGTGATTTACAGGCGGAATGCATAAACAAAACTGGATATTGCTGTCCCGTGAAATGTTGGTCACAAACAAAAAGACACCCTCACTACGGGTAATGGCACATCGTAGGAGGGTGCTTAAGCTAAACGCCGAATGGCGGCGGACAAACGCGCGGGCGTCGCTCGGCGCTTACGCCCTCGGAATGTGACCCTTGTAATGTCCCGTTTGCTGTCCGTTAGGCGCGGCAATAATTATTTTTCCACACAGGTCTGTTAAGGTGTAGGTGCTTGGAGTTTGACAAGCTATTGTGTTGACTCTTATGAGTGAGAGGTGGAGAATGCGGGGAGTGGCAGAGCGTGCTTTCTTTGATCTTAGTGATCTTATTACTTCGCCTATTTTGGACTTATGTACGTACAAAACGATACGTACAATATAAACGACAAGATTAAGTAAAAAAATAAAAGCATCCTGAATACTTTATTTCAGATATTACTATGTGCCTAATTTTTAAACGTTCGCAACTAGTGGGTTTATTAGAGAGCTAAGCGCAATATTGTTAAAAAAGCAATTATTTGTAAAAAAAAAAATCTACGGAGGTTTTGAGCTAAAAAAAGGGTTTCAAGATTTGCATTGTTTACATTTTTCCGTTTAGATTTTTTTTCCACGTCCACGACCGGATTCACCCGTTTCGAGGTTTCGGTAATTGAATCCCGTACGAGCTAACTGTGTGACGTTTACATAACTCCAACTTTGTTATTACTGCGAACGCAAACAGCCGCCCGCACCGAAATTATAGTAAAACCAACAGAGGTCGCGCCACCGCCGGCCGCGGCTCTATATTAATTAACAAAACATTTTGATTTCTGACACAACTTTCATCTATTTACCCGTGAACGGGGCCCCGACGTAAGCGGAATAACATTCCGCTTTAATGAGCCAACTTCATTTTGCAGAATAACGCATTCGCGCCGGCAATCGGTGTAAATATCTGTATTTAAGGGCGGCGACTGTCTGTTTCTTCGAATAGTTTTAATTGCCTTACCTAAAAGCTAGGGCTCAAACGATATAAAACTCAACATCTCATCGATCAGACTCTTACATACAGACACAACCGCCAAACATTAGAAATTACCTAATGAAAATTGCAGTCATACTCATCTTCAAAATTACGACGCAGGCATACAAAATCACACACTCAACCCACAAGGTGTACCGACGATCGAGTGAAGGGTGCGGAAAGCCGCTAGATGCGGGCAGCGCAGGACCGATCGGTTTGGAGAGCCTATGCCCAACAATAGGCGTCACTCAGCTGACTGACTAACTAACTATAAGAGTGGAACATGCGGTGACGATATAAAGAGGAGAATGGAAGAGGAAGACATATCGTGACGACCCCTAATAATTATGAAGGAGAAGACTGGGTAATGATGAGTGCGTTATACGTCACCAACTCCACACGCCGATCTTTGTATTAAAAACCGTTCATATTTAAACAGTTTCACCCAACCACGGCATTAAAAGCCCTTAATTATTTCAACACAACTGCGCACATAAATATTACCTTGCCCCGTACAAAATGTCCGTGTGAAACATAATTTAAAGTTTGCGGAAAAAATTTGGAATAAATTTCACGCTCTTGTAAATGAGATCATTATCTGTTTGGTGGAGTCGCCTTGAAAAGATCAAAATTATATGGCCCACAGCCGTCGGCCCACAAATTTCCACACCGCCTAAATGGGAGACATTATTTTCACCTAAAACTTGTTGGAGGCTTAGGTATTTCTTTTTTCTCCGCGGAAATCCTCGTTAGTGATGCACCTCGTCGGGTATCGATTAGATCAAAAAATCACCGGTTTCAAAATCCGTCTAGTTTCGTGCTTTTAAATTAACACATTATCTTATGTGGTGTCTGGTGTCCATATCAGACCTCTGATACCACCAGTGATGGTAACCATATAGAATAAAATATTCGGAGATCCTAGAGCCTAGCGCCCTCGGCCTCCACTTGCGTAAAGCAATTTTAGTCAAAGCCGGTCGTTAGATCATCATCACCAATTTTAATGTTGCCACTACTGGGGCACCGGCATTACTATCAATGGAAGAAGATACGGACGCTTGCCCAGAGCTAATTGAAGTTTATTAACGACTGCATATGGTAGCCAGGACTATGGCTTAATGTGTCTGTTGATGGACGGAGGAACTCGATATAATGTATTTTTGAACACCCATCCAGGTCGTTGGATGGTTCATCAAAAACATTATAACTAGAGTTGGCCGGCTGCATCAGCAGTCTTTACCGAACCCACACTGTTATGGCATGCTACCTATTATTCCATCCGTAGGCAATGTCTTTGACCCTGCGATGGGGCATTTAGGGGTGATAATAAGGAATAAATTGTGCGTACTTTGACTTAATAAAATATTTGTCTACAAATAAAATTGTGGCATATGCTGCAAGTTATCGATACTAAATATATACAGCGGACAACACTAATACTGACCAGACTTACCTGTACAATAAATAGACTGAGATCGTATCTCAACTTTAAGAGACTTTCGATCGAGACCTCGGATAATGAGCTCTGAAACTTTTTTTTATTCCAATATAAAATTTGTTTGTGAAAAATGTTTCCAGCTCCAGCCGATAGTTAGTTCAGTTCCCTTAAAGTCCGATACAATTTTATATTATAATCATTGTTAACCCAATATATTATTATGTCATAATTATATGGCGTGTGGTGACGGCAGAGATGAATAACATTGTCACCACCCCTGTCTCTCTCTTAAGACTGTGCTGTACTAAGAGTTAGACGATATAACGAGGAATCGGCAGCAGTGTCTATGGTGTAGCATCTAGCAAGGGCGAATTAATTAAAGTTCTCGGTGACTGGCAATAGGATCATCCCTATTACATGGGATCTGAAATAAACTGTGTGGCGATGGAATAGTGGAATACAATTGTCACCACCCCAAATCTCTCCCGTGGGTGTCGTACAAGGCGACTAAGGATAAATCAGTAATGAGGATTGGCAGCAGCGTTCCTCTTATACCACCTAGCAATGTACTGCGACATTTGTGCCTGATAAATGGATAGGCTCGCCACCTATTACATAGGACCTAACATAATTGGCAAAACGTGGGTGCTAGTTCACCTCAGCCTACCCCTTCGGGAATAAGGGTATTATGTGTATGTATGAAATATGCTGGGTAACGCGGGATGTAAAACGCCTCTGCCTACCTTTTAGCGGAGAAAGTCGTGATTTAAGTATGTATATATGTATGAATTCCATTTGTGCCTGGAGTAAGATAGTGGTTAAACCACATAAGTCGTTGTAACACGACCGTCGCCAAGCCCTAACTCCACAATGCATTAACTTAACAAACTGTTCTGTTTTCTATCCCCAAAATAATCCCAGTGTAAAACATTAAGGTACAAACTGTAAGCATTTTGAGGCATTCCGCATTGCGTCAAGTCACAAGCGGTAGGACAATTCATCTTCTTTCTACCGCAAGGTAAATTAAGATGCAGCACTCTAAATATGAGGCCATTTCGAAGGCTTTCCTAGATCCGATATAATGTATTTTGCATCTAATCTGGATCTAGTAATATCAAATTTAAGAACATATTTTACTATTCTTGGAACATATCTTTAAAGATTGAATTATACTCAAACATATTTTTTTGCGAATTTTATTGTAACGTAAATTTTTTTGCTAGAATTTTCTCAATGACTACAATGGTCCTTTTTTAATATAGGTAAGAATGCAATTAAAAACCATCCTGAAAAGTTTTCTAAATGCAAATACCTACTATTATTTCTATTCAATCTGATTGTTGTATTTTAGTGCTTTGACATGACTTTTTTGTAAACTTGAAGTAGGAATGCGAACCGTAACGTGTTACTTCAAGATTCAAAATTACATATTCTGTATAGTTTTTCTTTAGATACGAAGACCAGACTCTATTGTTTATTATTGATCTTACGATAGGTAAAGCGGTCAGTAAATTATAACACAGCCACTATAATACATGTATGTATGAAATATTGCTGTTCTGGAAATAGAGCCTTATGTAATATTGCACCAAGCACTATATAATAGATGGCATCACACAAGTAACAGTGGAATAACATCATTCCGAATAACAACGAGAGCCAGCGAGTATAATAATGACATCACATCGAGCTAACAAATTGCTACGCTCATAACACGTACCCATTGTTTACGCTCGCTTCCGCTTATGCCTTACTCAAAAGCGTAAACAACGCGATCAATCAACTGGTTGGCACCCTCATGAATAATACCTATCCTGTTCAGAAAACTTTTACAAAAGATTTATTTTCTTTCGACGAGGCCCGCGATCGGAAAATAGCAGCAAAGATTGATTGATTTCTAATAAATATGAATGGAAAATATAATAGCAGACGTTCCCTTCGTTCCTTTTTAAAAATGTTTACTGGTAACAATGTTCGCGGGAGCTGTTTCTTTAGCAGCAATCAATAATATAGTTCAAGCTAATAAATAAAGGGAACGGATATAAAAAGCCGTGTGGTGACGGCAGAGTAGAATTGTCACCACCCCAAATCTCTCCCGTGGGTGTCGTACAAGGCGAGTAAGAATAAAACAAAAATGAGGAATGAGCAGCAGCGTTCCTCCTATTCCACCTAGCAATGTACTACGACGTTTGTGCCCGATAAATGGCAATAGGCTCGCCACCTATTACATGGGACCTAACATAATTGGCGAAACGTGGGTGCTAATTCACCTCTGCCTACCGCTTCGGAGATATAGTCGTGATTTATGTATGAATATATATAAAAACCGATTTCAATGATATCGAAATTAAATAAATATCTTCACATTCCAGCTCACAATTATCGTACGAATATGAGTTTACAATGCAAATTAAATGCAAGGTTACTGATCCCCAATTTTCTGTTCTCAGTTGTTGAAGTGTTATGTTTATTGTTTTATGTGCCAGGGGACTTTGCCGTGAATTGTTGAAACGAAACTAAATGCAGATGCTAAAGTGAGAAGGCACTTTCCGTTGTGGCGTCCTACTTCTGAATAATCTAAATAAGACATTTAAATTGCACCGCTTGCCATGATAGTAGTTGAAAAATAGCACTTATTGCCATCGCCAAAGACCAGCTCTTTGGCGAGCTTAGAAGCTAACTTATTTCTTTTGGTTTTAAAAGTCTAGTTAGACCACCGGCGGTCCCTTCTCTTTAACTTGCCGAGTGAGTCAATAATATAAGAAACAAATTATTAATAAAACTATCTTTATCTTATCTTTAACATACATTAGTCACGCCTGAATTGTTTGACTTATCGCCAATTAGGTTAGGTCCCATGTAGGTGGCGAGCCTATTTGCCATCTATTGGGCACGTAAACTGCTACCATTCATCACTGCTGTAACCCTTACTGCCACACTCAGAGACGTAAACCTTAATAAGTACTTAATACAAAAAAAGATAACTCAAAACTAGTCGCTATTCTTGCCGGGTCTATGGTCTAGAAAAAAATTGACATAAATATTCATTAAAGTGAATTGACGTCTCTGAGTGCGGCAGTCAGTCGCCTTGTACAACACCCGCGGGAGAGTTTGTTAGTAGTGACAATTGTATTCTGTTCGGCCGTTATCACCACACGGTCACTTTCGTTAAAACCAACATAATATCACAAACATAACAATTCGTTTCGATTTATCCGATTAGGGAGTCGTGAGATTGTCCCTGGTGCAAAATTCACAAAGTATGTAGGTACGCACCTGCAATGTCACATGTCGTCAAGGGTCGCTCTACGACACACTTGGAGGCCGTTCTGCAAAGGACGTGCACCTTGGACACGTTCATAATGAATATTATTATTGGATGTGCCGGGTCAGCGCTTCGTGGTCACATCGGATCATGGGAGGGTTTTCGAGTCGTTACATTTATTGCCATGCTATATTTGAAAGGCGGATCTTTCATAATCAAATTGAAAGTCTTGAAAAGGGCCAGCCCGGCTAGCATGACCACCGAAACACGATATGATATAGCCTTTAAGATGAAGCCCTTAATCGTTTTGAACTGTCAAAAATTCAATGATTTTTGACATTTCATATCGTTAAATGGCTATATATCATACGTGTTTCGGTGGTCATGCTAGGTTTAGAGTACCCGAAACCGACAGTCATGCATGAAGACAATAAGACTGGATGAAGCGAAAGAAGTATGTAAGGATCATAGCAATAGTGGAAAGAGGCGTGACATAATAATATTTTCAACACAATTGCTCGTAAATTGACTCTTATTACACTGTTTTAAGGTTCATAATGCAGCGTATTATGCACTCGTGCATAATTTATTACGTACTAGTGCGTAATTGTATATTTTTTAATGAAAAGTTTATGCTTATTGATTTTGACTATGGACATTGAATATTTTTACGAAAATTAAATTATTTTAGAGTTGATGATAAATAAACATTTTATTCCATGTTTATAAACACAAATTAACTATCGTATTTAGAAACACTATTTGTTTTATTTTTTGTTTTGGTGCTGCTACGGATGCCAGCCGGTTTTTCTGTGCGTTTTGAAAGTCGCCATATTTGTTTCTAATCAATTAATATTGTGTCAGAGTGATGTTTAAAAAAAAGTAGTAGTTTGTGTAGTTTTGTGTAATAAGTGTCTACGGCGATGAACAATATAAAGATTTAGTGTAACAAAAGTGCATTTGATGAGAAAGGCGATGAGCATTTTCGTGGTCAACCTACCTCGTCAGTCTGCATCATAGGCTGTTAGTGTAAATTTGCCGCCAAACTCTGTCAAAATGCATCAAAACGTGATACATCCGCGTTTTATTGCGATTAATACTAAAGAAAGTAGACTACATCATACGAGGCCGTATGTGCTAGTTCCCTTGCCGTCCCTAGTATTAAGGGGAATTAAAAATGAACAAAAACCAAACTTGTAGGCGCCATTTTCCGTAATTATTTGGTAAAGTTAATAACAATACAAGTTTGTTTTTTCCTCGCAATTGTGTTGAAAAACGGCGTAGCATACTCGTAGCATAATATACTATTATTTATTTATTTTTAGCCTTATAAAAATTCCTAAGCATATTCTGGAAAGATAATAAAACATTATATTTGAATTTTAATTCGAGGTATAGTCCTGTAAAACGCGTAAGCTTCCCTTGTTAAAATGCATGAAATTAAAAGTAATTTGAAAGGAAAATATTGGGTCT
This sequence comes from Cataclysta lemnata, assembly GCA_963931975.1. Taxonomy (NCBI): domain Eukaryota; kingdom Metazoa; phylum Arthropoda; class Insecta; order Lepidoptera; family Crambidae; genus Cataclysta; species Cataclysta lemnata. The sequence goes on from OZ008345.1 coordinate 3,371,029, forward strand.
CAACTTTCGTGTTTTCCAAAGTCAATCTACATATGAATACACTTATTGTGAATGGTGAACTTCTGTCATGGCCCCCTTCTATTGTTATGTAAATAAAACTGAATTCAGCCTTTAATCTTCGGATAAAGACGGCATTCCGCGTCGCTTCCGGTCACACTGAGATAAAACTTTACTAGGAATACCCGCCTACTAATATAATTTTAACATCATCATCATCACCAGCCTTTTCCCCACTGCTGGGGCACAGGCCTTCCCTACGGATAAAATAAATAATAATAATAAACAAATAAATAATACATATTTTTACACTCACACCTATCATCTAGCCGAAATGAAGTAGCCTAAGCACTTGTGTTATAGATACTAGATGACGGAAATTATTTTTAATATATTTTAATATATTTCATTATAATTATGTATATAATTGTTGAAAATACACAACCATGACTTGGGAACAAATATTTGTGTTCATCACAAATTTTAGCCCTACCAGGATTCGAACCCGGGACCTCTTGACCAATACCCAGAGATCTGAGCTTTCGACCAAGCCGGCCGCATGGAAGACTATAGGGAGAATGGGCCATAAGCCACCACGCTGGCCCAGCGTATTACCGACTGCAGATGCAGCCGGGACCAACGGCGAAAACTATACAGGGCGTCCCACGGCCATGCCACACGGAGGGAAAGTATATTAAATATTAAACGTAGGATATTTTACTAAAAGAAGACATCGTTTTATTTTTAATAATAAGTAGTACTACATTCGTAGATTTTTTAAAAATCGCCTACCTCAACCGGGAATCGAACCCGCCAAATGTGGTAGAAAAATTACATGTATTTTATAATAGCGTTTGAAAGGGCTACTCATAAGCATTATTTTTTCCTAAATAACCTAGCATATTAAATGAAACTAAGATCATAAAATTTTTTATTTTATTTAAAAAAAAATAATTATCAAATGCTCAAAATGTGATCCGTTCTGTTGTATACAAATTCTCACTCTTTTGATAATTTCTCTCCCTGTCGATTTACTTATTTTTGCATGGTGGATGTTTGAAATAATACGTCTAAGTTCATTTTGTAACTCTTGCACACTGTTGTACCGGTTCCTGTAAACTAAATCTTTTACATAACCCCATAAAAAAAATCAAGTGGGGTTAGATCTGGGGATCTCGGTGGCCATCTAATTTGTCCAAAAGTGCCGATCCAGGAAGGAAAATATTCAATAAGAAACTCGGCGGTTCTCCTACTGTTATGAGCCGGAGCCCCATCTTGGTGGAATATGAGATTTCGTCGATCTGCATCAGGAAGATTATTAATCTCATTTCTTAAAATCTCAAGTATTTCTAGATATCTTTCCGTGTTCAGAGTTCCTTCGTAAAAATGTATTAAGAGAACCCGGTTACTAACAATCCCACACCAACAGTTGAAAGAAAAACGCACTTGATCATTAGTCTCGCGGATTCGTAAGGGATTCTGTCTGGACCAAATGCGATTATTACGTCGGTTGTACATACCGTTGTTACTAAAGTTTGACTCGTCTGACCAAATAATGGTGTTTAAAAAATTTTGATCCTCAAGGATGAGTCTCTCGATATGTTGGCAGAAATTAAATCGTCTTTCAGCATCTCCCGGCCGTAATTTTTGCACTAATCGCCCTTCAACATAACTTTTAAACTTGTATTTTTTCAGAACGCGATGTATTCTACTCTTTGAAAGTCCAATTTCTTCTATACCTTCCCTCACTGAACTCTTCGGGTACGCTTCAAAGTAAATCAGAATGATTGAGTTCATCATGGCTGACGTTTATTATCTGCTGCTGTGGTTGCTGTAAGCGATGATCAAAACGTCCTAAATTTGTTAAATTATCCACCATTCTTTTCAACACATATCGAGATGGTGTGCGTCTATCGGGGTACCATATCATATCTTTCGCGGTACCACCGCAAAGCTAATGAAATGTTTTTGTGATTTAAAAAGTATGCTTCTATTAAATCCAAATTATTTTGGTACGCCATGGTAAGCAAATTAACACAAAAATTGCTAATAAACGAAAATGAAACTCACAATAAACAAAAGAACAGACGCTTGAAAATTTACGTGTTCCATTTTCGAATTATTTATTTTTACTAATATCAGCCAGTTGCATGGTAATTGTGAGCTCATGAAGAAATGCATACAAGTACCTACTACACTTCATGTATCGCTTTATTATTATCATGTACTTACACCACGGAAATCTCGTATCTCAAGTGGGTAGGTCTTTGAAATGATAATGTTAATTGTTGGAAGCATGGCCAAGTCAGAGGAAATTTCCCTGAACAAAATTTTAAATAAAATGAAAAATTTCATTTAATATGCTAGGTTATTTAGGAAAAAATAATGCTTATGAGTAGCCCTTTCAAACGCTATTATAAAATACAAGTAATTTTTCTATCACATCTGGCATGCAAATTCAAAATTATATAAAAATAATGATCACAATGTAAGGTAAACATAAAACTTATAGCAATAATAAGGGCGATTTCACAATCGACAAGTAAGTTCTAAGTTGCTTACTTGGCAGATTTGACAGTTGTAAATTATGTTGTAAATTATTTTATTATTTGCATTATTTGCATCATTTAATTTTGTTAGTTGTAAATTATGAAATATATGTCAATTGAACTGCCAAGTAGATTAGTTTTTAGATTACTTAGAACTTACTTGTCGATTGTGAAACAGGCCCTTAAACTAATATAAATTTGATTGGAAACGTTCCACACAGTTGCCTTGGTGAGTTGTTAAATTTGTTTTGTTACAGGTCACCGACCAATTTCTCAACTTTCCTGACAGTGATTTCCGATATTACATATTCCATTTACTGTACTCCGCCGACATGTACTTATACTCGTACTTTCATACATATGAAACTCTTCTTAACTAATAATTTCCTTGAAAATAAACATAAATCAAAAATCAGAGGTGAATTAACACCCACTTTTCGTCAATTTAGTTAGGTTCCATGTAATAATAGGTTGCGAGTCTATTGCCATTCATTAATCACTGGTACTACCTTTCTAGAAGCATGGATGATATGAATTAAATGGCTTATGACTTCATGAGATTTTTTTTCAAGTTCACCATTTGATTCATAGCATTATTCTGTAGCGGAAAACAATGGTTTAACATAACTAAATTTTAATTTGTCGCTAATTGATCCCAAGTCCTTCTAACAAAGTAAATGGCATGAATAATTAGCGCAGGGTCCTAATTATGCCGGCTTAAAACCCAGAACTATTTTTAACTCCAACATTACACTGGCCAGACCACATGAGTAGATAGACCGAACAGAGTAAAAGCTTCCTAAGAACGCCGTCGCACTAACCCTGACATTATGCAACTGGCTGTGCGTCATAAACCGGTTTTTTCCAGTCTCACCGCGTGCGCGACAGCGGCCAGTGGTAACGCACACAGGCCCCGCGTGCTTGTATAATCCGACAACTTCGTGCGCGACCTTCCTGCGGTATGAGGGGCTGTGGCGGGTGATAGGGAAAACTCGCTCCCCGCCGCATGACCCACCCCCGCTAGCATCTAGAATGCCCCGGCCCCTCCACCGTCTCGTACGTGTCAGACTATAGCAGCCAATTGACAACATTTAATTTTTTCAACATACTTTTTTTACGATGTTATATAAAAATAGACAGAAAATGAATGAATATTATTAGTTTTTTCTGAATTCCGTCGTTTTCATACAAAAAATTCATTCATTTTAAACAGCCGTAAGCGCCAAATGATGTCACAGGCACGAAAAAATGGCGAAATGACAATCTGGCGTTTCCGGTGGCAAAAATAAAAACAAATTATTTGAAATGTTTGAAATTAATTTTCAAGTAAAATATGTTTTAAATTAGTTAAAGTTAAAGTCTGGGAAGGATTTTAAGTTTATTGTTACTTTATTAATATTATTTTCGACGATGACAATTAATGACAATGGATTTGATTCCTGACCGACAGACATGATATTGATGAACTGCGTGACTGTGACGTCATCGCATGTTTTTTTAAATTTATATTTTTTTTAATCTGTGATTAAGTAATAATAAAATCAATAAAAAATATCTTCGGAGTCATTATTGGAAAATAAAGAAACGGTATTTTTATTTTGGTGGGTTGTCATTTTTGAAATGTTGTCAATCGCGCGGTTGTATGAAGGTTATTCTCTGTTCCGTTTATTTACTCATGTGGCCCGGACAGTCGGCAACGGACAGTTCCCGGGAATCGCTAACTAGTGGCTCCTCTCATCCGGACATCTGCATATTCATGGCGGCCGCTCTCAAAATATTACCCACATGCCTGTGTTTTATCAGTCATTAATTTTAAGTGCTTACCAGGTTGAATCATCGTTTTCGACAAGATTTATTTAATGTGGTGCCCGTAAACGAAACCGGTCGTGGATTGCATTTCGTGAGCGATAAATCGGAGCCTGTGTTTATATAGCTACTTGTGTGTGCACAAAGATAAAACAAAGGTTTTAATACCTGTTTTTTTTGCATCGTCTATAAATATGTCATTGCATAGGTACTCGTACCTGCTTCTCCTTCCTGCCTATATCCCGCTCTAGACGGGGTCGGCACAACAATAAGTCCCATGTAATAGGGGGCGAGCCCATTGTCATCTATCTGCCATCTATAGATCGCAGTATATTGCTAGATGACATCAGCTGGTTCCCATTACTCATCGCTGTCTTTACACTCAGTCGCCTTGTACCAGAAACGCGGGATAGTTCCGATTGTTCTCTGTTCTGACGTCACCACACGGCATATCTTAATTTAAGACAATATAAAATAACGTTATAAAAGTTAAGAAACATTTGAAAATTACATGTCCAACTCCGGGAAATAGTTTTACGAAAATTCTTTCACTATAACTAATAAAAACACAGCAACGGTGTATAAAGCCCGACCAGCTATAGTCCGTTCACCGTAGGACGATACGCATGACAGTCCCTTTCACAAATATCCTCTTTATACATTTGCTGCCTGCTATCACTGAACTCATCGTAGTTGAAAAAGAAAAGCTCGTGTAAATTTAAAAGAACTTTACAAAACGAAGACATTCATCAGACTAACACAATTCTTATCCGCGCCGTATTAATTAAAGTACTGTGCATTTGCTAAAGTAGCTCCAGACAATGTAAGTAATGTTCCGTACTACTACCAAGGTTGACAACCGCTATTATCATATTCAACATTAGCGCAGCGCTAACTCCGCAATACAGCACGATACATACCTTAATTGGCAAACCAGCCAACTGTACATTTCTTCAAAAAATTAACAGATCATAAGGGATATATTATTCATAAGGAAAAACTGAACAACTATATAGAACTACATAAACGTAAAATCTCTCTTAAATATCGAAGATTTTGTTGATTCAAATTGAATTTCACTTAATTCGGCGTGATTTGTAAAAAACATAACAACAGTATAATTGATTACCATGTTATCTACCCAGGGTATTTTAAATGTTTTAATGAGTCGTATAATTTCTTCTTCCTATTCTGTTTCCAGTCTATCTGGGGTTTTGCGCAGTATGTTTCATCTCCCATAACTATCGGTCAGCCGTAATCAAGCCATTCACTCCCTTTTGATTCATATCATCCCTCACACCGGAAAGGTGAGACGGAAAGGAATAGGTGTATCGACAGATCGATGAACGGAGAGAATGATTGGGATGACTACATTCCAATCCATACCGCTTAAGCTTAGGTTTTGCAGCCGGCCGCCTGCCTGACCAACCCTCTTTGGGTATGCTGTTGTTGGTGGTTTGCCCTCCACCATTCGGGTGGCCCAAGGTGCTTGTTGGTCTGCACGAGGCAATCTCCCTGAGTCGGCTTTTAAGACACCCATGGGATGGTCGGGACTGACCAATTCTACGATATTTTCGCTCCCAGGCCAGCATGGAAGGTATAATTACATTTTAGTGTCCCCTGAAAAATTTGCCCATACGCAGTTCGGTGGTTTTCCAATTAATATGTCGCAGCATGTTTTGCATGTTTTGACACAATCGCGTGGATGCTGAGAAACTTCATTCTATCCCCAACCTCCGCCTTGATGCCATTCGCTTTATTGCCAGTCCGCGCTAACTTTGCGTTACTGCCTCCATACGTTCCTGTTCAACCGCAATTCCCGTAGTAAATTTATTTAAAAGGAATAAGCTACAAACTGCGACGCTGCGGTCTACTGACTACGACGCTACGTGTTACGATGCTACGAATATCTGCTTTAGAAACTATAAGATCATTTATTTCTTTTATGAGCGTTACTCAATTTTATTTTTTATTTGCATGTTTAATATGTTCTCCAAAATTTACTTTTCTTGTTTTTGTGTCAGTAGATTCACAAATCGATATCATAATATACTACAATCATTAAAACTGCCAAGTACTCGAAAATCGCAAATATTTATACCCATCTTTAGTAACTTGATAAATTCTAGATTGTCAACAAGAGAATTAGTAGATTTCATATAATACGAATAATCTTATATTATTAATTAACAGAAGTAAGTCCATGTTTCGAAACTAATTTTCAACTAAGCATAACCTTAATTACTTTAAATCTCATATCTAGCCGGGTTTTCTCATGTAATGAAACATATTAAAATCTTTAATATATCGTTGGAACAACCTCCATACTTGTAAGATATGTTATTAAATAACCTAATATGGATTATCCTTGATTTCTCCCAATAATATCTCAATAAAAATATAGGACAAGACTTTTATAAACTTAACGATGGCTGGATGAATCTCATTAGTTAAGTTGGAGATACGGGGGCTTTTAGAAAAAGTATCTTCGGGAAAGTTAAGTCAGGAATCGTTAAAATTGTTGATATGTTTGTTGTTGTACCTTTTTATAAATTGGTTTCGTAAGTCATTAGAACTTTTAAGTGTGTCGGTAGACTTGACTTGTCGGCAAACTTTGCGTCATTGGAGTTAATATTTTTTCTATAAATATTAAAGGAACTTTATAAAAATACATTTGTAAATCAAAATAACTATGATAGAAAAAATTAAAGTAGGTACCAACTGAGTTAATAAGTCTGCTAACTCCAAACGTAGAGAATTAACTTTAGTAATTTTTATTTATCTTGATCATGAAGAATTTTTTCGTAGAAAAACACTGCACTACAATCAGTTTTACGAATTTGAAACAAGTGCTCAACGTGATAGAATAGCCTGATGGCGCAGTGGCTGCTTGCCCTGCGACTGCGTAAACTAAGCAATAATCGCAAAAGCAGGTCATTAGATAGGTGACCACAAAATATGTCGAGTGCCTCCACGCTTCGGAAGGCACGTTAAGATCTTAGTCCCGTTTAAAAGAATAGATTTATTTATAGATTTCTCTTCATATTATAAAGTTATATACATAAAATTCCCTTAGACAAAAAATTTAAAAAATATATCCCTCTGTAGGCCTATTCCCTAACTTTTTTTAACACTTGAGAGTGATAATCACTGAACTATTTACTGATACTGATACTTTACTATAACGCTATTGTCACACTTGTTCTGTGAAAACAGTAATGGATAAGTAAATAGTTCGGTGATCATCACTTTCAACTGTCAAAAAAAGTTAGCGAATAGGCCCACTGATTCGCCCCATATCATTCGGTGGAAAACTGTGGCGAGAGTAACTGGGAATCTATGAGGGCGAGACTTGTTCGAGGCACGTACGATAGTTGACCCCGTTCCTGTGACTCGGTAACGAGCTGAATATTCCCCCGATCACATTCATGACTTTTAATTTTAAGACTCGAATAGTTCCCTTTTGTTTTTTCGATGGCGGCTCTGTGTGAACCGCTAGGCACCGGCAAAAAGCAATGGCTATTAAAATATGACGCAATTGAGTATCCAGGAACTCTAAATAAAGAGAAGTTTTACTTTTGTAACATTTCACAACTCTCCCGCGGGTGTCGTACAAGGCGACTAAGGTTAAAACAGTGATGAGGAATGGGCAGCAGCGTTCCTCTTATGCCATCTAGCAATATGTACTGCAAATTCCTTACCCAATAAATGGCTCACCACCTATACCTACATAGGACCTAACCTAATTGGCGAAACGTGGGTGTTAATTCACCTCCGCCTACGCCTTCGGGGATATAGGCGTGATTTATGTATGGATGTTTATTCAAACTAAATTTTTCACAGTCGGGTTTAATGTCATTTATCTAGATAACTTTACATACATAAATCACGCATATTTATCCCATATCTATCGAGCACGTAAACCGCATTGTATTGCTTGGTAGTATAAAAGGAACGCTGCTTCCCTTTACTCATCACTGTCTTTACCCTTAATCGCCTTGTACAGACAACAGCACGCCAGACTACCACAAAATGTTACATTGTCTCAGTCGACTTTTGGCTCTACTGCCAACAAGATAAGGTTGGCAATCGATTGAAGAAATTTGACAGTTTGGGTCGTCTGAAGAACCGTTGACTGTACATATAACCGCGGGAGAGATGGGGGTGGTCAATTGTATTCTGCTCTGCCATCACCACACGGCAGACATACATCAACAACAACATACATACATACTCTCGAAAAACTATCATACTTTCGGCTGTCGACAAAAAGTAATGAACTATATAATAACTAACACCTCGGGTGCATTTTAAAAATACGATTGGTGCCATATCTAGTTAACCCACATTGAGGCACGCTTTGAATGAGCTTAACGATCAAAACGTGATGTAATTCATAACGTTTCACAACTTCACAGCGCACTATAAACGTCATATTTAATTTTCGCTTTTAGCAAACAACACGGAAGTGCATAATAATTTTTACTGAAAGTTAAGCAGAAACTACAGTCACGGAATAATTGTGTCCCAAAGACTTTGAGAGAGAATATTACAAAAATATACTGCACCAAATATTATGTGTGCAGTATTTGTTTTGTTGTACAGTCTTAGTTTGTCATCATCATTACCAGCCCTTTAATGTCCCTACTGCTGGGCCTTCCCTATGGATTGAAATAATAGGGAGAATGGGCCAGAACCCACCACGCTGACTTGTTCGGATTGGTTTGTATCAACGACTGCAGATGCAGCCGGAACTAACTGCCTCCCGAAGCACGGAGGAACTCGATATATAATGTATTTTAGGTCCCGCATCCAATGACCGGCTTTAGCATACATTGCTTAGTTTACGCAACCGCAGGCCGAGCGAATTTATTATAATTTTTTTTTATAATACGTCAGAGTGCTGCAAACACAACGCCATTTAGCTCCTCTGACCAGAACTTATGCTCCTTGAAAATATTTCTAATACACCCACTTCTTCTTAAACCTAACCTACACACAAGTACTTACCACATATAAAGAGAGCCAGTCAATTTATCTTCGCTACGGATTGAAAACCACGAAGTAGCTGCTAGTAAGTACTGCGAACAGTTTGAAACTAACACTTGGTTCAGAGTGGGAATACGAATGCAGCTAATATAGTGGTTCCATACAAATCGAGCAAGTTCCCAGACCCCGATCGAACTATTCGGGAACAAAGTTTCTTGCATCAATCCTTGTCCGATGGCATACGCCTCGTGTGGTTGTTGACATACGAGTTGTACTGCTAAGAAAGTCGGCTGAGAGCTGCCCCCGTAGCACGGGACGTGGACACATCTCCTTCGGGGGAAAGAAAATATTTTACTCTCGCTCTACCTCCCACTAAATCCCAAGACAAAATACTGTCAAGTGGTGGATCGAGACTTGCCCATGTCCCCATGCTAGGCCCGCTGAGGAGCTTGGTGGAGATATGCCGAGGGAGCTCGACGCGTGATGCGTAAGTCAGCCGACAGACGCTCACTGTTGGGCATAGACCTCCGCCAAGGATCTCCAAACCGAGCGGGCCTGCGCTGCCTGCGTCCAGCGGCTCCTCGCGACCTTTACCAGATCGTGGGTCCACCAAAGCAGTGGTGAATTTACACCTACGCCATACATTATTTTCCATATCTTGACGATTCATAAGTGTATTGTAATCTTACCAGATATGAATAAATGAATTTTGACTTTGACTTTGACATAAACCAAAAAAAATGATTCTCAAGGAAGATGTTACGTAAACTGTACATAAATTGTTTTGAAACAGCGTAATTCCTGAAAATAATGACGCAACCGAAACATTCGCAATTAATACTCACCTTAAAATATTCAAAGTTTATTCAAAGCAATACCCGGCAAGACACAGTCGCGAACACTTCAAATAAAAGAATGAAATTCTTAACGTTCCCTGCCCACGGTGGGAAAACCAATTTAAAGTTATGACGCTGTTTACCGAAACTCCCTTTTTTCAGATATCACTTCTTGGAATATAATTAAGTGCCACAGAGTTTTCTGTTCCACTCTTTACAGTTCACATTCACAGAGATATTTTACTTAGTTTACAGAAATAATAGGGTCGATTCTGACAACGGTTCTCTTAACCTAAGATTAATTTGACAACAGTGTTTCTCTTTTATTTTCAATACAGAATGAAGAGGAGAGACTGATATTAAATTTAGTTTAAAGTTTAGAGAGTCATGTCAGAATTGACCCTATTCTCGAATGCGCCGTCAATTACATACATACATACATACATAAATCACGCCTATATCCCCGAAGGGGCAGGCAGAGGCGAAATAGCACCCACGTTTCGCCAACTATGTCAGGTCCCATGTAATAAGTGGCGAGCCTATTGCCATTTATCGGGCACAAAAGTCGCAGTACATAGCTAGGTGGTATAAGGGGAACGCTGCTGCCCATTCCTCATCACTGATTTATCCTTAGTCGCCTTGTACGACACCAACGGGAGAGACTTGGGGTGGTGACAATTGTATTCTACTATGCCGTCGTTGTGGGCCGTATTTGGGAAGTGGAAAGTAAAGAAGATGTACGACAACGGAATTTATTGACACTTATTATTATGGCCGCACTCAGAGTCGATTTAATGACCATTAAACATAAGTGAAGAAATTTAAATAAAATTCACTCTCAAGATGAATGAATTTTGAATATGTTTTGAAGTATTTTTATGAGTTGTGCCGTTTTTTATTAAATGACTGATATATTTTATGTAATTGACGTGACGTAAAGTAGAATCACTTCACTCCGCGCCCTCACACGTCACAGAATAGCTATATGAAATACGTATCATGCACACAGACTAAACAAGTAATGAAAGCATCATAACTGAACCCCATGGACTGTCTGTCGTCATTCTATATTTATAACGAACCCACAACATACACGAGTGTTCTACAATTAACAGGGTGTCAGTTGAAGATTACCATTCCGCAAATCCTGCTCAAAGGAACCCCTGAACTCCACCTGATAGGTAATTACGAAAGTTCCCCCATAGCCGTTTACAAAGTATTGAAAAATGAACGCTGATATTTGATCTTTGCTGAAGAACAAAGTAATTTTAAGTCCGATAGGGTTCGCCGCTGGCCGGAGATTAAAAATAAAAGATGCGAGTGCAGCTTTAAACTATAGTTAAGATAAGCCAAGTTTAAGTGTCGGAGCCACAGCCGAGTTTATGGAAAGTTAAAATGAAAGTTCCACTATCCTTTTAAAAATAAACTTTAGTTTGTGAGCAGGTAGGTAATGAATTGCTAACGCGTTGCTTAGGATCCTTTCCTTTATATCGCTCATTTATTATAAGAGAGAGAAAAAACCTTTGAAAAATTGTGTATTTTAAATAATTATATGAGAATAACACTTACTGTTGCAGGAATGCAATTTTGAGTTGTATCTCTTTTGGATTTAAGAAGCGTTAAATAGCCTTAAGTTGCGTCTTAGAATTAGCGTGCTAATTAAAAAGTTTTCGATGTCCAGTTGTTACAATGTCTTAAATCACTAATTAAAGTAACAGCCACGAAGTTTCAGAAAGTTATTTATTCTCTTTTCCCTGTTTTATAATTGATTACTGGTTTAAGCCCACGTCTGTTTGGTCCCACGGTAACACGGGTCTATTCAAATATTTGTGTTTATGTTAAGAATAAGAATAGGCATTGGAGTAGATAGATAGCGTAATCTAAATCAAGCTTTATGAAAATGTGATACCTTTTATATTAATCAAATCAATAGATAACGCTAGTTTTCTCAGATTAATTGTAATGTCGTTTTATAGACATTAACGTCTTTAAAAATATCTATGAAAGAGTTTTAAAAAATGTACCTACATTAAATAACCTTGGAAAGCGAATAGCACTGAGGTCTCACAAGCGTTCGTGACGACATTACAAGTGTCGCTGACGACAACCCCCAAAAAGTAACAAAAACAAGTCCCGAAACACAATCACGGAGCGCGCGTTCGATGTTGGAACTGATAGAAAGTAAAAATATTTAAAAAAAGCTAACGGCAAAGGGAGATTGCCCAGTGTATACCAATAAACACCTTGGTATATCTCAAAGCCGCGTGGTGACGGCAGAGTAGAATACAAATATTGTTACCACCCCAAACCTCTCCAGTGGGTGTCGTACAAGGCGACTAAGGATAAATCAGTGATGAGGAATGGGCAGCAGCGTTCCTCTTATAACACCTAGCAATAGTATTGCGTCTTTTGTGCCCGATAGATGGCAATGGCCTCGCCACCTATTACATGCGACCTGAAATAATTGGCGAGACGTGGGTGCTGGTTCGCCTCTGCCTGCCCCTTCGGGGATGTAGGCGTGATTTATGTATGTATATCTCAAAGTACACACAGTACTTTTATCTCAAAGAGTAACCTTGAGAAATATATTATATATTGGAAAAGCTGTCATCTCAAACACCGTCTCCGTTTATCGCTCTCTCGACGTGGTTCTTTTTCTATACATTTGTTCACCATTAGCACCTTTTCGGTGTGATGGATAGTATGAATGTAAATGGAGTGAATGACTTCTGACTGATACGAATGGAAGAAGGAACATTGCACCAACCTCATATAACCTGGGAACAAGGCAGGAAAATGACGATTTTATATCTTACATACATTTAATTATAATACGCCTTTCTCCCATAAGGGTAGGCAGAGATAACTTCTTTCCACTTGTACTTCTTTCGCTTCATCCAATCTCATGAATGTCTTAATGCAGTCAGTCGGTTACCAGAACTCTTGAGCTGGACCTTTTTAATACACTTCAATTTGATATTTATTAGTATTAAAAATAAACACAAATCTCAAAAAAATAAATTAATATATTTTTCGTGCGATTTCGGCATAGGTGCCGAGTGAATCGCGGCGTCGCGCCGCTCGGAGGCGGCGGGCGCGGCATCAGTTGTTACGGTGCTAACAAGGCCCCACTGACATAGATTGTTGTGCCAACTGTAGGAACCACTTGATTTCCGACTTCCTCATTTCGCTGCACAACCTAAGTGGTAGACAATTGCGCCTCTTCGTTCGCGCTGCATTTTAATTTGATGTTTTTCTCGGCTTATGCTTTCGATGCGGCTATGAAATTCTGCCTGGGTATTTTTGAGGTTGTTGAATGAATACCTTTATTTACCTATTGTCAGGTTTGGTGTCCGGCTATAGAAACAGTAAGTTTCAGGTAGACTGTCTCACAGCACGACAGCAATGAAACTGCGGAACAGTTCACTATCTATGAGTGATCCCGCCTTTTTAATTACATAATATAAATCACGCCTATTTGTCCCCGAAGGGGTACCAAGAGGTGAACTAGCACCCACGTTCCGCCAATTATGTTAGGTCCCATGTAATAGGTGGCGAGCCTATTGCCATTTATCGGGCACAAAAGTCGCAGTACTATTGTTAGGGTATATAAGAAGAACGCTGCTGCCCATTCCTCATCGCTGATTTTTCCTTTCGAAAGGAAAGGCGGAGGTGAATTACCTTCCACGTTAATTAGTTAAGATGGCGAGGCTCTATCGCGCACATAGATTGCTAGAAGTAGGAGGATTGTATAAGAGGAACGCTGCTACCCATTACTCATCAATGAATTAACTCTTAGGGCCTGTTTTTTGATGTATAGTTAACTCAACCAATTGTTAAAAAATTGTTACCTACTACTAATAAGGATAAATATCAGTCTAACATTTAACTTATAGTAACAATTTTTAACAATTTCAACAAGTTAACTATGCATAAAAATAGCGGCGTTTAGTCGCCTTGCACGACACCCACGGGAGAGATTGGGGATGGTGACAATTAGATTCTGCAGTCACCACACGGCACTTATGTTTTAATTAAGCGCCTCTAAAAGTCTCGGGAACAGAGCTTTTTTTAGTGACAAGAATAAAGTTTTCCTAGCTTGGATTTCAGGCTACTGAAACAGGCAATTAAGCGACCACGGATAGTTCGTTCACAGTTTTTTTTTGCCACTCTTTCTATCCCTCTCTCTCTCTCTCTCTGTCTCTGTACGCTGATGAAGAAAAGTTATTGCCGCCCAATTAAGTTACAGCTCGTTGTAATTCCAGTTTTTAGATAACACGAATTTTTTATCTCGAATCGGGCAACTTTCGTTCTTATTAAAATTTCTATTTAGATTTTAATCTTAGATTGCTTTTCGTAACCCAAGTTTAAGACTGAAAGAAATAAGCTTTGAAGAGTTATTATAGAAATATTAGTGGCGTTGATATTGAAAAGCGGTGTTGGTTTTTTATTTAAGTAATACTCACGTAGAATAATAATAATACTGAAAAGGCAAAGACTTCATTTATTTATGTAATACCAAATATTTGTTGTAAGTCAATGTTTTTCTTTGTTTAGATACACACACATACGCACACACGAATCACGTCTATTCATTCCCGAAGGGGTAGGCAGAGATGTATAAACCCCCACGTTTCTCCAATTATAATAGGCGGCGAGCTGAATGAGGCTGCAGCTCTTTAGTTCCATAAGCAGTTATTATTAATTTTATAAAAAAACATGACAAGAATAAATTTTGTGGCTCATTAAAAATTTTCAATTTGAAATATTGTAAATTGTAATTTTGGACTCTTCTGACTCTATTCTCCCTATCCTCCGTTGGACACACGTGTTTTCGATATCTAACGTCTTGACGATTCATGAGTGTATTTTAATCATACCAGACATGAATAAACAAATTTTGACTTTGGCTCAAAATGTTGCCAACCCCTGACCTAGTACCTAGTAACTCGTTTTCCCAACTAGCATTACCGAGATAAAATCTAAAAGCGTTCCGAAAGCTCATCTCTTACATTGATAGCCAGTCCGAATCCTAGCAGCACTGACGGCATTGGGCGTTTTTTCACTATCCGGCCCGGCACCGGCCCGGCGTCCGGCTCCGGCACCGGCTCGGCATCCGGCTCCGGCACCGGCCCGGCTGCCGGGGAAGCAAAAATGTATGAAATATATGGTCATGTTTTTCCACTCACCGGTTCTGCATGTGTATAATGTATTGTAGCCGTGTGCGTGTGGGTATGTCCCCAATAACAAGCATATAAACCGGCCGCGACATCGGCCCTTGCCGGTGCAGTGGAAAGACGCCGGTGCCGGAGCCGGACTGGTGAGTGGAAAACGCCCATTGAGTTGATCGGCGAAGGCGACCGTCCCACGACCATGCAATTTCACACGCTGGTTCCCCCTGATGTTGCCAACGGCTCGTTTGGCTAACGGAACGGAATGGCGAATTATTGCAAAATTTACGGTGCATATTACAATTTTGTACTATTATCTAAAAAGAGGTAGATACGTTATACGCTCACAAAACACGAACAAAATATGTACCAAAATGCTGTAGCAACACACAATGACACTTTAAACATTGTCAAAAATTTTAAAAAGGATGGCATAATTTATTAATAGGAAGAAAAAAGACAGCTAGTTATAGTCATTGCGCGTAAAGTGTGTCAAAATAAACACGCAGCAAAGTAACTAACTAACAAAGTAAGAAGGTTATTAGGTTTCGAGAGCTGTTTTATGGATTCTTTATGTATGGATACACTTTTAGTCAGATGATAAATATGTTTTATGTTTTATATCCCTGATAAGTTTGACTTTATAATAAAGTTAATTTCCATCTTTAAAGCTTAACATCATAGGTAGACATTATGTTAAATATTGAAATTGCATTATTGAAATGTACCAACTTATTCTTCTTAAGGTATTTCGCCGCCAATCTTGTTACTTTCTTTGTGTACGCACAAAATTTACTCATTGGTTTCACCTTAATTCATTTGCCGGAAACCTATAAAATAACAAAAAAAACTTCATACTGATAATTCGGCATTCAGGAACTGGACTTATCAATAGTCCGGCGCCTTACTTAGATACCTAGTCAAAAAGTCGAGTTGTCTGGTCATCATTCTACAGGGAAATGTAAGCTAATGTGTAGACACTAACATGGATAGGTATGTCTAATTTTGTCCGTTCGGTTATATTTTAATCTTTGACAACCATCCCTCTTCCACTCGTTGCGCGCTGTATCGCTGTCGCACTCTATCTTATTATGATACTTTTTTATCTTATATTATTTATTTTCTTAATAATATTAACGAAAATCAAATAAAAATGTATACTACGCGCATGATAAGTAATCCCCAGACTTTTGGAAGTCTATTGGTGTAGTTGTTACAGAGTCGCAAAACATAAGACGGCATTTTTGTAATTAATATCGGGAGCAATCAGCGCATTGGCTGTCATTGCGAGACAAAGCTCAGGTAGGCTAATTAGCCTACTTTTCGGGTCGCACTCTTTGCATGCAAGTAACCTATCTACCTCTTTTTAAATATAATATCATTGGTATCACAGAGTTGTTAGGTCAAAAGCTAGATCTAAAGCAAGCAGTTATCAAAGAGTATATAATACACTATGGCAGTTATGATTAAATTGAAGTAAGCCAAGTGGTCAATTATTCGAAGGCACAGAAAACAAATGTCAATTTTCTCAATATCATCCGGGAAGTAGATAATTTTTTCTCAATCTCTGCTTTTATTTCTCTAGACCTAGCATGGCAAAAGAGGGAGACTAGTTTATCCCCAGTGATAAAGTTCTCCCGACAGTGCCGCCAATCTAAGCGAATATAGAGTGAATGACTGAACCCGATCTTTACCAACCACGAGCTACGATGTATAAGCTAACCAAAATAAAAATACGTAGCAACGGACTATTTTATTCGAATCTTTTAACTTTTAAAATTGTTAGGATAAAGAGAAGTCAGACAGAACATTATATTGACATTGACATGACAATTGGTAATTGAACTTTTTTGTATTTTGTTGATTTTCTATTTGACTTGGAATATTGATAATAGTACATTATGATATCAGTATGTTGGATTAATGCATACGACGTTTTTCAAATTTGTATTGTTAATAACTTTACCAAATAATTACGGAAAATGGCGCCTAGAGTGCGCGCCCGATAAGTCTGTGCGTGGTCAAAATTGGAACTAAAATCCCTTCTGCTATTTTGTTTGTCGTCAATGTGAGCGAGAAGCGCCTCCCATCGCGCGCAGACTTATCTGGCGCAGACTCTACAAATTTTGGATTTTGTTCTTTTTTAATTGGTCGAGGTAGATTACCTTATTATTGGTCTTTTGAACTTTTAGCATTAAAAAAATATACATCATAAGCATTAGTTTCCGTATACCTGTAGCTGTTTATTTTTTATTTTACACAAATTAAAACACTTCTAAAAGTAACTGCGAAAATGTAGCATAAGTGCTGCAAACAATTCTCAAATGTTATACCAAACTTATTTTGAGAACACAAGGTCCACTTTTGCGTGCTAGTCCAACATTTCAATCTCCCTAATTCCTCTTTAGTACAACCCTAACGCGCAGAAATACTTCGAACAGTCCAATCGCGTAAGGTGGAACGTCCACAACAAAGTCTGAATCAAATTCAGCCACACGGTTCTACTCACTGCCACACAACAAATAATCTTATTGGGCGAACATAGAATGACAAATCCAATGTAACCCTGTTCTGCCATCGTTCAAATACAGCTTTAAGTAGCTGCCCCTTTACAAAGGTATAATAGATATTAATCTACAGACAAAGCTCGCAAATCTACCCGAATCGACATCCGACTACCTATCTGATGTCGGTGCAATTTCACACACCGATACTCCCTGATATTGCTAGGTAACTATCCGATCGTGTAACCGAACTGAACATGTCAAAAATTTTAGACAACCGACGTTATTGGAATACGCTGCGTGATTTAGAGCAGTGATTCGGTCTGTACAGTTTGCGCTGTTCCAATAGGCAATGTAAAACGTGAGTTTGTTATAGGAAATGGTGTGTATAGGAATGTGAGAATTTTCAACAGGGGTATAATGTAATGGTAGATGGTATGATGGTAGATCGGTGTTCGATGTAGGAAGTATGTATTAAGTCTCTCAACGAGAGTAAATGACAAGGTCAAGAATTCAAGGGACCAAAATTAACTGCGCCACAGGTCACTCCGACAAATTCGATGTTATTTGTTTGTTTTAATTGGCAATATAAGTATTGAATTTTCATGATCTTTATTTGGTCTTGATCTTGAAATTTTGAAACCTTGACTCTGTCACTGTTCTAACCTTCTTCTTCTTCCTCTTCTTGGGTCAGTGTCAGTGTCAATCAGTCATCAAATGGCCAATGTGACTGAAAAAACACCCGGTGGTCGTTCTAACTTAACCCAACATAGAAGAAAGAAGTCACAGAATTGTCATTAAGAATGCACCATCACATTTCTGAGAATACAAAAATTATAATTGAGACGAATATCCGCGGTCCCTATTACAACGAACAAACGCTAACGCGACACAAGAATTATACAACAGCGAGCACTGGCACACACAATGGCTGAGTCAGCAGATTAAAATGTCGCTCGCCATTCCCGCAGCAGTAATTCCGAATTCCTCCCCGCGCTGTCGACACTTAGCTGGGAAGTCTTACGTCAAGTAACGTATACTATGGCCACATGAGTAAATAAACGGAACAGAGAATAACCTTCATACAACCGCGCGAATCGGTTGCACTACTACAAGCACGCGGGGTATGTGTGCGTTACCACTGGCCGCTGTCGCGCACGCGGCGAGACTGGAAAAACCGGTTTATGACGCACAACCATTTGCATAATCTCAGGGTTAGTGCGACGGCGGGCGTTCTTAGGAAGCTTTTACTCTGTTCGGTTTATCTACTCATGTGCTATGGCTATTAAGTTGAACCGCGTAGTTCTGTGGATGCACCTGCCCGTATTTCCACGGATGTCTGAGCACGGGAGGAATTCAAGCGTGGTGCCAAATGCGCGCTGTCTCTTGGTAGCGGACAGATCTCCTTACTTGGAGACCAATCGATCATTGTGGGCGTCTTAATGGAAAGTCATCCGTGCTGGCCTGGAAGCGAAAAAAAAATTAAAAGGTCTCAGCACCGCACGGCAGCACTCACCTCAGGGATGTCGCAAAAGTCGACTGGAGATGGTAGCGGACAGATCTCCTTACTTAGAGGCCAACCGATCATTGTGGGCATCTTAATGGAAACTCTTCCACGCTGGCCAGTGAGCGAAAAAAAAGTAAAAGGTCTCAGCACCGCACAGCAGCCTCACTCTAGGGATGTCGCAAAAGTCGACTGGAGATGGTAGCGGCCAGATCTCCTCTCCTGGTGAAGATGATGTGATGATGATGAACAATAAAAAAAAACTAAAATAACAATACTAAAATTACATACATACATACATAAATCACGCCTATATCCCCGAAGGGGTAGGCAGAGGTGAACTAGCACCCACGTTTCGCCAATTCTGTTAGGTCCCATGTAATAGGTAATACTAAAATTACAATACCCAATAAATGTTTATATTAGACCTCGTTGCGAATGGTACAGACGCACGTAGGTACTCACTTAATATTCCGAAGCCTTCGCCGATATGCAGTTATCAATTGCTATTTTGCTTCTCGCTTCAGAATTGGAACCACTACTAATAATTGTTCTAAAATGCACGTAATTAAACTGCTATGACTGTGACCCAAATGCATATAGGTAGAGCCAATTGCTGTAATCTCCGAACTATGGCGAGCTGACCATTTAGTAGGTACCTACTACGGCATTTATTATACAGCATTCTGTATTTCTCTGTTATGATGACTTTATTTTAGAACTCAATATAATTATAACTTTCATACATACTGAATCAGGAAGAGGTGATTTTTTCCCCAATTAAGTCAAATCTCATGTAATAAGTGGCGTGGTAGGGAATTACCATCTATCGGACACGTAGATCGTATTAATCTACTTATTGCCAGGTGGTATAAGAGGAATGCTGCTGCCCATTACTCATTGTTGTCTTAACCATTATTCGCCTTGTACGACACCCGCAGGAGAGATTTGGAGTGGTGACAATAGTATTCTGCTCTGACGTCACCACACGGGATCGGTAAAAATTAGAAGCACATTCTCTTCTAAAAAAAAAGCGTCTTGAAATGTTTATTCTTGCTTAATTAGATATTACTCTATCGATGTTGTTTGAAGAAACTCGTTATTGTACTGAAAAAATACCATACACTGAACATCGGTTAACGAGGTGTAGTAAAGTCAAGTTATTAACTTAAAACTTTAACATAGTGCCTATAGGAGAAGTTCCGCAAAGTTTGTGTACATTAATATACATTAATAGCTTAACTTGGGGAACATTACGCGAATCAACATGTTATCCGAGACTGAAGTAATTAATTTGGAAATAGTTGCTTATTACTTTATGCTGGGGATGGGAGTAATTAAGCACAATGTATTAAACATATAGTTTCTTACATATCTTTTTAAAAAACTTTTTTTCACTTTTCATGATCCAGACGAGTGTAAAATGTAATGCAATCTAACGTGTAATGTCACACGAATTCTACGTTAGGACGGATATATGTAACGCTCGTAGTGCCGTCCTAACGTAGAATTTGTGTTACATTACACGTTACACTCGTCTGCATTCGGCTTTAAAGTTACTTTAGTGTTTGCATATCGGAACTCTTGAAGCTCCTTAATAGTCTCTAGGGACTAATGCATGGTTTACACGGGGTCAATGACTGGACCCAGTGACTCGGTATTTCGGACCCAGTAACTGGCTACATGTACTTATCGGATCGGACATTAACTGCCGTACTCAGAGACGTCAAATAACTTTAATGAGTAATTAATGCCAAAAAATTTCAGTTAAATGTAGATCATAGACCCGACAAGAATAACGACTAGTTTTAAATTGTCATTTTTTACATTAAGTACCTACTCATTAACGTTAATTGACGACTGACGTTTCTGAGTGCGGCAGTAAGTCAGCTGACTTAAATGTCCGATATAATTTTCATTTTTCATTACGGCGTCGAAATTTCTTCCTTTTGTGCTGGCCTGGAAGCGAACAAATGACGAAGAATAGACCAGCTCCAACTCATCCCATGGGTGTTGTAAAAGTCGACTAAGGGAGATTGCTCGGTGTAGACCAATAAACACCTTGGGGCACCCGAATGGTGGAGGGCAAACCACCAACAACAGCGTACCTAAAGACGGTTGGTGTCCGGCAGGCGGCCGGCGGATAACCTAAGCCAAAACCTTTAGCAGTATGGATTGGAATGTTGTCATTCCAATCACTCTCTCTGTTCATCGGTCTCTCGACATGGTCCGTTCCGTCGCTTTTCTATACATTCATTCTTCACTAGCACCTTTACGGTGTGATGGATGATATGAATCAAACGGGAGTGGATGGCTTGATGGCGTCTGACCGATATGAAAGGACGAGGAAACATACTGCGCCGACCCTAGATAGTCTGGGAACAGGGCAGGGAGAAGAAGAAGAAGTCGAAATAAACTCACCATGTAAAAAAAAAATTCATTTCGTGAAACATATATGTCCGTTACTCAATACAAGTAATGGCGTTAGTTTTAAAATATTGTAATTTTCTATAGTAAATATTTTTTCCCTCGCATTCAAAGTGAAAAATTAAGTTTTTAACGCAAGTCTAAACAACCAGACTGTAATTATGGTTGCTTAGTCTCGAGCTATAGCCAGTTATACCCTTGTATAACAATCTGCTATTCTATTTTATATAACTATAAAAGATGATTACCACCGATAAAAAACATTCTACGATCTAGCATGAATTTTGTCATACACTTTGTCATATCCCTTTGACCGGCCTGACAACCTCTTAAGGAACGCCATTGTGCCGGGAGCATTTGCTTTACTAGCCTGAAAACCACACATATTCATGATGCACAGGTCCAGGAGGTCTACTCTGAAACTCTGAACGATTAACTCACATCTATCCGTCTTTCTCACGCCACTGCGTGTTAAAGTAAGAGCGACAAAGACTCGACCGAACGAAATACACTTCCAGAGTAACGCCCCAGAACCCCCCTAAACAATAATTACATTAGGGTATAATATTACCGTATATCTTTAGTTAATAACTATCATCTTTTTGCCCTTATCCCAGATGATTTCTTTTTGCACCAGAATATCAAAGTATGTAATTGACGAAAAGAAAGTTAAGCATCAACGATAGGCTTAAAAGGCGTTGCCACAAAGGCTGTTATAGTTTTTTTTTAATTCTCCCTATATTTTAAGGAAGGCAAAGGGTCTAGCCCATACAACCATATCTTTAGTGTATATTTTATCTGTAGTCATATGAGATATATGAGTGGGTGAGCGAGTGCTTGGCGGCCTTTCAATGCCGTGAGTGAAATTTTTATTTCAATCATTCAAAAATTGTTTCAGAGTTGACTTTGTGTAGGAATAAAAGTGGTGTTATTTTGATGCATAAGGATCCGTGTTGATGTTCAATTATGAAGAATCATTAAAATAAAAGTGTTGTGCCGTGTTTGACGTTGAGAATTTTATAGCGGTTTTCACCACCTCATCCAATGATATTATATTTAAAAAGAGGTAGATAGGTTACTTGCATGCAAAAAGTGCGACCCGAAAAGTAGGCTAATTAGCCTGACAGCCAATGCGCTGATTGCTCCCGATATTTATTACAAAAATCCCGTCTTATGTTTTGCGACGCTGTAACAACTACACCAATAGACTTCCAAAAGTCTGGGGATTACTTATCATGCGCGTAGTATACATTTTTATTTGATTTTCGTTAATATTATTAAGAAAATAAATAATATAAGATAAAAAAGTATCATAATAAGATAGAATGCGACAGCAAATACAGCGCGCAACGAGTGGAAGAGGGATGGTTGTCAAAGATTAAAATATAACCGAACGGACAAAATTAGACATACCTATCCATGTTAGTGTCTACACATTAGCTTACATTTCCCTGTAGAATGATGACCAGACAACTCGACTTTTTGACTAGGTATCTAAGTAAGGCGACGGACTATTCTCAAGTCCAGTTCCTGAATGCCGAATTATCAGTATTGAGTATTTTTGTTATATGAATTAAGGTGAAACCAATGAGTAAATTTTGTGCGTAGACAAAGAAAGTAACGAGATTGGCGGCCAAATACCTTAAGTAGAATATGTTAGGTACATTTCAATGATGCAATTTCAATATATAACATGATGTCTACCTATGATGTTAATATTAAAAGATGGAAATTAACTTTATTAGAAAGTTAAACTTATCAGGGATATAAAACATAATAGTTATTTGTTATACGAGAGTGCAAAGTTGCTTTTTAACCAACCGTGCTCAATTTTGATGACCGAGCTAGCGAAGGATTCTAACATTGAATCACGAGCGTGGCTATCAAAAGATCACAAGGTGAAAAATCTTTGCACTCAAGTGCAACACGTAACATTTCATCCCCAGTTAACGAGGACATGGCAAAATGCAAAAAAAAAATTACAATCACATTATTAAAAGTTTCAGTCAATTCTATTTACACCCTGACCCCCGAATACAGAAACGCTAATCAAAGTTTGAGTCTTGCTTAACATTGAAATGTTGTCAAAATTGACGTTTTTCCATACTAATTCTGACAGGTAATGTCCACTTAACTTTTTAAGCAGTCCCCCAAATTTGATTAGCGTTTCTGTATTCGGGGTGAGACTTCCACACCCATCCTACCAAACACACACACAACATCCCCCCGGACACACCCACAACATCCAACCAGACGCACCCACAACATCCACCCAGACGCACACGTGCAAAGCAAATTAATAAAAAAGTACACCAAAAAGGTTCCGAATCTGAATTTTTGACAAATTAAAAAGGTTGCTTAACAAAATTCGACACCATAGAGGTCCAATAGGTTAAATGATGTTTTTAAAATTTTGTGCAGACTGTGCAGTGAAAGTAGTGTTGTTTTGATGCACAAGCATCCGGGATGGTGTGAAATTATGCAGAATCATTGAAAATAAGTCTTGTGATGTGTTTGATGTTGAGAATTTTGAAGTGGTTTTCACCAACTCAACAGGGAGAATTAAAAACAAATTAAAAAAATATGTTTTTCATCCCACCATCTCGGAAAAGGCGTTTTTGCTCTTCGATATCTGAGTGCAAAAGCCGTTTTTATCCTCTAGAGGTTAAAGTAAATTTGAATTTAGAACATCGTGTGCAATGAGTTTGTGAATTCAAAACATCATTATACCTATTTATTTCTACCTCCATGGTGCCGAAATTATCATGCAACCTATTTTAATTTGTTAAAAACTCAGACTCGGAACCTTCTTGGTGTACTTTTTTTGTAATTTGCTTTGCGCGCGCCATTTTCTTTTCACGTCATAAATTTGTTAAAACCTTGGAGTTCCGTGACGGTCAATCAGCTTGGCGTCAACCTTGCTTTAAACATTTTGATCGTCTACAATGCTTGCTTGATGCTTGAGTCAAGCATTTAAAAGCTTTTTAGGTTTGTTTGATTTGTTTACGCTAGCAACGGAACAAAAACATACAGAAAATCAACGTGCTTGACTCAAGCTGATTGACCGTCTCAGAACTCCATTAGGGACGGTAATTTTTATTAGGTACTTACAGGTGTGTCTGGATAAATTTTGCGGGTGTGGCTGGGTGGATGGGTGGATGTTGGAGGTGTGTCTGGGTGAATGGGTGTTTTGTGGGTGTGTCTAGGTGAATGGGTGTTTTGTGGGTGTGTCTGAATGGATGGGTGAGTATTGTGGGTGTGACTGGGTAAATGGGTGTTTTGTGTGTGTTTCTGGGTGAATGGGTGTTCTTTGGGTGTTTCTGGGTGAACGGGTGTTTTGTGGGTGTTTCTGGGTGAATGGGTGTTTTGTGGGTGTTTCTGGGTGAATGGGTGTTTTGTGGGTGTTTCTAGGTGAATGGGTGTTTTGTGGGTGTTTCTGGGTGAATGGGTGTGTATTTCAGGTGTGAATGTTATGGGTGTTTCTGGGTGGGTGTTGAGAGTGTGTTTGGGTTAATGGGAGGGTGTTGTGGAAGTTTCTGGGTGAAAACAGAAACTGTTGTGATTGTATTTTTTTTTTGTATTTTGCAATTTCCTCGTTGGGGGGGGATGAAAAGTTACGTGTTGCACTCGAGTGCAAAGATTTTTCACCTTGTGCTCTTTTGATTCCCTCGCTGTCGCTCAGGATTCTAATTTTTGAATCACTCGCTACGCTCGTGATTCAATTTTAGAATCCTTCGCCATTGAACTACTATTACTAGCGTATAGAAGCGACACCGCAAACAAGAAAAGTAGCCCGTGCGTTGATGCTCCAGAGCAACAACTCATTTAGTCATTCGCCAACGCTCGGAGCAACTGCTTACCGAAATTGTGGCTACAAAACGATTTAAAAATGCCTTCTTGCGTGTTAAAAACATGCAAAAACGAATCAAGAACAAGTCAAAAAGTTAAGGGTGTGACTTATCATCGGTAAGTTACAAAATATTAATTAAAACATAACAAATATTAATTTTAAAACATAATTCGCCATTTTGTATGAAAATCATAGATTATGAAAAAGTGAACTATACAGAATGGACAATTGATAAATTGTTGGTGAATTTTGTGACTTTGATGCAACTGATAATTTTGTACTTTTTATTACTCAGTTTGTTATCATTCAATATAATTTCACTCTCAGACTAATTACTTGTGTTATGGATACTAGATAAATGCGCTTCACATTTTTATAAATAAACTAAAACTATGGCTCGTGAGTAATTGTTGTTGTGAGTGTGTGTGTGTGTGTGTGTGTGTGTGTGTGTGTGTGTCGTTATGTTGAATGGAGTATAGGTGTAGGTAACTTTATAAATATTGGTATATCGATATATATAATGTTTCCTAAACCTAATACCCCACCTTTTTCTTATCAGCCCTGTTATACAATCGATCGCTCAGCCTTATCCCAGCCATGCTCCTCAACGCTCTCATTTCTATTGCAATTATTCTACTTTGATGTTTCTTCTCCCATACCCAACTTTCACTTCCATACATTAATGTCGGGACCAGCACTCCATTATGAACAGCCACAGGAGACTTTCTGGACACGCACACAAAGGCACACACATTATAATAAAATTATGGCTCCCCTCCCTGATAGACAGTTTAGTTTGACTATGTTTGACATGGGCGTGGAGGTTCTGTAATATTAATAATAATAAAACTTTTTTGGTAAATACGCCTACCAAAGTAATAGAGACTGTTGTCTTGTAGATTTCCTCGCCCTCTTCATGGGAAGAGGGAAGCATGGATAAGATTTGTCAAAAAAAATCGCAACGAAGATACATGGCTACCGAACGAGCATACAGTCATATTATGTTCAGACCATTTCAAAAATGACGATAAGCACTTTACGAAGACAGGTCGACTATATCTTAAGAAATATGCAGTACCATATGCCAGTAAGGATTCAAATTCTAATACTTTAGTATCGCCAATATCAGAATCAGTAAGTGATTCGGAATCAATCTTTGATACTCCTTGAAAGATAGTGTTAAAAAAGACTTTATTAAAAGAAACAAAAGCTAAAAAAGTAGTTGCAGAAAAATTAAAGAAAATAGAGAAACAAAACAGATATTTAAAAAAAATGTTATTCTTACAAATTGATGGTCAAGGATATAAAAAATAAGTTTGGATTTGATGTACAAACGGAAAATGATTTGATACATAAAGCTGAACTTGTAGAGCTGTATAAATCATTTTTAATAAAAAACAAACAGAACAGACAAGCAAAAACGAAAAAGCAGATTGTGCTTTTTCCAAAAATCTGCTTTTATTATTATCTATTTATCTGCTTAAAAAAATTTCAAAGTTCTAATAAGAAGTTATTTGCTATTTAATAGCGATGGTAAATAAATAATACTAAATGATTAAGTAAAGACTGATAATGTGATTACGAGGTTATGTTCCTTTTCTATAAATAAAAGGCAAGAAATGAATGGATTTTTTATCAACCCAAAATAACGTTTAATTTTTTTTCTGATGTTCATATTCGCAAAACGAATTTCTCGAACGTATTATTATAATAAAGGAGAATGCCCAAAATCTGAAATCAATTGGTTTCAGATCTGAAAACAAAATTAATTACTTAGCTTAGAATTTTGAGAGTTTATCTCAAAAAAGCTTGAGACAATTTTGCTTCAGGTACAAAATGGGCCCAAGAATTTCAAATAAAAATCAAAAGTAGTACCTAATTTTATTTCATTTTAAACTTGTAACTATTCATTGACTTTTCCTTTATTTCTTAACCATTTTATTTCTAAATAATATCTAAGTAATAATAATTTATTCAAATAAATATAAAAATAGATAATGCATTCAAATTAGGTTTCGTAGGCCCTAAATCTTTGTCTCTTCTGCGATGCATAATCTATAAGGATATTTTTGTTAGACTGCGTTGAAAGAAACGCGTAAGCGCCATGAAATCGGCGGCGCTTACGATGTTTTGGTCGCGAGAAAACTGTGCTCAATCAGCGATTAGCGCTGCATGTTTTAATACTTTGGTTAGACGATAATCCACTGGTAATTGTGTTAGCGCTTATGTTGTTTGTTTAGCGCTGCAGCATATAACTGATTCCACGCCACGCTCGCCCGCTCGCCCCGCACACCCCGCCACCGTAGGTAGATTCGAGTTGGGAGAATATTTTTGTTTGTCATACCCCCGAATACAGAAACGCTACTCAAATTTGGGACACTGCTTAAAAAGTTAAGTGGACATTACCTGTCAGAATTTGAATGGAAAAACGTCAATTTTGACAACATTTAAATGTTAAGCAAGACTCAAACTTTGATTAGCGTTTCTGTATTCGGGGGATAGCGTCTCTAGTTTACTTTATGACTCAATGTCCTTCGCTAGCTCGGTCATCAAAATTGAGCACGCGGTTAAAAAACAACTTTGCACTCACGTACAACAAATAACTATTGTATTTACAATTATATTGCACTTGCACGTGATGTTCTAAATTCAAATTTACTTTATCCTCTAGAGGATAAAAACCGCTTTTGCACTCAGATTTCGAAGAGCAAAAACGCTATTTCCGAGATGGGGGGATGAAAAACATATTTATCATCTGACTAAAAGTGTATACATACATAAAGAATCCATAAAACAGCTCGCAAAACCTACTAACCTTCTGTTTTTGTTAGTTTTTGCTGCGGGTTTATTTTGACTTACAATTTTCGCGCAATGACGAAAACTAGCTGTCTTTTTTTCTTCCTTTTTTTTTGGTTAAATTTTCCCTATATTTTAGGGAAGGCAAAGAGCCCATACAGCCAAGTCTTTAGTGTATATTTTATCTGTAATCTTATGAAATAATGAGTGGGTGAAATGTATGAATGGAATGAATTTTACGTTAAAATATGGGTGTCACACATTTTAACGCATCTAGGGAGTGCTTGGAGCGAATTTAATGGTAACAGAGTTCATTGAGATGATTGAGACTGATGAAGTGGACAAAACCACTTTTTATTTGGTTTTCACCAAAATATCAAACACATCACACGACTTATTTTCAATGATTCTGTATAATCGCACATCAACACGGATGCTTGTGCATCAAAATAACACCACTTTCACTGCAGAAAATACACTCTGAACCAATTTTAGAATTATCGAAAATAAATCTGACTGACAAAACGAAACGCGCCAAACACCCTCTAAAGTGTTTTTTTTTTATATTTAGTATCTCTATCGGTATGTGTCAAATTATTGTCAACACATTTTCTTTAATCTGTGGTGCTGCTGGTTGGTTTTAAACGTAGTGTATTATATACTCTTTGGTTGGTTTGATGCAAGCGAAAAGCGAATCTGTGAAAGCGAACGCCTCGCCTTATAATGTTTTTGAAATTCTTGAATCTTTTTGCCTTCTTTTATCTACTTTGTTGATGATCTCGTGTTAATTAAAGCTTTTTAATTTTAAGATTATTGTGACTGTAAATAATATGACGCCGAGATGATATCAATTTTGTTTTTTACAAGTGCCTTCTAAAATTAACAATCGTGTACAGTAAATTAAACATATGAAAACTTCTGTGGTTAATCATTTGTTTTCATTATGACAAAACGCCGTAGAATACTTCACGCGGATAAAATAATACAAAATGTTATTCAAATATTTTGCTTGTTGATGTTTTTACAATTGAAAGGTATGCATTGTTTATTTTTGTTTGAAAAGAAAACATGCACAGGAAAGTAATAAATAACACTAATATAATTGCAGGTTACTATTCAATAGCAAATAATCCGATATTATTGTATTCCACAACATCAGACATCAGAGTTGCGAATTTATCAAGATCCGGGAGGAATAATATTATTGTAAAGGGTTTGGAACAAGGATCTGCTGTGGACTTCATTTACAAAAAAAGTTTAATATGTTGGTCTGATCAAACTGCAGAACTGATCCAATGTATGAACTATAATGAAAGTTACTCTGGAGAAAAGGTAATTAAAATTAATACATACTAATGAAATAAATTAGTAAATGCTGTTGAGGTGTGAGCGAGAAGTATACCAGCTAAATCCCTAAACACTAACTTCCCTCTCTGCCACACTATAGACCCATCACTCACAAAAGAGTTTTTGTGTCATAGTCATAACATCGTAGGGAATGAAAAAATAACTTTCCAGAAGTAAATATGTAATGTGATTTAAATCAATTTTTGTTTTATACAGATGAGAATAGTATCAGAAGGTCTCATAACACCAACGGGTATAGCAATTGATTGGTATACAGATAAAATATATTGGACGGATGGAGAAACAAATAGAATAGAAGTTATTAGCATGGAACAGAAATACAGGAAGGTTTTGTTCTGGTCAGAAGTAGACTTAGCCAGAGCCATAGCTGTAGTTCCTAAAGAAGGGTAAGTGTATAAATTTACTTACATGAAAATCTATAAATGAATTCAAACACTGTTAATTAGTATTAATTATTTAGATATTGAGTTATTTCGTAATGAGATTAGCAATCTAACACAAACCATATTATATTTCTTATGTAAAATAACACCTACTTTACCCAAACGGGTGTCTTTGTCAACCCGCTGACACCCCCCGGTCCTCGCCAGGCCCACGTGCGTAGTGGACGTATGCGATGAGCTTCCCACTCGCGCTGTCACATAGCAACAAAGCGGAGCATGTCAGTTTTCAGTGAGTAGGCCCAGACTAGCTGGGAGAATCACATAACCCTGGCCGGGCCCCACCCAGGCCGAGATATGTATAAAAACATTTTCCAAAAAATAAAAAGGTTTTCATGTCCTATTTATAGTAAATGACCCATAGCCATGAATTATGGCACATCAGGAACGCTGCTGGCCACTCCTTGCTATTCAAAATTGTGTGTTATTTGCTTGCAGCTTAATGTTTTGGACAGACTGGGGAGAAGAGCCTAAAATTGAAAAAGCTGGCATGAATGGTGACAACGAAACACGCCAAATCATTGTCAAGGATAATATAATTTGGCCAAATGGCATAACTATTGACTATAACAATAATATGATTTATTGGGTAGATGCAAAGCTACATTTTATAGATGTTATCGACTTCAATGGGATGAATAGAAAAAGAGTAGTTAAAGGTGGCTTGGATTATCCCTATGCGCTAACGTTTTTCAATGACAAGTTCTTTTGGACAGACTGGACTAACTGGTAATTTTTTTTGTTATTAGATGCTTTTATACAATTATAGAAAGATAATAATTTTAGCATGTTTACTTCATTTTATTATAATAATAAATCAATTCTTTCCAGGACAATTTATTCTTGGGACATAGCCACAAATGGTCCCATAAAGGAATTAATTAAATCTGACCCAGTGCCTGTAGATATTAAAGTATATGATGGAAGTAGGCAAGTCACACCCACTGGTGACTATCCCTGTAAAATTAACAATGGCAACTGTTCACATTTGTGCCTGCTATCACCTAAAGAGCCAGGTATTTTGTTGTGCTTTGTATACTGTAATAATATGGATTTACTTGCCTGCCATTATTATTAATAAATAACATTTTCTTTAGGCTATGTATGCAGCTGTCCTACTGGCATCACTCTAAAGGAGAACAGTAATACCACTTGCTACAACAGCCCACAAACGGTGTTAGTTGTGGCACAGCGTTCTGTAATATCAAAAATCTCATTGGACACACCTGATTTCACACCATACACATTGCCTTTAAAAGACCTAAAACGTGCGCTCACAATTGATTTTGATCCGAAGTCAGAGTACATCTACTGGGCAGACAGTTTGGTAAATTTTATTATGAACTATGTATTAATATAAACAAGTCATTAAATTATTTAAATAAAAATTTAAAAACAATTTCTCAAAAGGGGACTCATTATGCATCTACCCCAATCTGAACTGTCATTAGTTCCTTAATCTTTCTAATAATTTTAAATTAATAATAACTAATAAATTTTGCTAACATTCATATAATGTTTCAATAACAAACACAAAATATTTATAAATAATCATTACAAAATATATGTGTGCAGGCAAAAACAATATCAAGGGCTCGGCTGGATGGTAGTGAGCAGTCTGTGGTGATCCATAGTAGTGGAGTACCAGACAGTATTGCTATAGACCCTTTGGCTAGAAATATTTATTGGACAGATCCAGTCTCAGACACAATAAGTGTTGCCAGGCTTGATGGTAGTTACAATAAGGTATGATTTATAGTCAACATCTTTTGGTCTTATACTATTGTCCCAACTTTAACAAATTTTGTTATTTAATACTATAAAGGTAATAATCCATGATGAGCTGTACGACCCGAGGGCTATAGCATTACACCCAACGGCTGGCTGGATGTTTTGGTCAGACTGGAATGAAAAGAAACCCAAGATTGAGAGGGCTAACCTTGATGGATCTGGTAGAATGCTACTAGTCTCCGAAAAACTCACCTGGCCTAATGGAATCGCCTTGGACACAGTAAATAACAAACTGTATTGGGGTGATGCTAGAACACATAAAATTGAGGTTAGTGCAAAATAATTTTTATGTAATTAAAATTTGAATTGTGTTATTCAGAAACATACAAACAAACAAACCAAATAAAAATTTGGCATTTTAAATTAATAAACGAAGCAACTTTTTAAACCGATGCTTATATATTGTTATTTGTAATTACAATAAAAAATATTGTGGTCAGGTTTGCAATATGGACGGGACTAATCGCACAGAGCTTCACAGCACTGATATTTTGCACATTTATGGCTTAACAATCCTGGGGCCACATTTATACTGGACTGATATGCAACGCCGCACTTTAGACAGAATTAACAAGGATACAGGTAATTAATATACATCCATAAATATCGACTGAAGCGATAGGCAGAGATGTATTGACAAAAATAAAATTCGCAAGCTTATTGCAATTGTTAGGCGAAAGAATTTAGATTCCTCCATATATGTATTTTATAATTCTTAGGATGTTATCCAATATTTTTCTCGAAATCATAAATTAACTTTCATTTTAGCCTAGTTGTCTCAATTTCATTAGTAAGTTTCGTAGAACTGATTAATCCATTACACCGCATCCATTATATCCGCTTCATTCATTTTTATATGAACACTAGCATTTCTTAGTCTCACTGGGCATGCCTTAGTCATTAAAATCAGATTATTTTTATGACCAAGGCATGCCAAGTTTAGCATGTTGCAATTAAAGGTTTGTTTCAAGGAAATTTCCCCCAAGTAAAGCACTTTGTGTGTGTAGTGCCGTGTGGTACGGCAGAGTAGAATACAATTGTCACCACCCCAAATCTCTCCCGTGGGTGTCGTACAAGGCGACTAAGGATAAATCAGTGATGAGGAATGGGCAGCAGCGTTCCTCTTATACCTACCACCTAGCAAAGTACTGCGACTTTTTTGCCCGATAAATGGCAATAGACTCGCCACCTATTACATGGGACCTAGTATAATTGGCGAAGCGTGGGTGCTAGTTCACCTCTGCCTACCCCTTCGGGGATATAGGCGTGAATTATGTATGTATGTAAAGCACTTTGAAATTTCTAATATTAATTGTAGTGTTATGATGTTCAAAAAGTATTTCATTCTCAGGCACAGAGCGACAGCCTGTAGTGGAACAACTAGCAAATATGATGGGAGTGAAAGCGTTCAGGGTCGGTGAGCCATTAGGAAAGAACCCGTGTGTAGGTAACAACGGTGGATGCTCACACCTTTGCTTTAACAGACCTAAAGACTATGTGTGCAGCTGCCCTCTCGGTAAGTACTCGAAATGTATGGACCTTTTAAACATGGTTAAATATGTCAACCATAATATGTCATCATCATCATCATCACCAGCCCTTTAATGTCCCCACTGCTGGGGCACGGGCCTTCCCTATGGATGGAAGAATATAGGAAGATTGGGCCATAACCCACCACGCTGGGCCAGTGCGGGTTGGTGGGTATTAACGACTGCAGATGCAACCGGGACCATCAGCTTAACGTGCCTTCTGAAGCACGGAGGAACTCGAGATAATAAATTTTTGGTCACCCATCCAATGACCGGCCTAGCGAACATTGCTTTGTTTACGCAATCGCAGGCCAAGCGCGCTATGCCACTGCGCTAGCGAGCTCCTCCATAATATGTCACTTGAGAATTACTGATGATACTAATGTTCATTAAAATGTATTGTACAAGCAATAGTATAACAAATTTTCTCTATCACCTTTGTGCTATATTAGAACCAAATCAAAGTTGATAATCCATTGGAGATATTTGACAGTTTTGTAGTCTAAAGTGAAAGTGTTGAAAGTGTTTTGGTATAGTAGAGTACCTAAACAAAGGCTTAGGTGTAATGAATATAAATAAACTTGGTTGCTAATTGACAACATTTCAAAAATGACAACCCCCCAAAATAAAAATATCGTTTCTTTATTTTCCAATCCTGACTTCGAAAATATTTTTATTAATTTTTATTATTACTTAATTACAGAGAAAAAAAATAAAATGTAAAAAACATGCGATGAGGTCACGGTCGGGGATGTATGAATTAAAATGTTTGCCTTCCTAGATAGAAGAATAAAAAAGTTATCATAGACATGATAACAGACGTCAGTCATAAATCAAATCCAGTGTCATTAAATATCATCGTCGAAATTAACATTAATAAAGTTGTAATAAATTGATATCCTTCATAAACTTTAATTTCGTATTTTACTTTGAAATTAATTTCAATCATTTCAGATAAAAATTTTATATTTTCGACACCGGAAACGCCAGTTCGTCAATTTTGACTAGTGATCTTTTTATTTTTTGCGTTAAGAGTGATTTCGCCATTTGTCCACGATTGTGACGTATTTTGGCGCTTACGTCTGTTTAGAATGACCGGTATTTCAATCATGATTTTTTGTATGAAAGCGACGGAATTCAAAAAAAATAAAAAAATATAGGTGTCTTCATTTTCGGTTTAATTTCATATAACATCATAATAAAGGGATGTTGAAAAAATGAAATGTTGTCAATTGTATTATTTTTTATTCTATATCTGCAGGCTTAGAACTAGGTACCGACCGAAAAACTTGCACGGAGCCCGAAGCGTTTCTCATATACAGCCGGAAGAACGTAATTGGACGCATAAGCATTGAGAACGAAAATAATGACGCCGTGCTCCCAATCAAGGATTTGAAAGAAGTCAGGTGAGAAGCGCTGTTTTACTTTAATGTTGTACGGTCATCGTCATAAATGTTTATGAACACTTAAATAGTACATTATATTATATACCACGGGCGGTAAAACAAACAAGTCTCATATCAAGCATGTCATCATCATCATCACCAGCCCTTTAATGTCCCCACTGCTGGGGCACGGGCCTTCCCTATGGATGGAAGAATATATAGGGAGAATGGGCCACAACCCATCATGCTGGCCCAGTGCAGGTTGGTGGGTATTAACGAATGACCGGCCTTAGCGAAATTGCTTAGTTTACGCAATCGCAGGCCAAGCGCGCTGTTCCACTGTGCTAGCGAGCTCCTCAAGCAATTATTTGACGATAAATAAGCGACTACTACTTTTTTATCGCCTGAGGTAAAATCGTTTTATGTCAGTCACCCCCCCCTGACCAAGAAGTGGGATTTTTTCGTACGCGTAGCGGGCGAAAAAGTCCACTTTGTGGTCTGGTATGACATAATAATAATTTATACAACATGTTTATTTTACATTTATTTGATAGGGATAAACACAAATATTGTTATGTTAACATCAAAAATACACGCGAGTTAAATCCGTTAAGTTTTTTTATTATATTTTTTGGGATATTTTTTAACACGTTGTATAATAAGGCAGTTTATGCTACATACATACCATAAATGTGTTCAACTACATAGCATACTATTACAAGTAACCTAACAAAGGTAATAAAAATTAAAAGTGTTATTTTAAAAATAATATCTTTTAGCACAAAGATTTTGTTGGTTAGAAAAAGAATTTCGAAAAATTATGGTCTTGAGGCGGGAATCGAACCCGCGTCCGCTGCTACCCGGGCAGGTGCCTGACCGCTCGGCCACCCAAGACACTAATTAATTTTCTAACCACCAAAATCTTTGTATATCTTTTTTGTCATTCTCCTTTCATCCATTCTTTCGACGTGACCAACCATGCGAGCATGCCTTTCTCAATCGTTGTCATTACATCTTCTTTTAAACCACACCTTTCTCTTATCACACTGTTATACATTCTTCTTCATTCATTCTTTTTGTAACCACCAAAACCTTTGTACTAGTTTTTCTTACATTTATATAACGTTGAAATTAAAAGCGAATAATATCTTTGGTTTCAGTGCGTTAGAAGTACACGTGTCAGGCTCTAAAATATACTGGTCTGACATCAAGACCAGAACCATAAATCGTTGCTCAGTAAATGGCTCCAATTTAGAGAAGATACTGGAATGGATGGGCCTAGTGGAAGGTATGGTTAAGTCTGTGGCAACACTGATTTACTTATTTAGTAGGATACCAGCCCGGCTAGCATGACCACCCGAACACGATATGATATAGCCATTTATCGCGTTCAACTTACAAAAGTCATTGATTTTTTGACAGTCAAAAGCGATAAATGGCTACCTATATCCTTAATATCCGTATAGGCATAATTCAATTATTCAATTCAAGCTAAATTAAATGTTAAAATTCAATGATTTTTGACTGTTCAACGCGTTAATGGCTATAACATATCGTGTTTCGGTAGTCATGCTAGCGGGCAGCAGCTCTACCCTCCTAAGGCAAGGGTTAGACAGTCAACAAATATCGCCATCTAATATCGTGATACCGGTCTCAGTAAATGTTGAATCATAAAGCATCACAAAAAATCCAGATTTTTGTCACGCCTTTCTCCCACAGGGGTAGGCAGGGATCACTTCTTTCCACTTGCTACGATCCTTACATAATTCTTTCGCTTCATCCAATCTCATCAATCTCGTCAATAAAGTTGCGAATTCTGTTTACAAGTCAATAAATATCGCGAGTATCGCAATATTAATTGGCTGTCTAATCCTTGCCTAATGAATAATGCAGTAATGTGGAATATTTAACCTAACCGACTCCGTGGTCTAGTGGTTTGCCCACCGGAATTAAGATCCAGAGGTCCCGGGTTCGATCCCCAGGGGGGTAGAAAATTGTACTCGGTTTGGTTGGTAGTAGGACTTCTTTTAAGTCCGCCTGGCTAGCTACCACCATCTTATCAAAAATCTGTCGCCATAATAATAATATTAACAGCATTATTGTGTTCCGACAATGTGTGATAAGATAGCCAGTCCCTCGGTTGTTGATGGTTCGAAGCGAAGCTCGATTCCATCTTTGCCTCTTACCATCAGGTGAGAAAGGGAAGAGCTTCCCTAGCATAAAAAAATTAACGTCAATAAATTTGCAACAATTAGCGGTAACAACAATAGAATTTCGAAAAAAAAGGTGATCATGGATAGTAATTATGTTATAAATGAAAATACCCAACAACAACCTTTAGCCAACATCTTATCTGCAAAACCTTGGAAATGAAAACGAACTAATAATGTTCAGCTAATGCATTTTTATTAAGACGACAGAGCAGTGCAAGCATTGATACATTTACAATAAAAATAATTGAATTTAGAAATAAACTAATGCTTTTGCTTTTGTAGCAGACACAACATTGTTAAGGATAACAACGTCCAAGGTGGGGGGCCAGAACTCTGTAACACAGGGAATCCTAGCACAGGTTCTGCTCTCTCACAATTGCTACTTGCATACTTGCAAAGAAATGTAAAACTTTATGTAAATGTGACATAAGTATATGTAAGTTGTTTGTAAGCATTGTGTCAGAGAAATAAATGGTTTATTATTATTATTAATTAAGATCACTAACAAAATCACAACTGATTGTGGTAGATAGATAAACGTTTACTTGTACTAAAAACAAAACACACTGATTCTGAACTATTTTAACTTTTTTTTCCCAAGGTCTAGCTATCGATTGGTCCAGTCAGAACATCTACTGGACGGACACTGCAACACAGCGCATCGAAGTGGCCAGGCTTGACGGTTCCAGTAGACGGACTCTCATTTGGCAGGGCCTAAAGAAACCAAAGAGCATTGTACTGGATCCTAGGAAGGGGTATGTGATATACATGTTGCATTATCAGAGAAGTTCATGGTCTAAAAATTTTGGACCTTATTGCAGTGACATAGGGCCGAAAAGTGGTCGAACGGGAACTTCCATGACTACTTGCTGCCCTAAGCAAAGGCGTAAACTTAATCTGCTTCAGTTGTGACGTCATTGCACGTTTTACCCATTTTATTTCTGTCGGTGTTTTTAAAAAAAAATACATATTTCTTATATTTTTCGCCAGCCAGAATAGGGAAATAAAGAAATGGTATTATTGTTTTAATTAGGGCATTAAAATGTTGTTAATCAGCTGGCCTTTTTATATGGCCTACAATAGCATTATTTTGTATCATATTCAGTAAATTATACCAGCAGATCAAAATCCATTGTGTTTTGACAGATCAAAGCGATAAATGGCTTTATCATATCGCTTTTCGGTGGTCATGCTGGGGGGCAGCCATAAATATACTCGTAGCTAAAATGCGACCAGCCCAGGAAGATTATTATATGAAGTGTCTAAATTACAGGTACATGTACTGGACAGAGCTCGGCTCGAAGAGTATAAAGAGAGCCGCCATGGATGGCTCCTCGGTGTCAGTATTCGTGGAACAAGTAGGCAGGGTACACGCGCTCGCACTGGACTACGAACGTCGCGCCCTATACTGGGCGGCGTTGGACCCGCCCGCCTTAGAGTACATGCACCTTAATGGTACGGGCCGAAGAGTGCTTGTCGATAACACTCTCATGCCGTACACTCTCACGATCTACGCGGATAGAGTGTTCTGGGGCGATTGGAATACAGGTAATAAATGCAAGTTGTAAATTGGCCGTGTGGTGACGGCAGAGTAGAATACAATTGTCACCACCCCAAAGCTCTCCTGTGGGTGTCGTACAAGGCGACTAAGGATAAAACAGTGATAAGGAATGAGCAGTAGTGCTTCTTTTATACCTAGCAATGTACTGCAACGTTTGTGCCCGATATATGGCAATAGGCTCGCCACCTATTACATAGGACCTAACTTATTTGGCGAAAAGTGGGTGTTAATCCATCTCTGCCTTCCCCTTCGGGGATATAGGTGTGATTTATGTATGTAAATTAAAGGTGCAGTAATATTTAAAGGGGCTAAATGAACAACTTTGACTATGAGACCAATAACAAAATCTCCAAAAATAAAACAACTCCCCATATAAAACTGATGTCAGCTGGTCCTCAGCTTAGTATGAGGAAGTGAATTTTTTTCTGAGATTTCGATTTTGGCCCCGTAGTGAAGGTTGTTCAGTTTGATGGCGTGAATAACCCCTATAAATATTGTTTCACAAATACACCCTAAAATGTTTCACTTAGTATACTTCCATAATCAAGTGTATTTATGCTAAAAGTACGTTCCATAAAAGAATTAAGTCCCTCCATTGACATTATTTTCGCTCTTATTACAATGATTTAAGGTTTAAGCCAAGGGACTTCTTTCGTGAAACGGACTTTGAGTGGGTAGACAGAGGAGCATAGTAGAGTAGTTGTAGAAGTATTATTATTGGTAAAACGCTACTTTTTTTCTTTTCGATTTAAGAAAATCAAAATGACTAGTGAAATTTTAATTTTTGTTATTTACAATAAAATAATCGTCAACATTGTTTACGTAGTTTACCGCGTCATAATGGTTGCCCGGCTAGCATGAGCACCGAAACACGATAGCCCTTTATCGCTTTAAACCGTCAACGATCCATAGGTTTTTGACAGTTCCAAGCGATAAATGGCAATATCGTATCGCGTTTCGCTGGTCACGCCTGCCGGGCTGGAATATAGACAATGAATGCCAACCTCTTGCACCAGGCCTAGTGGAGGTGGCGCAGAAGACGGACGGCGCCGCCCGCAGAACGATCCACACCCAGCTCGACTACATCACGGACCTGAAGGCGTACCACCGCAGCCGCGCGGCCGGCGGCAACCAGTGCGGCGTGGACAACGGCGGCTGCTCGCACCTCTGCCTGCCGCTGCCGCCGGCCGACTACCGCTGCGCCTGCCCCACCCACCACCGGCTCGAGCGCGACAACCTCACCTGCTCTGGTAATGTAATAGTAGTAAACTATTAGATTTTATTCGATTTTAATTTTAACATTATAAATAATAATAAATAAATAAATATTTTTACACTCACACCTATCATATAGCCCAAAGTAAGTAGCCTAAGCACTTGTGTTATGGATACTAGATGACGGACATATTTTTATTATAATTATGTATATAAATGTTGAAAATATTCTACATAAACATATACACAACCATGACTCGGAAACAAACATTTGTGGTCATCACAAAGTTTGCCCCTACCAGGATTCGAACCCGGGACCTCTTGGCCAATACCCCAGCAATCTGAGCATTCGACCAAGGCGGCCGTCAAAATTATATAAATTAACATTATATATTATATACATTATATAAATGTTAGAAAAATTAGTACAAAGATTTTGGTGATTAGAAAAAGAATTTCGAAAAATTACGATCTTGAGGCGGGAATCGAACCTGCGTCCGCTGCTATCCGGGCAGGTGCCTGACCGCT
The DNA here is from genome assembly GCA_963931975.1 of Cataclysta lemnata. Lineage (NCBI taxonomy): Eukaryota > Metazoa > Arthropoda > Insecta > Lepidoptera > Crambidae > Cataclysta > Cataclysta lemnata. The sequence continues at coordinate 3,411,488 of OZ008345.1, forward strand.
CGGCCACCCAAGACACTAATTAACTTGCCGAAATTAGTGAGCCAACGGGTACCCTCGCAATGTAGAAATAAATTTCAAACATTCCAAAGCAGATATTTTTACACATACTGTGCGTTTGGTTAAGCTTGGGTTTGCTTTATAAACTATTGTTATAAAGCAAACCGAAGCTTAATGTTAGAAAAATTAGTACAAAGATTTTGGTGGTTAGATTAGTATTAGATAGATTAGTAGTAGATGGTATTTATATGACTATATTAGCATGGGTAGGTGCCGGCTAGATGTACCATGTACCAAACACCTTGTAGATGTCTGGGGTCGGCGCAGTATATTACATACATACATAAATCACGCCTATATCCCCCCGGGGTAAGCAAAGGTGAATTTACACCCACTTTTCGCCAGGTGCCATGTAATAGATGGGCTTATTATTATATCGGGCACATAACGCAGTACATTGCTAGGTGGTATGAGAGGAATGCTGCTGCCCATTACTCATCGCTGTCTTTACCCTTAGTCGCCTTGTACGACACCCACGAGATGGGGGTGCTGAATGTATTCTGCTCTGCCGTCACCACAGTATGTTACCTCTTCCATTTGTATCGGTCAGACGTCATCAAGCCATCTACTTCCTTTTGATTCCTTTCTGATATGACATGTGAATTGTTGACAAAATATACTGAGTATTTCAATCAGAAACATTCAAAATTCTTCATAATATGCGTTTGTACTTGAGATCTTTTGAAAACTATAAACAATATTTTTTTTGAATTAATTTGTTTTGAATATTTTTTTTACATTTTGTATCAGGTTGATTACTAATTAGGAATTTTTATACTACTTTGTATTTTAAATTCTGATAGATGTTATGAAATGAATTGTCTGCATACCTGATTTAATTGCACTATACATGCAATCAATTCATACACTAATTATCAACAAATTTTTGTTGCAGATCCTGAAGAATTTCTTTTGTTCGCTCAGAAGAATGCTATAGGCAGAATACTGGTGGCGAATGGGGAGTGCAATGACGCTTTCATTCCTTTAGTAGGATTGAGGAATGTGAAAGCTATTGATTATGATCCTGAGACGAAGTAAGTAATGTATTTTATTATAAGTATTACCTATAGTCTTACCTATTTGTATTACCATTATTTAGTGTTTTAGATACCTCCCACAGGGGTAGGCAGAGATCACTTTTTTCCACTTACTACGATCCTTAAAAGTTAAAGTTAATGTTGTCACTGTGCATTTCATATTCAATTAATAAAAATATTAAAAAACATAGCTTGCCAAGGTTACTAAACTGTGGTAGGTTTAACTTGATAGAACAGTGAAAAAAGGCCCAAGAAAATCATTCCAAAATCCTGCTTTATTTCTTCTGTTTTACACTACTATGCACGTTTTGTTAAATTATTAACCCTTTATATGGCAATACATGCATTTTTTTCCATTGGTTTTCGAAACTTATTACAATTGTCTAGGGTTCAAAATTTCAAATAGAAAGTTACAAATAACACAGTTTGCCAGATAAGTAAACAATGGTGTTTAGCTTGATGGAATATTTCCAAAATGTTGTTTCGCACTATTAAAATAAAACCAATCTTTTGTTTCAGACTGTTATACTGGATAGACGACGACTCGCACGCAATACGCCGAGTTCCAATATCCTACTCCACGACCTCGGCTATAACCGACTCCGCAACAGTCGTGTCAGGCTTGTCTAGGCCGTTTCACATGGTGTTGGATGTCCTAGGACGGGCTCTGTACTGGACCTGCCTGGACTCTGACTCCATAAATGCCACTTCGATTGATATGAATTCTTCGATCGGAGTCATCGTGAAAGGGGAGATCATGATGCCGAGACATTTGGCTTTGCACCAGACTAAGAGGTGTTTATAAGTTTCTTTTCCTTTTTGATCGTTTTTATGTACACTGTACTTTAAAAGCTAACCAAGACACTTGCATAAAGTTTCCGCCATCATTTGAATTTCAGATTTGCAATATGGTTTAAAATTAATGAAAATACATCACCTTGCACAACCCATCGCAAAAAGCGACGAGGGGAGTTTTCTGCACATATGCATTATTATTACATCCGCCCGGCTATCCTGACCACGAAACACGATACGATAAAGCCGCATGTATCGCTTTGAACTGTCAAAAAACAATGGATATATGACAATTCTAAGCGTATATCGTGTTTCGGTGGTCATGCCAGCCGGACAGGGGTTCCTTGCGTGGTGGCGAGTACAACACCCACAAAATCCGTTTCAAGTTGAGTTTTATTTAATTAATTGTGCCGTTTTTTTCTTTGCCGTGTGGTGACGGCAGAGTAGAATACATTTGTCACCACCCCAAATCTCTCCCGTGGGTGTCGTACAAGGCGACTAAGGATAAATCAGTGGCAGCAGCGTTCCTCTTATACCACCTAGCAATGTACCTACTCCGACTTTTGTGCCCGATAAATGGCAATAGGTTCGCCACCTATTACATGGGACCTAACACAATTGGCGAAACGCGGGTGCTAGTTCACCTCTGCCTACCCCTTCGGGGATATGGGCGTGATTTATGTATGTATGTTTTTTATTTAATAAACTTAACGTTTCCAGAGTACTAGTGTGGAACGACGTGGGCCTGGGCGCCATACTGCGCGCCAACGTGGACGGCACCGAAGGCGTGGAGTTGGCGAAGGCGGCGAACGCGTCCGCCCTCGCGCTCGACCAGGCCACCGGCGTCGTGTACTGGGCCGCCAACCGGCAGATACACGCCGTCGATCTCGACACGCTCAACAGGTAAAAGCCACTGACCTCTACTATAGTCCGGCAACTATTTAAAATATAAGTAAAATTATTTATACAGACTGTATTCTCTGTATAGAGCTTGTGAAGTGCCTTCAGACGGCCTGAAACTGTCGGATTTCCTCAATCGATCGTAGACTTTAACTTGTTTGTAGGAAAGCACAAAGTTGATTGAGAAAGCTTGACATTTTGTGGTGGCCTAACGTGTTGTTTATTGCGATGTTATCTTTAATTTGTTTTAATGTGATGTTTCTAACTATTGGAGAGAATTTGCAACACCTAAACGGTAGCCAAGTCTAAAGTACCTACCAAACATGCAACATCTATATCTATTGTACACTTGGTAAGCAAATAAAAGTTTGATTTGATTTGAAACTTCGTGCGCGACCCTCCTGTGGTATGAGAGGCGGTGGCGGGGGCGGGGCGCTCAGGATGTTGGCGGGGGTGGATGATGCGGGGAGGAATGTGGAGCTCGCTAGCGGCGAATTGTAATGGGCCGCCAACCGGCAGATACACGCCGTAGACCTTGACACACTGAACAGGTTAGAAGCCACTGACCTGACAACTTCGTGCGCGACCCTCCCGCGGTATGAGAGGCGGGGGCGGGGACGGGTGATGCGGGAGGAGTGAGGAGCCCACATAGAAGCACGCATGTAACTCATATCCGGCTCGAAGGACCATACAGGATTATTCGTGACACATCAACAATCTCGCAAGATTAGATAGTTGATATTGTTATTTGAAATTGTAAAAAATTAGGGGTCTATGGCAAGGATTAGACGGTCAATAAATATCACGATATCGTGATACCGGTAACAGTTAATATTGAATCATAAAGCATCGTAAAAAATTCAGATTTTTTTGTCAATATAAACGCAAGTTTCAAATTCCGTTTACACATCAATAAATGTAGAGTATGCGAGTATCGCGATATTTATTGACTGTCTAATCCTTGCCTATGGGAGTGCCATAGCTTAAAGCAAAAGTCCCTAACTGCCGCACTCAGAGACGTCAATGAACGTTAATGAGACTTAATGACAATTCAAAACTAGTCGCTATTCGTGCAGGGGGGCTATGGTCTAGATTTAAATGACATTATTTGACATTAAGCACTTATTAAAGCTAATTGACGTCTCTGATGCTCGGTTTCTGCATACTTTGTTATTGGTTTATCAGGGGGCCTACCGCCTACCTCGATTGCTAAAGCAAAAGCTATAGTTTATGACGTCATGTTATAATTTCGCACCAAATGTACCTAAACTATTAGCGATAGCTTTGAACGAATGATCACGGAATGATTTTGTATGAATTTGGCACAAAATCCGTGCTGCCTAAAAATTCAGGATGGCTGCTATAGCCGTAAGCAGTGCATTGCAATATAGCTATCATCAGCAATCGAGTTAGGCGGTAGGCCCCCATGACGTCAAAATCTCTATGGACTTAAGCGTTATCGAATTTAATAACTCACCGTCAAAATGTATTCAGAAACCGGGCATGAGTGCGGCAGATGGTCATCTAAAAATGTATATCACATATAAAAAGGTGATATCAAAAATTCTAAATTGTAAAATTGTATTTCGAATTTTAACTTCAATCGGTACTGAATACATAAAAAATGTCAATCAAAACTAGACCATAGACCCGGCAAGAATAGCAACTAGTTTTGAATTGACACTTTTCTGTATTATGTACTGTTTGACGTCTCTGAGTTCTGAACTGCGTTCGTGTACAGGCGCGTGATCTGGCAAGGCGGATGGGTGGGCACGCTGTCGGCGTACGGCGGCGCGCTCTACCTGTCGGGCGGCGAGCGCACGCTGATGCGCCTGCCGCTGCACAGGCGCGACGCGCCCGCCGCGCTAGTGCCACACGCCGCCAGGCTCACTGCTTCTGTCGCTGTGCATCAGGTATTAAGGTCCCTTTTAGCATACATTCATTGAGCAGCTGCTATACCGTCAAGTTCGTGCGCGACCTTCCTGCGGTATGAGACGGTGGCGGGGCCCGGGCCCTCTGGATGTTGGCGGAGCTGGGCGATGCGGGGAGGAGCGAGTTTTCCCTCCTCCCCGCATCACCCGCCCCCGCTGGCATAAGGAGTGCCGCGTCCCCGCCACCGTCTCTCACCCCGCAGGAAGGTCGCGCACGAACATGTCGGACTATAGCTTTCCTCTTCAAGAGCATGTCTAGCGCACGGTATCATGTTCATATGATTCATACATATTAAGAAAATTGTGGTTAGAATAATTCTAGTCTTGATGCGGGTAACGAACCCGCGTTCTCTGCAATCCGGGCAGATACCACTAGGCCAACCAAGAGATTGTTAACTTGCCAAAATTTCTCTAACCTTTGCATTTCTCGTTGTAAGCCAACGGAGTTGTAAGGAAACTACACCAAGTTGTTTTTACGTGTATACCTACTTTAAATAAATAATTATTTTTGTGAAAAAAACATATGGTACGAATTGAGTAACCTCTTCCGGTTTTTCGTCGGTTAAAAAACTTAAGATTTTGATAGAAAAAACGTGTTTTCAATAATGCAATTTAAAATAAAATAAAAAACAGCAATGGCTTCCGTGTTACATCACGATTTCGTAAAACCCGACAGACACATAAAAATAGCGTGGTGTGATTTTTTAAATTTTGTCATCACGCCTATAGTGCGACAACTTCGTGCGCGACCTTCCTGTGGCATGAGGGGTGGTGGCGGAGACGGGGCACTCTGTATGTTAGCGGGGGCAGATAATGCGGAGAGGAGGGAAAACTCGCTCCTCCCCGCATCACCCACTCCCGTCTCATGCGGCAGAACGGTCGCACACGAACTTGTCGGACTAGTTAGAGCGGCCGTGGCGAGAGTGTCTGCCAATTTCGGACACGACACATGTCTGGCACGCTCAATGTCGGTAGATATAAACGGATTTTTCACTTCTCATGCTCTGAAAGTGCTTATTTATTGCAGGATAGGCTGCACAAAATCGAATTTTGTGCTCTAGAGCATTAACGTATATACTCATAAATGTGTCTATAATAAGGCAAAGAAAATGAGCCATGCAGCCAAACACAATAAGAAATTCAGAGATAGAATTTGTTATTTTTTTTATATTTACTTATATTTATTTGCCTAATGTGTTTTTAAGACATAAAAGATATTAAAATTGTAATTCAAGTAGGTGCAGTAGGTTATTAAATTAATTTAAGAAAATTATTTCATAATTAATTTAATACTTGGCTGTATAGGTCTGTAGCCCAAGCATAATATCAATGGGAAAAACAATTTCCTTCAGTTTTCAAAACTGTACTAATTTTAGTTTGAATTTTAAGAAATGTTATGATGAACTACTGTTTTATTTCCTCGCAATCGAAGTGAAAAGCAGAGTTTTTAACTCGTCCACAAAACGATTTTTATCCTCGACATTACTATCAGCTAAAAGTCTCGGACAAAAATGATTCGTTTTGTGCACTTGATTGTAAAATCTACTTTTTCACTTCTCATGCTCTGAAAGTGCTTATTTGTGCAGGATATAGCTGCACAAAATCGATTTTTGTGCTCTAGAGCATTAACGTATCTACTCATAAATGTGTCTCTATTAAGGCAAGAAAGTGAGCAATGCAGCCAAACACAATAAGAAATTCAGAGATAGAATTTGTTATTTTATTATTTACTTAAATTTATTTGCCTAATGCGTTTTTTAAGACATAATTTTAATTTAAGTAGGTACGGTAGGTTATTAATTTAACATAAGAAAATTATTATTTCAAAATTAATTTAATACTTGGCTGTATAGGTCTGCAGCCAAGCCTAATACAATGGGAAAAACAATTCCTTCAGTATTCAAAATTGTACTAATTTTAGTTTGAATTTTATGAATGTTTTGATAAACTACTGTATTATTTCCTCGCATTCGAAGTGAAAGCAGAGTTTCTACTCGTCCACAAAACCATTTTTATCCTCGACATTACTATCAGCTAAAAGTCTCGGACAAAAATGATTCGTTTTGTGCACTTGATGGAAAATCTACTATTAAATAAGCTATACGCTGACGCAATGTGATGATTTGAATGTGCCCTGTGCACGCCCACGCCAGGTGTCGCGCTCGCACCCGGCCTACGGCAGGCGCGTGTGCGGCTGCGGCGTGCGCTCTGGATGTTAGCGGGGGCGGGTGATGCGGGGAGGAGGGATCTCGCTCCTCCCCGCATCACCCACCCCAGCCAACATCCAGAGCGCTCCGTCCCCCCCACTGTCTCATACCGCAGGAGAATCGCGCACGAACATGT